>VZTH01008785.1:0-68339 GCA_013397815.1 Aleadryas rufinucha | reverse complement strand
CGGCTCCCGTCGCGGTTAACCCTTTGCTGCCGGCCCTCGCCGCGCCGCCCAGGGTCGCGCTCGCCCCGCCTCCGCGGGGAGCCGCCGGCTGACGCGGTTGGAAATGGCCGGCGGGGGAGCGCGGGCGCGGGGTCGCTGCACCTGTCCGGGGGGGGAGGGGTCCCGGCGCCGGAGCCCTCCTCTGCCGGCCGGGCGGGTGGCACCGCCGGGGGTTAAACCCGGTCTGAAACGCAGCGAGCACGCCTGTCCCCTTAGGAGCTTTCTTTCTTGTGAGGCTTTTATCGCTCTTCTCATCCCCTTTTTTTTTCCTTACTCTTTCCCCCCCTTTTTTTTTTCTTTTCTCTTTTCCGCGTGTAAAAAGCTGAACAGGAGTGGTGAAATTCCCGTTAACGGTTGAAGGTGGATGGCACGGGTAGTCCCGAACTTACAGCCACTCACTTCACCGTTTGTAAGAACAATGGACAGAAAGTATTTCGCGAGACGTTTTTCAAAGGCCGATAAATTTCGTGTTTTCACCACCGGTCTGATCCAGCACCATCCCCACCTACAAAAGGCCCCCGCATCCAAACTATAATTTTTTAAAAGATGTGCAGACTAACGAGGTTAAATCTAAAATGCTTTTCATTTGCAACATACAAAATAAAAGCACACCTAAATGTTTTTCATGTTTAGACTTGTTTTTCTTACTCAAATACACTTCACTTAATAAAACTTTAAAGAAGCTGGATTAGGTAGCTTTGAAGGGTAATGCCTTGCTGTTCCCTGAACTGTATACTCTAGGTGTGTTGAATATGTTGTTGGGAGTTCTGTAAGCAGTATTTTCCTTACAGAGTGTATAAGAACGTAACAACGGAGAGCTGACAGCCTCCCGTTTCTGTAGGAATTAAGTCCCCCTCCCCCAGCTTCTGATATTTTGAAGCTGCTTTTCTGGTTACAATTATTATCACATCGTTTGATGACTCTCATGTATGCGTTGACACTGCACGGAAATATGTTTCAGGTACATGCAGTTTTACTAAAATTTCAGTATGAAAAGTATCCTTTTAAAATGTCTGTGTTCTCAAAATGTTTGGTGACTATTTCAGGTATTCTGACAGACTTACTTATACTGCAAGGGTGTTGTCATTAAGAAGTATGAAAGACCAGATTCCTTACTTAACCAAAACTGACAAATTAAGAGGTAAATTTAGATGTGTTCACATAGGCAATCCCTAGAAATGTCAGTAAGTGGTTAGCTGAGAGGTCAGGCCTTAGAATGTGGTATTTGGGAAGACTGCAGAAAACTCTGCTATGCTTGTTTTTTGTATGTATTTCTGTAGTGTTTGTTTTTGTTGTTTTCTGGATTTTTTTGTTATGTTGGGTAAAATTGGTGCATTGGATTGAAAAATGTAGTACTTTTTACCTAGCAAAGTGTTCTAGCACAGATGGGTAGTAAGTTTAGGTTAATGTTAGTTGTGACATAATCTGCTGGAGAACATAGCGTTGGTCATCTTTTAGACAGTTTTAAAGATGCTGATCCTTGTCTCTGCTGGTTGCTGATGGATGATGTCTTCTGAAAACAACATTTACTATTTCTTTGCCTGAGCAAGGGCAATTAGATTAATAGTGATAGGGAGGACCCACTTATTAAAAATTCTCTTAGCTGTTTCATGAAAGAAAGCCGTTGTCTAAATCAAGCTTCTCTGAATCTGCTTTTTAAGGGGAGAATTTCAAAATTAGAGTCCAACTAGATCAAGAGGGCTGTATAGATAGGTATGATAATCTGAATTCACCCCCTTCATCAACTATATGAATGCTTTTAACTAGTATAAAAAGTTAAGATTCAAGTTGTGTTTGTGTTTGTTTTTTGTTGGGTTGTTTGGTGGGCTTTTTGGCAGAGCACAAACTTAGTGTTGAAAAGCTGCTTTCATGCCTGTGTCAGCTTTAATAGAGTTGAATAGAAATCATACATTAGTATTACTCTTTTCTATAGAAGAAATGGTTATACTAATATGAGAAGAATTTGGCAAGACTAGTATTTTGTAAAGTGACTTTCCTGTTAAGAATGTATTTCCTCTTTAATCTGAAATGCAATCACATAATTTTGTAACCCTTTCAAAAGGGAGGGCCAGTTGTATGTGTAGCCAGTTGTATGTATCCTTAGTAACAGAAAGTGGGGGAGCTGATGTTCTTCATGCTTGGTTGTATTCCTGGTTAGAGGGACAGACCAGCAAGGAGAGTCTGTGAAGCCACAGTACAAAAATCAAGTAGGGATGTGCATGAGATATATGGGATGCATGAAAAACATATTGAACCAGTGGGATGTTACCACCAGTCTTTGACACCTTGTCTGTGAAAGTTAATAGCTGGTATAGATGTGCAGAGAAAGCTACTATTAAAGTGTGGGAAGTCTTGTATGTGGAGACAGCTTGAAAAAGAAAATGATGAGTAGTATAGATACAGTGCTAGGAATGTTTCTCACTCTAGAACATGAGAGGGGGAGGAAGAGCTGTTTCTCTTCATCTTCAAAACTTAGTGAAACTTCTTTGCAGATTGGCCTGTGGAGTTCTTGGTTACAGTCAAATAGAGATCTTTCAAAAGGCTTTTTAAGTGTCCTTAGTTAAATTAGGTGAATTTTCCTGTTTCCTTGGAGAGAAACTCATCACTTTAAATGTATTCCTTAATGCATAATTGACCTGTAAATATTAAGGAATAAATGTATTTATCATGGTTTTTTTGCTTGTTTGTTTTGTGCATTATTTGAAATACATATTCTTGACTACATCTGGAGACGAAGAGTATAAGAAAACTCTAATCCAGAATGGCAGAGTTGGTCTTCTCCGATTACCCTCCTGTGGTACGCTAAATGACTTGTTTTTAACTTAGCTAAGAAAATGAGTGGAAGTAAATGCTTTGCAACAAATGCTCTTGAAGCACACTAAAAATATAGTAGATCTTAAACTCAAGGGGAGTATTTGGTTAGTTCAAGCAAAAGACAGTCGTAATTTCTAGGCTGATTTTTATACCCATTGCAAATGCAGTCAGCACAGAGATTGCAAGTAATTTATTTCTAGCTTCTGTTAATGAACTGCCTCCTATCAAATACCTACTCAGTAGCGGCATTAGTGAACTACTACTCAGTGATTTTGCTGATAATTTTACAGTTAGCCTTACCTTGCATAGAAAACTAACTAATTAAGTGAAAAGAGACATCCAGCTAAGAAGTTGGTGTTAATTACATCTACAAAGACAACTTAGTTTAGTCCATGCTCCTTGAGTAGTTGAACTGATGTGGACATCACCAGAGTGCTGAAGTCACATTTGACTTCTTGAATGCAGATGTGACCATGCAAGTGAACTTTGTGGGTGTGTTTTGTACAAACTTCTTCATTCACATTGTCAAGAGTCACAGAGATCTTAAACCAGCAAGGAAGCCCCAGAAACCATAATTACCATAGATAAAGATGTAGGTAAGGCTTCAGATGTGATGTAGCAGCAGATGCTCTTGCTGTTGTGAAGTTGAGTTGAATGTAGAATACGATCAAGGGCATTATTACCCTTCAAATAAAGGGAAAGGGTGTTGCTGCTGCTGCCATTCCCTTGGTTTGGTAGCTGTTGTGTCTGCTCTTTGTCAATCATTTTGTGATAACCGATGTGCACCGGAGAAAGGGACAGAAAGCATATATTTAGTGCTGTACTGTGGGATTTTTTTTTTCCTCACAAACCAAGTTAAAGTGAGATCCTTAAAACATTGCAGGATGTTTTAAGGATCCTGCAATCATCTTAACAGACTAAGCCACAGATGATTTTGATGCACTATAGGTAATGATAGCTAAAGACAAATAATGCTTTCAGAATTGAATGTAGGTTTTTTTCACAGTTTTTTTTCTTCCATGTAAATTCACAGGGGAGAAATCCACACAAAACAAAAGAGGAAATGAGGGAGAATGAAACTAGATACACAAAATATGCTCATATGCAAATGGAACATGTTTTCTTCAAATGAGTTTTAGTTAAAGTAATCTCAGCATTTTGTACTTGTCATAATCATGGATTAGGAATTTTTAGAGAGAGGTTTGTTGTTTGGGATTTTTTAATTATTTTTTTAGTTGGTTTTTTTAAAAATTTTTTTTTGTCCTCTAAGTTCAATGCTGCTGCTTTAAATAGCATGACTGCCTGGTGTCCCCTCACAAAGAATAACAGCAGCTCTTAAAGCTGCAGTTCACTGTCAGTGTGAATCTCTGTCTCTCCCTTGCTCTCTGATACCTCCTTGACTTTTTTTTTTAACTTTTACTTTCATAATTTTTTAAAAATTATATTCTGGTACATTTTTTAGTAGCTCTTTAGAGTGTTTTTCTATTTCCTGGCTAAAGATAATTATCAAGAGCCCTTTTGGTAAGTGAGACAGAAAAATATATGTAGAAACACAGCTGAATGAAGATGTAGGTAAGTGTTACTTTATCCATTGAATATCCATCCGTAAAAATTACTGTCAGTCTAACACAGAAATATTGAAATGTAGGGCAGGATGAGACCTGAAGAGATCACATTTTATTTATTCTATCACCTCACAAAAAACCCCAAACCAAACTAATGAAACAGATTTTTGTCTAACCTGTTCTTTAATATGTTTAAGTAAGTATAATACACAATAAAGATGCACAAAGAATGACTGACAGCCATCTGTTCTTCATATATTGAAGAATAATTTATCTAATTCTCCCTCCTTTGTTCTTCTCCTTTTCGTGTTTAGAGTAAGCAGGCCCACATTATCCATGTACTGTCAAATATACTAAGTAGATAGCAGGTGATTAAAAATCTGAACGTTTGTAGCTATTAAATATTATTCAGATAATTTATCTCTTCTTTTTCCCCTTCTCACAGCCAATGTTCTTCCTAAAGCATATCTCGCTCAGAGGAATCCCGTGCTCATACAGAAAGGATTATCTGAGCCAAGACCCTTCATTGTCCTCAATCTGAAATTTCCATTTTCATTTGCAAAATGTTATGCTTCCTCTGTCCATCTGCAGTGAACACTGTCATCTGCATCAGTGTCACCAATGAACGTTTGCCAGCTTGGGTTTGCAGGAAGACTGCAAGAAAAAACTGGGTGTGAACTGCCCAGTTCTCTTAACCTCATTACTAGAAATTATTTGAACAGGTCCATCCTTTTAAAAATGGGAACACTCTGGTTTAGTTTTGGGGGATTTTGTAACGGAATTAAATGAAACTTCATTATAGGTATCTCATGTAGCATGCAGTTGTCTGAAAGTACTGTGTGCTTTGAAATAGTTAGGTTGGACTGATACAAGACAAAACAAACCTCAGTTTGTCATGTGTGTTCAGCAGTTATCAATACTAGTCCATTAATATTTGTAAAGGCAAATAAAAGCATTGTCTGACCTGGGGCATGTTGAAAGATTGCTTTGCTGTCTGATCACTGATCCATAGTATATGATATGTTTAAACATGGCTTTGTGAATAGCTACATCATCTACTTCACCTAGAAAACGTTTTAATAAACTGCTGTTCTTCTGATACCTGTCAAAAATGGACAGATTTTGACTAATGAAAGCTCTTCATTCTTGATTCCAATATAATAGCTAGTAAGCAAGCAGTAACAATGCAATTTTAGCCTTAATAGGAAATGTGTGGAAGGAGGAGAATCAATATTTACTAACGGAACAAGGGAGGAAAAGAATCTGTAGGAAAAAATATATCAGTACTTTTTTGTAAGAGGTATGCAAACAGTAAAGGAATAAAAACTATTTAGAGAACTACTTGACATTAATTTTTTACCTCTCCCATCTTTTCGTTTGTGAGTTAAGGCACTCAAAATCTGGAACTTATTCAAGATGCAGCATGTTTCTGTGATGTTAAAGTTATTGCGTGTTTGTGCAGTTTTAGGCGCTCGTCTTGCAAATATTTGTGGAAATGGGGAAGATGTGAGCATGATACGAGACCTGTTAAACTCAGTATGATTATTATTATGCAAAAGGCTTCTTATACATGAGTATTTGTTCAAGCATTTCTAGGTCTTGATTCTCTTACTGTAGTCTATAACGAGAGGAGACCTTGGTTGTACAATAGCAATTTCCCATGGCTGAAAAATGGCAAATAACCCTTGATTATCTACAGACTGTAGAGGAGTAGAGCTGCTTTTGCATTTCAGGCTTGTAAAAGATATTTGCAATTTGGTGCTGTATTAACTGTGAGCAAGTTGAAAATGTTAGTCAGAACTCAGCTGTTTTCTTTCTTTCTTCCCCCTCCGATCTTTCTTTGCAGTGATTTTTTTGAACGCACCATTCTGTGCAACAGTCTTGTGTGGAGCTGTGCTGTCACAGGTAAACCAGGACTCACATATCAGGAAGCACTGGAATCAGAGAAGAAAGCCAGACATAATCTTCAAAGTTTTCCAGAGGCACTCATCATTCCAGTTCTTTACTTGGCCACCCTTACCCATCGTACCCGGCTTCATGAGATCTGTGATGAAATCTTTGCTTATGTCAAGGATCGGTATTTTGTTGATGAAACAGTGGAAGTACTTAGAAATAATGGTGCAAGGTAAGTATATATAAAAATAAATACTTATTTCTTTTCGTTTGGTGTCAGTGGGGTTTGTGTGTGCATTTTTGAACCCCAAACCCAGGCTAATAAAGTCCATCAAACAAATACGTCCAAGCTGGTGATACTGTTATTGCGCTTCCCGACATTAACTGAGACCAGGATTGTGTTGCTGTGCTTGTTTCCTTTCCTTAGCTTTGAAGCAGCTGTGGAGATACGACAGTGCTCTCAGGTCTTGACACTGCATGGTTTTGGGTCTGTGTGGTGGATTTGCAAAGGAATGTTGGCTTTTTGGTGTGAAAAAGGCAGGTTGTTTTGTAGAATGAGATTTAATGAGAAATCAGAGTCTATGTCTAAAAAAAACATACAGAAGTTTTGATGCATCATTCAGAATAAATGGCCAAACTACTGAAAGCTTAAAATAATGGATAAATGTTGGATTTCTACTTTTTAGTTAGTGCAAAAATTGTGATTGCATTATCAGCAAAGTTGGGAATTAATTGTAAAATGTTTATAATAATTGATTATCTGGAATTTAGGTTCATAGGGGTTTCTTCCCATTCAGAGTTAGTGCCGTGCTTACTGTTATACAGGTGTATTTATTGCAAATGTTTTTGTTGTTATCTTAGACTGATCAAAACCTTGGAAGAATTTCGAGCTTCAGATGCTTTCTTTCTCATATCATTGGTACATATGCCGTATAGTGTAAATAAGCTCGAGTCTTTCTTTAAAGCAGCTTCTGGGAGAGGTCTAGAAAAGGTCCATGTTTTGTCTAAATGAGTTTACAGTTTCACCTAATTGAGGTTTAAGATGTGAAAAAACATAACTCAGTTTGGAATACCTGCAGAATGGGTGCTAAAGCCTTTGTGGGTTCAGCTGTTGCTGCTGTGGTTTTTGTTGTTTGTAGGGTCATTTTATTTTGCTTTTTTTCAGGAGGAAGGTGGCAGCTTACACTTCAGAGTAGAAGGGACTCCTGTGGGTAGCCTGATACTTAGTGCATAGTCTGGTGTTTGTTGGCCATAGGAGTAGGCTGGTTCAAAATGGTCATTGGAGAACAGTTATTCAGTGTGAGTTTTTGTAGCAGCTGATCCAGATATTATTTATGGCAAATTTTGTACTACACCGAGAAGAAAAATCTTCATGCGCTGCAGGAGATATGTTGTAAGGAAATTGGTATGGGTATGTACATAAGGTCAGTGCTCAACAGAAAAGCTTTCTGTCTCTCCACTGCTCTGTTCTTTTCAACCAGTAAAGTCCCAGTCTGCAAAGCCAGGACAAGAGCAACTTCAGTAGAGTTACTGCCTTCTGTATGGAAAACCTATATCCAAAGTTTGTTTTTCTCTTTCTCATCTTTATACTTGTCAAACAACTAGACTGAGGTTACCAATGGTATTAAAGTCATTTTGCTTAGAGAATAAGGTGTTTGTTTGTTTCATTTTTTTATTTAGAAACATGAATATTGTGAACTGTCAGTATATTTCAGATGTTCTTTTTCATTTGCTCAATGAACTGCCTTAGTATCTTCAGAGGTAGAAAACAATTAGTTTACAAAATAATAGCAAAAAAAAAAAGACTGTACTTCTAAAAGTTTTTTCCCCTCAAGAATGACTCTTTCCATTACTTTTCTAAAATATTTGTGTATGTGCATCGTAACTTTCCAAAGATGTTTCCAGAGGTATAGTTGTGATATCTCCTTAAGAGAGTGCTGCAGGTTTTTTACCGTCTTTAATTCAACCTTCTTGGTTACTCAAAGTTGTGTAGAGATAAACGCAAAATTGTTAGATATGTATGTTCTGCTTTCACTGATCAGTATATTAATAGGATATAAGCTAAATTTCTTAAGCCTCTGAGATGGGCTGGATACCATTCAAAAGATGAAAGTTTCAAATAAAAGTTATTTCCATCAAAAATTAGCCTGCTAGAGATTGTATGTTTTAAACTACATAAGTATAAATTGGTGTAAAATCAAGAATAAAAAACTTGCCTTAGCTGATTGTATGCCACTGATATTCTAGACAAAGATATAGCAGGGAGCTAGTTCAGACCTTTAATACTAAATCCAGGAAACACTGCAAATAGCATGGTAATGTGGAGGGACTTTTATGCTTAGAGGTACATAATTAAAGAATACAAAGTGGGAGGAGGTGAGGCATTGTTATTTGTCTGCCAATTAACAGTTGACTTTGACCTGTATTTTGAAGTACTACACTGGGGATTAAGTGTACCAACTCATGTTACTTGTACATGATACAGCTTTTCACCAGAGCTGTTTGCACACATTTTTCATGTGCAGCTACATTTTTGTGATCTTTTCTAGCGAAAATTATCACAGTCCATCTATATTGTAATAGTGTCCTATGAGGCCAACAGAATTTGGAAGATCATGAAAACCCAGTTGTTTTGTGGTGGTGTAAATTCTTCCACTGCTTTTATGTATGAAGTTTTTTGCATGTGTAATGTCAGCAGGATCGTTTGGTTTTCTGAACTCTGTGCATCATTTAATACCAAACCTACAACATAATGTATGTGTAACCAAGGGTCGCTCAAACAATTTAAATATTGGTATGTTATAACTCCTAACTTTGCATGTGTAATGTTCTTGTAAGATAGGTTGCAGTTTTCTAGATTTGGAACAAAGTAAGCGGTAGGGAGCCCAAACACTAGAAAGGTTAGCATTTTGGCTTAATGTAAATGTTTTTACCTTGAGCATATGAAGTTGTCTATAATACTGCAAGGAATGACAGGTGATCTGCAAAGAGAGGACAAGTGCTTTGTTCAGACATTTGTTCAGAGTCTAGGTAGATAGTTGGGTTTTTTGGTTGTATGAAACCTGTGTGTTCTGGTTGTTGCAGTGTCTAATGCCCTATTGCTTTTTCTGGTCTTACGTCTCTTCTGGTTTCTAGCCTTTTGTTGTGCTGCTCAGTTTTGAATTTGGCTACTTCTGCCTTGTTACTGAGGTCTGGTAGGAGGAACTCAGGAGAGCTTGGGATATACTGTCCTCCTCTTATTTTGGTATGTCTGGTGTCTCCAACAACCCTTGTCAACCAGAAACAGATTGCAGAGAAAGTCCTCCCCAGTCCTATCATGTGGCTTGTTCAGGTGGTCTTTAAAAATTTATGGGTGCATTTTGGTATTTTGTTAGAAGTAACAAGGAGATAATTCTGCTTGCTCTTTAACCCTTTCCAGTGATGTACTGATTAAAAATGGCCATCTTTCTTAGTTTGTATCAGTGTCCAGCTTTTCTGGCCAAACTGGGGCTGACTTTTTTCCAAAGTGGCAGCTGTGCTATGCTTTAAAACACAAGGTGCTTGGATTTCCAGTTCAAGAAACATAAGAGTTGTGTAACAACATTTTTGTAGTACTGCCTTCACAAAAGACAAAATTATTATTTGAAACATTGGTCAGAAACATTACAGAATACAAAGAGAAAACTTAATCTAAAATTGTTTGACTTGCTAAAGAATTGCAACCAGTTGACACTGTAAGTATTATAATTTAGAATGTCAAATTGCAGTTTATAAAAAGTAGTTTATTGAAAAAGGCATGAAAATTATTTGAGATTTTGTTGGGGGGGGGATTAGAGCAATATTTCATGTTAGCCATGGTCAATTAAGATGTAAAATAAGCGGCTAATGGTTTAGCTCACACATTATTGAAGGAGAGGAAGAATGTTGATCACATTACTGGAATTGCTTCCTATATATGACATTCAGAACTGGAAGTTCAAGACTCATTATGCACGTGTTGGTCTTTTGATTTTCCCCAAGGAATGGCATCTCTTGCAGTAACCTGTCCATCTGTTACTGTCTTAGTGTTTTATTATTGGTACTTGAAATTTGTGAAACTGATTTTCAACATCGTGACATCTGAAGGCAGTTAACCTGAAAGCTGAAACTATGTGGTATGGAAGGCCTACCTGAAATAATAACCTCAGCTAATGCCTCAGACACACTAAAAAAAAAACCCCTTCAACAGCCCAACTTGCTCAGCAGTAGGACCTGTTCTTTCTGCTTGAAGTCAGCAGCATGCTTTTTGGGTTTTATAGCTATTTTAATTTGTTGGAGGAAAAACTACATTTAAAGCATGTGTAAACAAGCAATTGTGATTTATCATCAATGTTCTGAGTCTGGGTACTATCACAAGAAATAATGTCTGTCTTTATTCGGATATACAAGTGAGCAGTTTGATAATTAGTTAATTAAACTATAAGCTTTCCGTCTGACTTGAGCAGTGAGATCTGAGGTTTTAGGTTGGACAACTCTACCCCCACTCTTAAAAATAGCTTATGTGGTGATGTCTTCCCCATGTAGAGGTTGGGGCACTACCAATTCTTGTCCATCAGTTAGTATGGCACTTAATTAAAAAGTCAACCACTTACAGACTAAAATAGGTTGCTTAAAGGTCAGTATATAGGAAGGAAGAAAATCGTACAGAATGTGGAACATATAAAAAAGGAATATCTTTTTTTCATTGAATTTGACCACTAGATGACACCACTGCAAAAGAATACTTGCCTGATATCTGTGAGCAAGCAACACCAGAATGCTTTTAAAAATGAACCTACTTGCAGTAGTAGTAGATGTTGTTCTGTTAGGAAGATTGCTGCATCTGATCATATGTTTGATACAGGTTAACATCCTTTCTCTGCTTTGAGTGATCTGATGTTGACAATTGTAAGGCTGCAGGAAACAGATAATCACAGATCAAACTTTTTTAAACTCATCGATTGTTTGACTGGTGTCCCAGTGCTTTAGGAGTGTTCATAGTGGATTAACCACTGCATTAGGCCAATTAAAAGATTTGCATACTGTTTTCATCTCTGTAAGTCTTAACTGGGGCACAGGAGTGTTATTATAAGACCACTAGGTAGTAAGTAACAAAGTGTCTTCCATGTTTAGACTCTAATGAATTACGGAGAATTTAAATTATTTAAATTATAATTACTAATTGTAGCGTGCTTTTTAGTGGTAAAGCTTAAATGTAAGTTCCTGTATACAAAGGAAGTTTGCTACTTTATTTTGAAAGATGAATTAGAATTCCAGAAAGTATCAAAACTAGTGTGGAGTCTGTGAAACAGCATCTCAGAGTACGGGAGAGCAGCTTACCTATTCATAGAGCAAATACTGTATGCATTTTCTCAGCATAGCTGTTTAAGGATCAGTCAACTTCTGGCTTGGAAAAATTATGTTTAAGACGTTCACTTTCCACTGCCCTGTATCCCTTTGGGATATAAATGTAAGTGTAAATTTGATGACTAATAAATATATTTGTATTTGACTAGTGGAAGCTATTAGATGATGATATATGTGAGAGAGCCTGCAACTCCTTTCTTATAGGTTGTTGAACAGCTGTTACAACAATTTCCAGTCTCTGTTAGCTCTCATTCTCACACTCTCTATAACTATAAATTCAAAGATGAAGGTTCGGGTTTGTTTTTAATCAGTACAATGTTATGAACCAAAGGCTGGGCAGTCAAAATGATGCATGTACTAATGTAGTACTGCCCTAATTCCGCTGAATTAGGAAACAGCTGATACAGCTACTCTGTACATACTCTTGTCCTAAGCACAACCATATTTTACTAGTTTCTTTGAAACATACAATCTTAACTATAACTTGACAGACAAATGAAGATGCTAAAACTCAAAAGCAGCAGATCTTTCTGTACTTTAGGAAGCCATTATGTGCATAAAACCTGTCTCCTTGTTGTGTGCTTTTGTTTTGTGTGTGCATTAAACAGTACCAGTTAGCTTAGTAAAAGATGTCACTTACTCCTTCAGATCTTGTCTCTCTTCTATCACTTTAATTACTCTCAAGTGTATGAGAACTGTTAGGACAAGGATATGAGTTACTGTACTTATTTGACATTTACTTCTTAAAACCTTACTAAAAACTGACAAAACAGAATGATGCTGTAGCTTTTTGGCACTTGCTACTACAACTTCTCGTATTACTCTTCTGAGGGTTTCTGTATTCAACTAACTTTACATACTGTTAGAAAAAGTATGTCAAAATGTTAATTTTGACATTTGAAAAACTTTGCTTTCATTTGTGTTTCTTAAAAAGTGAATTTGCTTCTAACTCACTGATCATTGTGGGTTTATTTTAAAAGTTGGCCTCAAAGTGTTGCAATGTTCCCCCACTGTCCCATTTCAAACAGCCGTGTGCCATCCAAGGGATGGCTTTGTCTGCTTATTGTCAAGCATACAGAGACACATTTATAACTCATCTGAGCCTTCAGGGTATCTTGGTTTTTTGACTTGAAATGGGGACATAGCAGAATGCCAGACTATTACTTCTGTAAGAGTAATTAGTGCCAGCCAGATCAAAAGCTGGTGTGCAGAACACTCAATTGAGGAGCTGTGAGAAGTGGTCTCTCCTCTCAGAGCCTTTAACACCAGCCTTGGTTGGATGTAAAGGCCTACTTGGCTTTTAGGAAGAACTTCTGGGAAACGAAAGTGCCAATAATTGCAGAGTCGAGGTTTTTCAGATGATATCCTGTAATGGTTTTGGCCTGTTACATAGTTGAGTGCAGCTTCTCTTCTCTTCTTTAAATTGTGGTGTTCTACTGCTCCAACAGCGGTAGATGGAGATATCTGCCTGTTCTGCAACTCAGCTTGTGTATGTGTCTTTGAGTTGCTGAGCTGAATGAAAGAGAATTTGTTCTTTTTTTTTATCCTAAAGAGGAAGTGAAGAGGCTGAGGAGTATCAGGGAGTGTGAGAGAAAACAGACTGGTGGAGTCACATCCTTCAGTCCCTGAGAGAAATGCAGTAGATGGAGCCTTGGCAAGAGTCAGAGGAACCCTCACCCTCCCCTCTCACCATCAGGAAAAAGGGGGGGGACCTAAAAGGTGAGGGTGAATGGAAATAGGTCCCTACCCAGGGAGATAAGACAATTTCCCGCAGCCTCCCTTTCCTTTCCAAGTGCCCTTACGGAATATGTGTGAGGCTCTGCAATATCAGGATCAGGCAGATAGTAAGTGGAGGTGAAGTCCTATCTTGGGGCTCACCTGGAACAAGTCAGTCAGCCAGACGGATCACAACTTTGGGTGTTAAGAAAGAAAGAAGGGTAATTGTAGGTGACTCCCTTCGCAGGGAAACTGAGGGGCCCATATGCTGGCCAGACCTATCCCATAGGGAACTCTGCTGCCTCCTTGGGACCTGGGTAAGAGATGTTATCAGGAGACTCCCTGGACTAACTGAGCCCTCTGATTATTACCCACTTGTAGTTGTTGTGCAGGATGGCAGTGAAAAGGTTAGGAGAGGTCTTATGGCAGTCAAAAAGAACTTCAGGGCAGTGGGGTGACAGATTGAAGGAATAGGAGCACAGGTGGTGTTTTCCTCAATCCTTTTGGTAGCAGAGAGGAATGCTGAAAGGAACAGGAGAACCCCCTGATCAACGTGTGGCTTAAAGGCTGGTGCCATCACTGGAGTTTTGGCTTTTGCGATCATGGGGCAGTTTATATGGCACCAGGCCAGCTGGAGACAAATGGGGTTTGCCCGTTTAAAAGTCCATGAGTTGGCAAGGATGACTGAGAAGGCTTAAAACTAGATTTGAAGGAGGAAGAGGATAAGACCAGGCTTGGCAGAGATGAACCTGGGTGCAGCTTGCCGGTGTTGGGGGTGAAATCAGTAGCCCAGCTGAAGTGCATCTATATTATACTGACTGAAATGTGTGAGCCATGCTGGAACACATGGTCTTACAGAGATGAGCCAGGGACTCCTAAGGTATTACAAGCCAAAAGGGAAACCACCAGAGAATTATCTTGAATTAAGGGGTGTGTTCCTCTAGGAAGGTGACATGGCTGACAGCCCAGCTGAGGTGCCTTTGCATCAAAGCACACAGCATGAGCAACAAGCAGGAGGAGTTGGAAGCCACTTTGCTGCTACAAAGCTATGACTTTCTTGCCGTTACTGAAATGTGGTGGGACAAATCCCATGACTAGACTGTGACCATGGCTGGCTACAGGCTGTTCAGAAGAGATGGGAGGAAGAGAGGTAGAGGGGTTATCCCCAACATCGAGAGGTGGATTAAGTGTGAAGAGCTGTCTCTGAAGAACAGACACGAGCAGGTCAAAAGCCTGTGGGTAAAAATCAAGACACTGAGGCAACAAAGGGAAGTAAGTGGTTGGTGTCTACTACAGGCTTCCTGATCAAGGGGAGCCTATTGACAAAGCTTTATTGCGTCTGCTGCAGGAATCATTGCACTCACAGGCTCTTGTCCTTCTTGAAGGCTTCAACCACCCTGACATCTGCTGGAAAAGTAGCACAGCAGCCTGGCTGAGTAGGGACCTGATGGTCAAACTAAAGGGAAAGAAGAAAATATACAGACTGTAGAAGATGGGACTGACAGGTGACATGGGAAGAGCAAGGCAAAGCTGGAATTGAACCTTGAAAGGGATGCAAAGAATAACAGGAAGGGCTTAAACAGGTGCGTTAACCAGAAAAGGAAGGTCAAAGGAGGTGTAAACCCCTGGTAAACAGTGCTGGAAAACTGGTAGAAATGGATGAATGGAAGGCTGAGGTTATCAAAAACTTCTTTGTCTTGGTTTTCAATGACAGCCTCTCTTCCCCCACCTCTCAAATAGATGAACAGCTATCCTCCTCTGCATTCATCTGTGGTCAGTATTTGCATCTTGCATATGTTCTAGTTCTCATCTGATCCTTCAGTGAGCTGCTTAAAGTAGGTGATATGACAGAAACTTACCTAGCTTTTCACATTGGGTTAGGGATTTGGGGATTTTGGTTTTGTTTTTTTTTAATGTATATTCTTTTGTTTAGTTGTTTTTTCAGGTAGTTGAATTCAGTGTAATGGCAATAAATGAAACTGATTGCCAGAGCTGCAAAAAGCAAGCACTGTGTAGGTGGCTGGAAAGAGGAGGGGCAAAGAAAGATCTCCTCCCCATTTGACAGGAACTGTTAAGTGATCTCTGCATCTTGCGGAGCAGCAGCCTGAGACTGCAGGGGCAGTTTGCTTTTGTATACCTTCAGCCTGCTTCTTCCTTAGAATTCCAGGAGTGACAAGGTTCAGTCAGACCTTAGTTTTCTGTTAGTTATGTTAAACTGCTCTTCAAAGCACCGCCCAGAATCGCTGCTGTGGAGAGACTGACGGAGTTGAGTTTCCTGAGAAACTGTCCTGTGCCACAGTCTGTAGTCTCTAGCCCTTAGATTGCTGCTGGAGTCAGTTACGTTCTTTTGATTGTGCAGCTGACCAGCCGTACCTCACCAAAATCAATGGAACTTCTCAGACTTCTTCATCTGAGAGAGAAGATACACCTACCTTAAAAGAAAAAAAAAAAATGTTGGTGATACCACCTCCGGCTTTGTGTTGAAAACTTTTGGACTCCTGTGTTGTTCTTTGTTGTTTTGGGTTTTTTTGAGAAAGCAAAGATAAAACCATAAGGCCAAGGATTTACTGGAGCCCTTCTCTTAACATCAGAGACATTAAAGAACTTAAGTTTCTGAGCCTAACAAAAAATAGATCTGTAAGCATGAGGCCATTCTTTCAACAAGCCAGTGGACTCCATGGTTGATAACAGCTTGTAGTGCAGAAATAGGTAAGCAAAATTGTTTTAAGTACAGTGTCATCTGAGCTAGAGTTGCTGGGACTGTTGTGTGAAAGTTTCTGATGGTTCTATTCTCAGTTTATTTTGAAAGCCTTTGGGATTCATTCAGTGTGACTGTATTCTTTATTGTAATTTGAAGAAAGTGCTTCCTGACTGTTGGGGATATTTAGGGTACATATTGATGTACTTTGATGCTGCTGTCTTTTTAGATTGAGTTGCCCCCAAATGTTATTTTATGGGAAATACTGAGCATGATTTGACATAAGCTGTGTAAATATCTTGAAATATCTTTTTTAGGAAGTAATTCAAGTCGTATGCTTCATTTAAATGTCTTGCTTCAGCTTTCAGCTATGCTGTTTTATGTGCCTTATAATAGAAAATAAGAGTTGTAATGAGTGAAGTCAGGGAATGATGAGGTTATTGAGAAGAGCAGACCACTTGGACTAGAAACAGAGTGTCTTTGCTGCTTAGTCCAGGGAATTGGTGCTATTAGCCATGATTTGACTACAGGCTAAAAAAAGGCTAAAAAAATCATTCATAGATTATTTCATTAATGCCAGAAGGAACGGTTGCATCACTCTCTTTAATCTCCCGTTTATCAGTAGGCATTAAATTACATGGGATTGTGCTTTTATTGAACCAGGTAATGTGTGTTTCACTTGATTCCTTCCCCAAAGGTTTCTGGTAATGATTTGAATGGCATAGAAGATGAAGTATCACTTCCTTTCTGAGATAGCTTAATCTGTTAGTCATTCTTCCTGCTGAAAAATAAAGGGGAAGGGGGGGGAGGTGGTGTGTGCAATGCAACTGTATTGGGGATTTTGCTGCTTACTGAATCAAGCGTATAGAATATATAATTTCTTTTCTTAGAGAAGGAGATGTGATGCCCTGTAAATTACAGGGCTGCTCGATGGATGAACAGGTAAAATGAATGTTGGAAAGCTCCTCGGTGGCTCCAATACTGAAGTGTTTTTGTGCAGGAGGACGGCCTGGGGGTGTGTGCGCTGAAGCCTCTTTGTCCGTGGGCGCCGCGGGTAGCGCGGGGCGCGGTGCGGCGGTTGCGCCGTGGCTGTGGCGTGTGCCGCCCCCTCTAGTGGTGAGCGGGGTAAGAGCAGGAGCGTGTCGGGAGCGTTCGCTGCATTTCCCTTAGAAATTAGAAGTGCGTTTTAATTTGAATTCGACTCACTAGGAAATATATTTTATAATCCGAAACAAAATAGTTCTACTAAGAAGTCTTTTTTTAGCAGGTGATCGTTGTTGGATTTTAAAAAAATCCAGCCTAATAATATACATTATGCCATGCAGTCAGCTCCATAATATTTCGTATGAAAGGGTGACTGTGATGTCCCAAATATTTGAAAACCGAGTTACTAATAATAGACTTTTCTTAGAGGGCTCAGAGTCTGGTGCTGGGCCAGATCTTAATAAGCCTTGTTGGACTTGGATTTACTTAGTGAACAGTCACCAGGTTTTACCTCCACTATACTTGGATGCTCTTGGTTTTTTATACAGAGTCTATTTAGTTTTTTATAGTTAATTAGCTTGGTCTCCACTGGCTGAGACGACGTGTGTTCCAGCCGCAGACCAGCTTTGGTAACGAGATAGGCTGCATTGGAATGGCGGTGTGCCTGTGGCCAGCAAGTCCAAGCGGGCTCAGGCTGCCTCTGCGTGCAAGCAGCTCTGGTGTCCCCATGAATATTGTAAGCACTGGTCATATTGTTGTCTTTAGGAGTATATAAGGATGTTAATAGTTATATTGGGTTTTTTTTAAAATTAAATTATTTTCATATTTTTTTAATAACCTGCTGGAGCATCCTGGAGCTCTCTTCCTGTTGGAGAGAGCAACTGCAGGGTCTAACTGCATTACTGATCCTTGATAATGCCACAAGAATTCTACCTAGGATATTTTAATGTTAATATGTTATTTTAATTCTTTGAAGTTTTCTCCCGCTACCACCATCTTTTCTTTCCCATTCCCCTCTTCTCCTCCCGCCCCCCCCAGTGTGTGCAAGTTTCGGATAGTACTGTCTGCATGCAGAAAGACGTGTTCAAGAAATATTTTGACATTGCTTCCTTTTTGCCAGTGTTCAATTCAGATTGAAGAACATTTAGAATTTGTCTGTTACGGATGTTGTGAGGTTTGTTTGTTTTTAACTTGTGTGACACCACACTAATTCAAGTCCAGGACTTCATGTATTCTTCATCTTACATATTTCAAGTGGGAGTGCTTGGTGCCCAGAGAAGAGAATTATTGTGTTCTTTTTCCCCCTGCTTTGAGCTTTTAGTGGTCGAATGTGACAATGTCCATTGACTACAGCAGTTAATTTTCATGAATCAGACAAGGCTTTTGGATGTTAAGCTAGAGAATAGGAACCATGGAATTGTAGTAAGGGGTGCAAGTTAGTGGTTAAGAACCAGCCATAGTACAGTTACTCAGCATGAAGTGTTGATTAATTATACTTTTTGATATGTAGTTAATTCTCCCTTTTATAACTAGCATTCAGAATGGCAAAGGAGTAGGCTTGTTTTGTCAATTGTGTGCATGCCAGATGGAGCCTTAATATGTGTCAGCAGATAAATGGGCCATTATTAAGATTAGATGCATAATGATCATTTCAGCCTTGTTTATTTAGGTCATCGACAGTAGTAGTAGATCATCTCTTAGAAGTAAAAATACTTTGGGATCTGAAAGTCTTTTGCTTTTCTTAGACTGCTATGAAAATAACATAGAAGCTATGTTGTGTAGTTTTAAAGTAACACATTAACTTTCTAGTTTACTTAAATGAGAATTGAAAAAAACCTCACAACCACAAGTAACTTGATTCGTTTTCCTAAGAAGTGAGGCTGATAGCTGTGTAAGCAGATGAATTTCTCCATTTATTAGATGGTACTTATGAAATTAATATTTTACTGAGTATTTCAGTGCAAGGCTCTTAGTTATTTACTTAGTAGACAGTACAATGTTCAGTTATGTATGTATTCTTAAAATAACATCTGCTATAATTTTAGACTCCTTGTATTAGTGAAAGACTTTTGACAGTAATAAATGTCTGTGTTTTATTTCAGGTTGCAGTGTAAGGTTTTGGAAGTCATAGCTCCAACCCATCACAATGGAATGGCGAATGGCCACACCAGCAGTGCTGATGGGGACACAATTGTCATCAGCGACAGTGACGACTCAGAAACGCACAATAGCTCTGCACAAAACGGGTACATGATACTTTTACTGTATGTCATGCAGACTGGGTGGAAATGAGACTAAAGCAGATGTGTCAGGGTCTGACCAAAACAAATTACTTGATCTATATGGATTGAGAGTGTCAGACAGCTGGAGGTGACAAGCTGAACATTCAGAGGTGCTGATTATGCTAATGCACCAGAAAACTCTGCATTATGAGAAATGGAATACCTACAGAATAGTCATTGTTAATCTCTTTGCAATGACAGTGTTTTTGCTGCAAGATGGTGGAAGAGCTGTGTGTACCTATTGGTAGTTTTCTGTGCTGCAAAATCTGTGCTGCTGCAGCAGAAAGTGCAGCCATGTTCTGCATTTCTGTGGTCTAGTATCACTTCACTTCCATCATGGGGCTCAGAGTTGAGATTGCTTTATGACAGGAGGACATGCTTTTACTGGAACTCTGAAAATCTCTGCAGAGACTTCATGTGTTTGTGTCCAAAAAACCAAAAATATACAAAGCTTTCTTCATTGTGCATGTGTCCATATAAATATGTCATTGTATTTAATGGATTTGATTATGATTTTAGGTGCAGTGAAACCATGTGTGTCTTGTCTTGAGGAACTTTCCATAGGCTGGAGTAGCTTAATAACGTTGAATAGGAGAGCTTGTTGGCTGTAACCGTGGTATTTATTTTGGAGTATCCCTTTACTGACCAGTAATTGAGCCTATCCTAGCGGTATAAGGAGACAAAAGACTTCTATGCTTCAAAGGCGTGATGATGAAAGAGGAAGGTTTGAAGTGGGCCCTAATCTAGGATCTAGCAACGTACAGGCTTTACATGAACTGTTACTGACTTTAAGATGTCACATGGATGCAGAAGTTAATCTTGTTGATTGCTTCAAGATGAAGTCATGTCCTGACGTGTAGAATAACTAGGATGGAGCTCCTCACTTCATTAAGAAAATAACACGGGATAAATATTTTTAAAATTTCTATGCTGTCTCTTGAAGGCACTGTCTAAATTGTTCATGAAGATGTCCTACATATTTGAGAAAATAAATGCATTTTCAGTATTCCAAAGGGCATGTGGCATTTGAAAGGAGGTTATTCTTCGAATTAGGCAAGCATGCACAGAGCTGACTGTAGGATTGATCCAGTTATAGTGCTGTCACTTCCATGCATGCAGAGCTGGTGGTAAGACTAAGTCTTGCACTCCCAGTCAGTCTGTGGTTCTCCCCAGCTGATTAGTTACTTTGACAGTGCAGAGAAGGGAGGGGAAAAAATTTCTTTCTCTTAGAAAGGGAATTCTTGTGAGAATATACAGACTTCTGAAGCAGCGTTCTGTGACATATATAACTAACATTTATGCTACAAGTTAAATTGCAAACCTCTTGTGGCTTTAAAATGCTTACTGGAAGTTTTAAGTGAGTCTGTTTCTAACAAATGTGAGAGTGTAATAACAGTTCTTTTCTAGATACATTGTGGGTATATGCAGACTTGAAAAGTATTATTTGCTCTATGTGTAAAACCTATCTGAAAGTAAAGCATTGTTGTGAATTTTTGTACACTGGCATATAAGATTCTTCATACCATTGCTCATAGCAATAAGAAATCCCACTGAACTGAATGACATTGTTTTGCAGCCCTGATCTTTCAGAGACTATATTTTGCTGTTTATGGAGAGACTTGCATGTGGAGAGTATGGATGTTAGTCACCTTGGGGTTGATAAGTGTGCAGGACAGTTCTGCCTCAGCCTGCACACAAATCTCCAGATTCTGAGACCCAGCCTTTGTGCAAAGCTGCAGTGCTGTTAAACAATGGTACAGCAGATGCTCAGGGTGTTTGTGAGGAAGGGGGAGGGGCGCACAGCACAGATTGATGGGCCATCTGCAAATATTTTTCCTAAAGAATCTGTAAGGCTCGAGAATCTTAACTGAAAATAGATGTCATTAGAGAGATCCCAGCCTTTCTGTGACCCCTCTCCTGTCTGCATGGAGCAGAAATAGCCACTTAGTCTGTACAAATGTTCCTGCTGACCTTTCCTATCGTATTCTGCAGTAAAAGTTGGAGTGGTACAGGGAGAAAGAGGCTATGATGCTCTTACTTTCCCTCAGAAAAACAGGCTGCTTTCTAAGGCCTGGGTTACAAAGCAAGAAGTAGCAATCTTCACAGTTCTTAAAACATTTATTCTATGCCCTGGGAGCCTTGATACCATAGGATAGTGGTCACATGGAATAGCAGTATTCACACCTTAAACTGTTAGACTTTTAAAGGTAAGGTTGAACTCTTGCATTGGCTTTAGCACTCAGCAGCAGCCTGGAGGTGAGGGGCTTTTGCTGCCAAATGCATACAGTTCAACTGCAACTTAATTATTCATGGCATTCCTTTTGCCAGGACTATGAGTAGTGTGAATCATCAAGCATCATCAGAAATACTAGAAAAAAATATTCATGGTTTACTAGCTGGTTTAGGGCAGTAACTTTGGGTGTTTGTTCAATTTGAATTGAAGATTGATTTTGGGAAAGGGCTAATTGTTTCTGCAAATTTTGGGATATAAGAGGTAACAGTTTTTGGAAATAATGTCAGTGGAACCTTATCATCCAGGCCTTTTACCATCTTCAAATGAGTTTTTAAACTTTATTTGGAGAAAAAAATTATGAATTGGATATGTCAAAATGTGGGCATAACTTGTCATTAAAGCTATACAAAATCTTTAGTACAGTAAATCTTTCTTCATCTTTCTTATCTTTCCTTTCTTCTTCTCTCATTCCTCCATCACTTGAATCCAAGAATAATGATAGGTATTAATCCTCTTTATATTATAAGGAAAGACTAAAGTACTTGGATCAAAGGCACCTTAAAATCTTCACCAAAAAGTTAAAAGTCAGGATTTTGTTGCAAAGTGCTGTTGTCTTGTCCCTAGAGTGTTGTTGTTAACAGTCTTCAGGTTGCTCTGTTTTGTTGTTGAAATTTTATTTAAGTTCCAGGATATATTTGCAATTCCAAATAGGCAGTTGTTACTATTGCTCAGTACAGAGTTGCTTGTCAGTGGCAACCTTCAAAGATGTGCAGAGGCAGCTTTGCTATGGGGATCAGTTTACTGCCAGGTTACCTCTGTGTAAGGCTTGCACAAGGAGACCATAAATGATTGTGTTATTTAGCTAGCATTCTTCAAGGGAGTTTTTTCCATTCCCAAATTTAGCCAAAAGAGAAGAAGAAAAGCCACTGCCTCTTTCTGAAAAAGTGGAACAGCAGTTGTTCTAGCACTTCAGGACAGCATTCCGGATCCTCTAACTCTCAGTATTTTTCTGTGCAATTTTTCTACTTCTATTAATACAGTAAGATATAGGTAGCTGTGGCAAGACTCAGACCAGATGGTGTAGATAGGTGTCCTGGACAAGGTAATTGAGAAGGATAAGGTTGAGGGAGCAGGGTTTGTTTAGCCTGGAGAAAAGGATGCTCAGGGGTGATCTTATCATTCTCTACAACCACCTGATAGGAGGATGTAGTGAGGTGGAGGTTTGTCTCTTCTCCCAGGTAACAAGTGACAGGATGAGAGGAAATGGTCTCAAATTGTGCCAGGGGAGGTTTATATTGGATATTAGGAAAAATATCTCCACTGAAAAATCAGACATTGGAATAGGCTGCCTAGGGAAGTAATGAAATCCGCCATCCCTGGAAGTGTTCAGAAAGCCATGTGGATGTGGCACTTGAAAATGTGGTTTAGTGATGAACAGGGTGGTGCCACGTTGGTAGCTGGACTCAATCCTAGGGGCCTTTTCCAACCTTAAAGATTCTATGGTTCTAAGGTCTCAGAAGTTACCTGGTACTGCTCCCTTCGTACCATGCTCTCAGAATATAGCGTAGTGGTACTGTAGGAAGAAATTCATGTTCAGGTCATGTGGTCACCATGCCAAAGTAATTGAAGGCTTGATGAGATTATTACCTGTCAGTGGTTCAGTATAACCTTATTAAAAATGCAAGATTCTGACACAAGTACTAGCCACATTCACTTGAGTACAGTAGAAACTAGTGTAATGTGGGTGAGTCAGTTGCGGTTTTTACCTACTAAATTACAAAATACTCTGTATTTGGTTGTGTGTCAGAGCTGTGCTGTGAAGATTTTTTGTAAGGGATCTCTGCTGTGAAATGGGTCTAACCCTTGCTGACTCTAATGTGTTTTATATAATGCTTTACAAAATAAAATATAGCCCAAAAAAAAAAAATTATGCCAAAGTGGCTAGATAATCTATATAATTTTTAAAGCTTCTATGTGTATTGAATACCTTTTTCTTCCTCTTTTGCACTAAGCAAAATTTTTACTATAAATTTGGAAGAGGATATCAGGAATATATTTACTTCTTGGGATAATAAATGGAAATTCAGAAACTAAGCAGAAAAAATGTAGTGTGTTTTGAAATTACGTTTGGGCTCATATCCACTGAAGTTGAGAAAGAGTTACTCAAACTAAGAAGCAAAGATTAATGATAAAGAGTTGAAAATTTGATTATTCTTGGGCTCTGAATTTGATTGCAGACAGTATGGTAGCTTAGAATCTATTCAAAATGTATAAACAAGCTGATAGACTTTTGGTTTAATATTGGTACTCTGATGCCTTTTATTTGTATCTGAACATTATCTGTTTGGGTCATTCTTCAGCTTATTAGACTAAAGGACTGGAAACGCAGTGGTGTGTGACGAGGTGCAAGTTTGTCTTTCATACTATTCAGAAATTCCTAGGGACATCCTTCATTACTTTAGCTTTCCTGTCCTGAGACTGAAGATGGTCATGGAAGACCAAATCACGGTATGACAAGAATATGAAGGCTCTTTTTACAAATTTATGTAGAGATGTTAAAATCTTGCCAGTGGATATACTGGATTACAGTTGATCTGTGTTTTGCTAATATGGATAGTTGGGTGGGCTTTTTTCTGTTACATTTCTTAAATTGGGTTTGGTCCAAGTGAAGTCTCAACCTGAGACTTCAACTGTGATATGCATGCATTATCATGCAAGACAGTGCATGCATATCACAGCACTTATCTGTAGGTCTAGTAGATGTGTTGCTGTTTCAAAGTCTGTCTTCTTTTTTTTGTCAGTCCATTTATTATTAACTATGCTGATAATTTAATCATTATAAATTATTTTCCTTGAGAAATTTGCGAATTCTTCTTATCTGAAATTACACTAATGGTGAATATCTTCTTCATTTTGGTGTATTAATTAATGTGTTAACATTTCTTGTATTTCTCTTTCACAGAGTTAGTGGGGAAAAACAAGAATTGTAGCAAATTTCATTTTCAGCAGCCTTGCAAAGTACGGTTCTCAACATCTTGTGCATGTTTTTCACAAGGCTAAAGAATAGCAAGGGATGTACTGCTTTATTTTGTCACAAACTCCACCTGAAAGTATTCTGTAAATGCTGGAAGGGCTGACGATGAAATGCATAGTTTTAAATCTCCTAGTTCATCCACATAGCTACTTTAACTTTCCTTACTGATGAAATAAGATGATGACTGAATTCTTCCTGATGAAGTATTCATCAACGATGAATACGTGAACAACTCACAATTACAAACTGTCATCTCAGGAGAAGTTAGTTCTGTTGTTTAATAGCAAAATGCAACATTATTTAAATAAAGTCTTATTCGTTTAGCTCTGTTCATGAAGTCTGTCCATACATACAGTACTCTTTTTAAAGTATATTGTCTATGGCAAAACCACTCTCTTTCTTGTAAAGGAGTGAATTTTGGTAACACACCAGACCTGGGTGTTACTCACCTAGGAAGAGGTGTAGCAAAACAGTTAA
This sequence comes from Aleadryas rufinucha, assembly GCA_013397815.1. Classification (NCBI taxonomy): domain Eukaryota; kingdom Metazoa; phylum Chordata; class Aves; order Passeriformes; genus Aleadryas; species Aleadryas rufinucha. The sequence goes on along the minus strand of VZTH01008785.1, from coordinate 43,240 downwards.
TGGTATGTTAAAACTGAAGAAATATTTTCCATGAGGAGGGAAAAAAATCTAGTTCTCTGTACCAATACCTGTAAAAGGGAAGTGCACTTTGGTTAATAAAGCATGTAACCTGATAAGCATTTATTTTGAAGTATAGATATGTTGTCTTAGAATTTCTGTTACTCTCTGTTATTTTATGTTGTTGGTCAAGTGTTTGGTTTGGGTTTTTTTCCTAAAGTGTTATTTTGGAAAAATATTTTAGGTGTTTTTTATTTGTTTTGCAATGCAATTGGTAGATCAAGGGCTACTATTTTTTATTAGTTTGATTTATTTCTGTCTTTTGGACTTCGTCGTCATCTTTTTCTCCTTTTTCCTGTCCTCTAGTTGCCATTATGAGTTCTGAGACTACTAAGGAGACAATTTTCTGAAGTATAGGGATGTATTGTTACTTGTCTGTCTCTTGTCATCCTTCCTTCTCTTCTTATCTCCCATTTCCTTGCTAAGAAAACATCCCTCATTGTTCTTCCTGTTCCTTGCAGGAACTGGTTTTGATGCAGATTTAAATATAGTAGCAGAAAAGTTGGCACAAGTTAATAGGCCCTCTTTGGTACCGGTGGAAGTTACAAGCTGGGTATTTTCAAGAGGTCCATTGTGTAGGCATATAAATATATTAAATGTGTACAATATGAGGCTGATGATGTGTGAATGTAAACTTTTAATTTTTAATTTTTTTTTCCTAGGGAGAAGAAAGCCATAATTGATCCTTCTTTGTTCAAATACAAAGTCCAACCTATTAAAAAACACCTATATGAACCTGTTATTGTTAAAGCATCTCAACTAAGGTAAAAATTAGTATGTTGAAGTTAAAACTGTATTTTATAACTGTAAGTTGAGTGAGTTTTTGATATAAAGTGGCATTTTAAAACAATGTTAGAGCTGTTAATTAAAAGCACTGGAACAAAATACTGTACTTCAGGCCTTCCTGTATCAAGGAATCCAAGCTTTGCTAGCATTAACACAGGTACCAACTCCTTGCAAGTCTCTGCTTTCGTTGGCACACAGATGAGACCTGCTGCTGTTTGCAAGAATCGGATCAGTTACCCAGCGTGCAACAAACCAATAATTACACACTCGAGAGAGACACTGATTATTTATTTCAGAGATGCACAAGCCTAGGTAGGATCAGTGGTATTGCATAAATCAAGCACATTTTGGCAAGCAAAAGAATTAGTGGTCATTGGCTACAAGTTACATAGTTCTCTTACTAATTAGTATTCTATTTTCTATTGGTTAATGATTTCAATTAATTGATTAATTATTGCATCTTAGGGTAATTAGTCCGCATGCTCAGTCTCTCTCTTTTGAGTGAGTGGGTTTCTTGGGTTGGTGGTCCTGAGTCAGTGGCTTCAGATCTCTCCCTGCAGAATTAGCTTTTACCCAGTTGGAGCTGATTCAGCACAGTTGCTCAGTTGGGTTTTCTTTTCCTTATCTTGGGAGTTCTGCTAGATGTCTCTGTGACTCCTAAATTCTGCCTTCTTTGTGTCTACTGTCAGTGGGCGTTCTTCTTCCCAGCCTTTGTTAACCTCTTCCGAGGTCTGAGACTATTGAAGCATGTCCAGCCCTAAACATTAACAAAGCAATGTTACCGACAAATAATTTATTTTTCTAACACCTGTACATCACTTATAGTAGCTAACAATCAAGCTCTCTCTTTCATGCATTAAATTTCCCTTCTTGTTGATTAGGCTTGAAGGTATACAAAGATCTAACATCAAAGAACATTCTTTTTTAAGAAAATTTTTATATATTCCATATTTTGCAACACTGAGTTCTGATACCTTGGCTACTGTTGTGATTGATGGAGTAGGTGGAAAAAAGTTTGANTATTCTATTTTCTATTGGTTAATGATTTCAATTAATTGATTAATTATTGCATCTTAGGGTAATTAGTCCGCATGCTCAGTCTCTCTCTTTTGAGTGAGTGGGTTTCTTGGGTTGGTGGTCCTGAGTCAGTGGCTTCAGATCTCTCCCTGCAGAATTAGCTTTTACCCAGTTGGAGCTGATTCAGCACAGTTGCTCAGTTGGGTTTTCTTTTCCTTATCTTGGGAGTTCTGCTAGATGTCTCTGTGACTCCTAAATTCTGCCTTCTTTGTGTCTACTGTCAGTGGGCGTTCTTCTTCCCAGCCTTTGTTAACCTCTTCCGAGGTCTGAGACTATTGAAGCATGTCCAGCCCTAAACATTAACAAAGCAATTTTACCGACAAATAATTTATTTTTCTAACACCTGTACATCACTTATAGTAGCTAACAATCAAGCTCTCTCTTTCATGCATTAAATTTCCCTTCTTGTTGATTAGGCTTGAAGGTATACAAAGATCTAACATCAAAGAACATTCTTTTTTAAGAAAATTTTTATATATTCCATATTTTGCAACACTGAGTTCTGATACCTTGGCTACTGTTGTGATTGATGGAGTAGGTGGAAAAAAGTTTGAAAACTATAATAATAATAATAATAATAATAATGATGAACTATTGGCATTGTGAGCACTCTGATAGCATTGCTGGTTTGAGATGTTGGAACAGACACTGGCTATCAGATTGATTTAAAATAGAAAGGTCTAGAGGTTTTGCTTCTTAAATAACAAATTTGTCTCAAATTTAGCTAAAATATATGTTTACAGTAGATTGTTCATCAAAACTTTTATATAAACTGGATGCTGTAAACAAACTTTGGTTTGTGTGATTACAAGTCATTTAGTTCCAGCACAAATCAGGATTTGTTTTTTCATTAACTGCTCCTGTGTAGTGAAGTTTTTTTCTTTCCTGTGAAGTAATGCAGGTTCCCTGGAATGCCAGGAGCCAGTAGAGCGCACACTCTCCTGTAGAAAGGAGTGGCATAGCTTGACTGAGAAGTGTGTGGATTCACCTTGTCACTTGATGGCTTGCTTGCTTCCCCATTTGAGAGATGTGAATGCTGCTTTCTTGCTGTCCCTGTTTGCTTGTTTGTCCTCCCTCTCTTCTGAAACAATCAGACTTGAGTTTTATTTAGGAATTTTAAGAAGTATTTGGAGGATCTACCATGGATGAAAAGGCTGTGGAGTTTGTATGTGTTTATGAAAGAGGACATAACAGAATCTTCAAAATAAAAATTGCAGATGCATAAACCCAACTGTTTAAGTACTACTTGAGTTTCGTTTTATTAATAAGGAAAATTTTAATTCAGTTGGGGTTTCAATGAATGTTTGTTAATTACAATAGTAAGGGTGTTACTTATAATTAAGAAAATAAGAAAAAGATCAATCATATGGTCTATCACATGTATTCTTGCACATATTTTTGGCTGTACTTAAACACTAATTAAAGATGTTAGTTGATAATACTACCTTTCTTTCCTAATACAGCCGAAGGAAACATCTCTTTTCTCGTGATAGACTTAAACTTTTTCTGAAACAACACTGTGAACAACATGATGGAGTAATTAAAGCTAAGGTAAGCAAGAAGAAATAATATATGGGATAGAATATTGACACTATTTAGTGTTTTTTCTCTACAGCTGCTCAGAGTTCCTTTTTAAAACTACATCAAATTTAGCTTTTTGTAAGTATAATATACTTTACCAAAATAAAAGGTGAATACTTCAACTTTTTGTTCAAAACCAGGTTTTTAATATCTGTTTGTAAACAAGATAGTAATTTTTCTGTACATGAAGCATAATTCTTAATTTTTTCTTTAGCTACTAATTTTAAAAAGTCCCCAAAATAAAAAAGAGCAGTTACCTAGAAAAATTTTGTTTGTTAAAACATAATATACTTTTGCTTAGTCTAGCACATAATTTGTTTCCGTTCTTCAAAGTATGCAGCTGGTATTTCTAAGTCAAATGAAAATGAACTGTTTCTGTTTTGGTACAGTAAGCCAATATTATTCTGTTCTAATGCTTTTAGCTGGAAAATGTTTTATGATAGATTAAATTCAGTCTCCAGATCTTCAGTGAGACGAGTACTAGAGTTTAGGTGGCTGGAATGGGTTTTTGATAAAGCCTAGGATGTTGAATATGCATGTTTTTGTAATCTTAGATATATGGTTATAGTTAGTACAACTCAGACTAAAGTTCAACGTCTTAGTGGGCACCAGATAACTGAGAATTTGAGCAGCTTTTCCCACAAGGCAGCAATTACCCTTGCCTTGCTTGCTGTGCCGCAAGAGATCCTGGTCTCTTTCACTGTATGTTGCAGCCTTGACCCTGAAATCTTTGCTATCTTCTTGTTTTTAGAAAGTAGCAGGGTTTTTTATTATGTCTGGTATTTTCTTATACAGCCATGTAACTGCTCATTCTGCATAGGAAGGCTCGGAGAGATGAGAGTCAGTGAGAGTCTTGCCTCTGAAAGTTGTGGAAAATAACAAAGGCAATGAATTTCTAAATAAGTTTGTAACTCTAGAGTCTGTCTCTTCTAAAGAAATGGAAATAGAAGAAAATAGAGCTGGAAGGGATAAACCACCCCATTCCTTGGGCCTCTTAGTGGTCATGTTGACCCAGCTCACTGTACCACATTAAGGACTAGTGATCTATTAGTGATGCTTTCTGGAGCCTCAGGAAAATTGTTATTTTCTGTATATGTGTATTTGTCATCTTGTCTTTATTTGGGCTTTCTGTGGAGTGTCTTGTCCTCTTGCTGATTGCCTTGCATTTCAGTTACGTGAACATGTCCTATTTGGAATGTCTCCTTTGTATTCTCATCTGTATTGTCCAATAAGGGCAGATTTCCTGAAGTCATCAGGTTGAGAAAGGAGACTTGAAAAGAAACTTTGACAATTTGGAACAGTCTTCCTCCAGAAATAAATACCTATGTAATAGAGAATTATGTAATTCTTCAATAAGTTAAGTTTCTGCTTTTATCTGTCAAAATTTATTCTTGACACGCTTCACTAACTTGCTAGGAAGACACTGTCCAGTTGTGTTTGCTAAAAGGCATATAAAGAAATAACATCTTACCAAATGAAGCCAAATTCTAGTTTCAGATATGTGCTGCATACGTTATTATCATTATCCACTTGGTAGATTAACTTTTCATTTAACACTATTTCAGAGCTTTATTTCTTATCCTCAGTTAACCAGTTGTGGATATGGTTACTTTTATTGTCTTCTTTTGTGAATTAAGGATTGATTAATTAGCTTATATTTATAAAAAGGTGAGAATTTCGCAATGAATATCTATTTTCATCTTTCTTACTAAGGCAACATCAATTGAAAAATATAATCTAGCAGAACAAAACTTCTCCTATTTCTTTCCTGACGAACCACCCACATTTATCTTCAGTCCTGCGAGCAGACGGCGAGGGCGACCTCCAAAGAGGGCGTCTGTAAGTCTTGTAAGTAATAACATTTTTAATCCCAGATGAAGACACATCAGCATAGTCTATTAAGTTCTTCTGTTTGTCTGAATTTTCAGATCGTTTGAAATGCAAGGTTGACATTGTGCTTTTTTAATTTTGAGGGCAATTGGGATACATTCCACAGTTGCTCTTAAAATAATTGCTTTATAGTTAAGCTGGTAAAAGGGATCATACTTGAAATGTTATCTTCTTATTTTTATCATTATTTGTGGGATCCCATCAAGAAACTAGCTTTTCAGTGTGTTGTGATGACACACAGAGTACTTGTCCATTCTGGGATTAAAAAATAATTTGCTAAAAAGCTTTAATTTGAACTCTTAGATACAATTGTGTCACTTGCCCTCAGATACAGGTATGTCACTTGCCTGTATTTAAACACTGAGAGTCTTAGTTACTATACTACTTCATTGTGTTCTAGAGAACAGTTGAAAAATTGGGAATATCTTTTGCTAGTCATTTCACTGTAGTTATTATGTTCTTTTTTTTTTCCTCTCCACCTCCAAATTCTCTATCAGGAGGACAGTACTACAGCTAAACAAAACACCTCAGGAAACAAAAGTAAAGTATCAAGGGAAAGGGCAAGGTTCCAGAAGCAAAAAGATGATGTGCAGGCCATAGGTAAGTTGAAGTTTTAGTCATATGACCAGAAGAACCAGTTTTTGCAGGTTTGCGAGCAGGCCATAATTACAGTATTTTTGGGGTTATACCTTTCAAAGGGAAAATGTAATAGGAGTGTACTGCCACACCACTATGGCCAAGTGCTCATTTCAGTGGTTGGAATGGTTATTTCCTGATTTTTAGTTGACTGAGCTGGGGAAATGGTAGGAAGCTTGTGGTCCAACTGTGTTGATTTCTCTCTCAGATAAATAAAGAGCTAAACAATTTTTTGTAGAGGCTTGGGTGGTGAAGTCATGTGTAACTTTTACAAGCTGGAAGTATATCAAAGCATGAATGTGTAACACAAATAAGTTAGTTTTTCCATTTATGCATTTTCCTCATACAACAATCTCAAAATTTAAAAGAACTGAAATACGTTCTGAATTTTTCTGATGTAAAAGAGCACAAATTACTTCAGAGATTTTTAGTTTGGACTGATTGAATTATTTTGGCTTAGTTTTGACCTGTTCCTGATCAATTTAAATTTGATTTCAAATGAAGTTAGGGGACCCATATGCCTTTTGTTTGAGTTTAACTAGATAAACTGGTATGCCTTCTTGAGGAGACAAAGCTCAGACAAGGAGATATTCTTCTGGATTGTAAGAAGTTATGTCTTTCCTAAGGAAAGGCTTTCATCTATGGAAATATTTTAGTGAACTTCTGGTTCCATCCTCTCATTTACTTGAACATAGAATTTTTTAAGATGGCGAGGACATTTAGAAATTACGTAGTCCAGCATCTGCTTAAATAACTGCAAAGTTGTCTGATGCTGCTTTAGGCCTTTATAGAAGACAGGGACACGAGAATTTCATGTTTTCCATTAAATTAGCATGTCCACATTTTTGCACAACAAGCATTGTTCATGTGCTGGGAATGACAGCATAGAATGAGGTGACAGCTGATCAACATCAAAGCTGCTTCCTCTCTTGCGTAGGCAGAAACTACAGCTTCTAGAAGGCTAGTTAAGACACATTTTCACAATGTGGAAAGGTAGAAAAATACCGAGTACCTTGAAAAATTAACCTTCTCAGTATGTTGAAGACCCAGGGGATCAGCTTCACTGCATTTGTTTGCTGGGTAGAGACATTACTGGTATGTGCAGTAGCTATCTGTAGAAGGAACCTAGCCCATTTTCAGAATGGTATAGGAAAATATAGTAAAAATCTTTCTTTTTAGTACTATCCGCTCGGTAAGAGTAAGGATTTTCTTCCATTTCATTCACGTATGGTTCTAGCTTTCCTGTTCATTCAATTAAAACAGTAAGACCTCCTTTTATTTGTTATCCTGTGTGTGGGCTGACAGGTGCTGTCTTTCCACAGAAAGTGGAAATTTGTATCCTGTTGTTCTTCTACAGATGACTGCAAAGAAATCTGCGTCTCTTGAGGCAGTAGCATTTATTATCATTTAAAGTTCAGCTTAAACTGTGTAACTGAAGTCAAATTTGAACAAAACACAGAAATACTATATAGCTTTCAAGTGTATTGACTTCAGTAATTCAGTAATAAGTAAATATTTAAAGATCACTTATCTAAAGGTTTTTACTATCACAGATATTTCATGGTTGTGTGCCACACCTAGTTGTGACATGCTTTCATTAACCAGTCATTACTAAATATGTTGCTGTAATTATATGTTGGAATCAGTTCTCATCTTTATATGTCAATTGATAGAAACCAATAAACCAGTAATAACCTTCTGTATACTCATTAAACCAGATATATTTAACTTTATTACCGTGTTGGCAACCTTGTAAAACATGTCTAATATTTAGGCTTGAAATTCTGATTCTGTAAAGAACTTTCAAGTGTTTGAATTTCTAGTTGGTGTGGAAATAATTCAGTCTTCATAACAATGTCGTTTTCATATGGTAATTACAAAAAGATCAGTCTATTTATCAGTTAAAACTAATACTTTACGAAAGAAAAAATAACTTAGGTTTGTTTTTTTCCTTTATAGCTTTTGAAAAAGCGAAATTAAAACAAGAGAAGGCAAATGCTATAGAAGCTAGGAAAAAGGAGAAAGAAGATAAGGAAAAGAAGAGAGAAGAATTAAAGAAAATTGTAGAAGAAGAAAGGATGAAAAAGAAAGAAGAGAAAGAGAGACTCAAAATAGAAAAGGAAAAAGTAATGCATTTGAAGTTTGTGTTTCTTATAGGAACAGTATAATGGCTTTCTAATTTCCTTGTTTCTTAGTCACTGTTTCAAGTTATTTTCCATTAATCATTTTCAGATTCTAGAAGTGCACTTTAAAAGAATAGGCAGTTACAAGATTTGATTATGGGTTTGTATTTCTGGATAACATTCTCTATAATTTTAGTTTGCCAAAAGTTCATTTTGAATTTGAGCTTACTTCTGAAGTAATGTGGTGGGTTTGGGGTTTTTTTGCTAATAATGCATAAAACAATTTGATTTGATGGTTGTCTTCTCTTTGAAGAATCTCTACTGCATCAGATTGACAGCATATCTAATGGTTGTGGGTTTCTGTGTGGATTCTCTTTGGATGTAAATTGCTAAATAATTTTTTTCAATTGAATATGAAGAAATTATATATTCTACTATATTTTACCACAGCCACATTCACTATCTTATTTTGATGGTCTTTTTAGAGGCAACTTTCAAATGCTGTCTATTTTTTGATATTTTTTCTTCAGCCATTTCCATTAAAAAGAAAACAAAACCTAAAACACCCCTGAACCAAAAGTATCAAGTAATCCAAGAAACTATGACCAGATTTAAATATTTTTGCTAGGATCATTTTATACAAAATAAAAATTAATAGATTACTCGATTCTAATTAAATGCAATGTTTTACTTTTCAGTGTGATTGAATAGTAAGTGGTGCAGTTTTAGAAATTACAGTAGGGCCATGTAATGATATTTTATACACAATTGTGACATTTTTTTCAGGAAAGAGAGAAGCTGCGTGAGGAAAAAAGAAAATATGTGGAATACCTGAAACAGTGGAGTAAGCCTAGAGAAGATATGGAGTGTGATGACCTTAAGGTATGATTGAATTTGGAATAGCTGAAGATTGTAGTTTGCAGGATCCCCAGACTGATTAGATTCCCTAATGCGGAGGCAAATCTAGATCTGATTGGAATGCTAGAGGCTGTGAGTCACCTGCAGTATGTAATACATATCTCTTAGTGGCAATGTTAATAGGATCATCTGCATCTGCATTTTCAACCTCCAGAAAAGCTTTATAGGCTGTGCTCAGTCTACAATGGAGTATTTCAAAGTGCTGGTATTACTGAGTGGAGGGTATTGAGTATACCTGATTTTTCTGTTAAATATACAAGATGAGCTCACTTAGAACAAGCATGAGTTACTTAAAGGATTTGAGTAATGAAAAAAACTAAATTTTTGGCTGCAAAAGGTAGAAAAGACATTGACTTGTTACTTCCTGTGGCATTCTTTTGATTTAAACTATAGCAATACACTATATATACTGTAATATACTATATATATAATGTTTAATGAGCATCTTTCGTGATGCTGGAAACCTGTAGAAAGTAACAAGAATTTGCTTCTCGAAGAACTTAGGTTTCACACAAGAATATAGTGTGGCTGTACATGACAGAAGATTTTCTAGTGTTACACATTTATGTACACTTTATTTGGATTAATTTTGGCAGGAGATAGTGAAAGGAGGCAAATCGCAGAAACACAAGGATGAGAGTTTGAGATACACAAGGAAAAGTGACAGAAGTGCAAGGAGGGCAAGTGGAAATAAAGGAGTGTTAAATGAATTCAGGTTGAAAGCACTGATTGGGAGTAATATGAGAGCTGAATATATTTGCAAGGAGAGCTGTATGGCCATTGAAGATGGGAGTGAAAACTCTTAGCTATGTAGAAAGGGAAAGGAATCTGAAGAAAGGGGAAAAGACCATTGCTGAAAGGAGAGCAGGTTGTGAAAACAGTGCTGCTGTGTTTCTACTGGAAAGAAAAAAGGAGGGATGAAAAAGCAGTGTCATCATTACAGTGAGACTCTGCTGCTCTACTCTGCCAGTGCAGCTTCACTGAGTACTGTGTGAGTTTTGGGGCACTGCAATATAAGAAAGACATTAAGCTATTAAGAGAGTGTCCAAAGCTGGGAAAAAAGGTTGGTGAAGGGCCTGGAGGGGAAGCCGTATAAGGAGCAGATGAGGTCACTTGGTCTGTTCAGCCTGGGAGAGAGGAGACTGAAGGGACACCTCATTGCAGTTACAGCTTCCTTGTGAGGGGAAGAGGAGGGGCAGGCACTGATCTCTTCTCTGTGGTGATCAGTGACAGGACCCGAGGGAATGGCCTGAAGTTGTGTCAAGGGAGGTTTAGGTTGGATATTAGAAAAAGGTTCTTCACCCAAAGGGTGTTCAGGCACTGGAAGACGCTCCCCAGGGAAGTGGTCACAGCACCAACTCTGACACAGTTCAAGAAGCATTTGAACAGTGCTCTCAGGCACATGGTGCGATTCTTTACATGGCTGGTGCAGGGCCAGGAGTTGGACTTGATGATCCTTGTGGTTCCCTTCCAACTCAAAATAACCTGTGATTTTGTGATTCTGTGAATTGACAAGAATATAAATAAAGATGAGTTTAGGTGGGGACTGCTTTTGAAAAGATTCCATTCTCTGGAAATTTATGAAATACCTTACTATGTTCTTCTGAAGCATAGTATTTGGCTTTCTTGTTTTTAATATTTGTGAACTACCACGGCTGTGGAAAGGAGACATAATTCTGAAAATTGTTCAACTATGTCTGCTAAGAAACAGTAAATGAAGACAAATCTTGAAGAGTAACATGAGGATAGTAATTTCAAAATCAAACTTGATGTTAGGCACTGACATCTGTGATTTGGAGGTGGTGTCTCTGTTAAGTGGTCTTGTAATATGGTTACATCAGCTCCCTTTAATATGTCTTCAGCTACTCTAAGTGCCTTACAAATGCAAAAAACCCAGTACTGGAACACACAGTTGTTAGACATGATCTTACATATCCTAGTATTAGAAGGGCGTGTTTTATGTGATCATGTTGGGTTTTTGTTTGCTTGTCTTTGCAAGCAATCATACCTAACTTTTAAGAGTATGTTTATTTTTGCTTGTCTGGAAAGTTCAGGAAACTGAAATTCAAAACTCTTGTGAAATAATACAGGTATAAAGCAAAAATCTTGACAGCCAATGTTCTTAACTTGTAGCAGGATTAACTTCATTTAATAAAGATAGAAACTGCTTTTTGAAAATTTTACATTCAAGTTGCATGCTCTTTGATTTCCAGAGTTAGTACTATCAGCAGTGTTACCATGATAACTGACTATGTGTCCTGTGGGACTCTTTTTAGTAAAATGTAAAGAAACTCAACAAATACATTCCTTAGAAAAATAGATTCTTTGGTTTTAATCACTTGCGTACTCTGCAAAAACCAAATACAATGCTAAGTGGTCCCATTTGGTTTGCAGGAACTTCCCATTCCAGTGCCGGTGAAGACGAGACTTCCTCCTGAGATCTTCGGTGATGCTCTGATGGTTTTGGAGTTTTTACATGCTTTTGGGGAACTTTTTGATCTTCAAGATGAATTTCCTGAAGGAGTGACTTTAGGCAAGTTGTCGTTTACGTGGCAAGGTGCCTCACTTTGGTGGTTTCCCTTCTACCAACCAACCAAACATTTTAAGTGCACACAAGTACCACCGCTACAGAATTTTGTGTGACTTTAATCTGTCAGTGCTAACACATGCATTTCAGTCCAGTTTTTGGTTCACGGTCAACTCCATGGGGTTTATAAAATCAAAATTAATTTTGGTGTACAAGTTGTTATTCTACTTATCAAAATACCTACTTGTACTTTTTTCTTGGAATTGTATATTAAGAAAACAGTGTTTTGTCAGCACTCTTTCTGACACCATCACCTTAGGAATATATGTGGTAAATTATGGAAAAGTAACTTAATTATCATACCTGAAGGAAAAAAAAATGTTTTCGTTCTTCAGTACATAATTTTTTTTCCAACTTTGCGGCAAAAGTGACGCTTCTTAAACTTTATTCACAGAGGTTTTAGAGGAAGCTCTTGTAGGAAATGACACTGAAGGCCCACTGTGTGAATTGCTGTTTTTCTTCCTGACTGCCATCTTTCAGGCAATGGCCGAAGAGGAAGAGGAAGTGGCCAAAGATCAAATAGCTGATGCTGAGACCAAAGGTCAGATCCTTAATTTTACTGCTGAGAAGCTGATATTGCACTGGAATTAACTTTAAGCTGCATGATTTATGGCATTCCTTTGTTTAACCTTGTCTTATTATGCATGGATATTGTATGTAAATGGGCTTGTTTTTTCTCTTTTGTCTGAAATCAAAGCCTTAAACTGGGCATGGACCACAGGGTCTGCAGGGAACAGAGAAAAAGGAAGCTCACTGTTGCTATGATTGTATCCAGCAAAGCATAATAAGCTTTTAACAGCATTGCTTGTATTTCGGAGGTGCAGGAAGCATCTTTACTTTCCTCCTCTTCCTCCAGCACTGTTACGTGTTTCTCCTGAGGGTCAGGAAACAAGTCATTTTCCTAAGTCTTCTCAAAGGTATTTGTATCTATAAAAAAATCTGTACCTAACTAGATTAAAACTCCCCAGCACAACTATGATGGAGAATTGAATATTCGTTGTCCTTCAAGACTGGAAGGTATGCATCCACAGCTGCTGGATACTACCATGTGTGTTCTTTCAGTAAAGAGTCTCACAGTCACTCTGACTTTGGTCTTTGCTCTAAGGCTGATGTTGCCCCCATTTTCAGAGGCATTCGGTGTATACTAACCACTGATCAGAAGGAAGTACGAGCTTTGTTACAAATTTGTGGTCCTGTGTTTATGGACTGCCAAATTTGCTGCCTAAAGGTGAAGCTTTGACCCATCCTACTAGCCTTTATTTCATTAGAGGTAGATAGATACATAGGAACACTCCCTGTTTGAGGTCAAGTGAATTCCATGGTGCCCCGCAAGCCAGATGTGAGTTAGACGAAGGTTCCTTTGATTCCTCCCTTGAAGATTGTTATTGAAGATAGTGCCCATGCTTTATATAAAGGTAATTTATAGACTGGACATAAATCTTAAGCATGAAAATTAACAGCAGCTGCTCTTGTTAATTGAATAAAGTTACAGATTTGATATGGTGTTAATAAATTTAGACTGTGTTTTAATTACTGTTGAATTTAGCAATGAAGCTATATTTGTTAACTACTGTGGAAGTATTGCCTTGGCAATACAAGCAAGGATTCCATTATCAGGTAATCATAGAATGGTGATTAGATTCTATTTTACTCATATGGCTGATCAGAAAAAGCATAATGTAACTTCCATATTTTAATTTGACTTCATGGGGCTGCCAATTGCAAAAGTCTGCCATTTTGTTTGTCATTTAACAGAGTTGTGGGTAAGGCACTTCATTTATTGTGTTTTACTTGCCTCAGAACTTTCATTTCTTGTCACTCTTGTTTAGACATCTTTCCCGTAAAAGAATTACATAGTCTTGGATTTGTAATTCTGGCTAACCAAACTAGCAGTAGTCAGCATGTTTGCTCAGTTAAATTCTGTACAGGCAGCATTTCTGCAACAGAGAACACCATGGATGTGTGGTTTTGGTGTGTACAGTACTTTTCTCAAACTGTGTTATATAATTAGAGTGAGAGGGGAGGTGCAGAGATTAATTTTGCAGCATCTGGGTGACAGTTTTCAAACACCATTAATCATTGTGGAGGGCTGTTGTGGATTTGCATTTTATGTAGTCTTTGTATTTGTGGTTTTATTTTGACTTGGTGACTTTAACTGCTTAATAATTTGGATTTGAATAAAGTGAAATTGTTGAAACAGCATACAGTGCTGAAAACACTCTGCTAGCCCTCTGGAGAACTACCTGTAAGTGCTGAGGAAACCTTTGTTTAAGAAACAGGAATTTGCTGTTTCTCCTTTTCACTTCCCTGCTTTCCTTATGTTTGCTTATGATGATCTTTAAGTGCAGGTGCTTGATTTGGTGAAATATGATTTATTTGTAATGTCTTAGTAATTGTGTTTGTGCAGAACAGGCTGTATCGAAGTTACAGATAGAAAGTATAAAGTGAAATCATGATTGGTTTGAGTTATGCTTCCTAAAAACAAAATTATGATAAGAAAAACAGTTCAGTTGAGGAAAGGAAATACAGGTGTTCTTGCATTGCTACTTGTCTGCACTTTCAAGCATGTTCCTGGATTTGTTTTTGCTGCCTTTTATGTTGCCATTGTGCATGTTTTGTGTGTTGCGGTTGCTTTAACAGCTTATATGGTGTTCTCACTATATATAGCATGTGGTGCATGTCCTTAGCTTTTAGTTGGATTTTTTTAGTTGCATTTAAAGATCTGTAAATTTTCGTTTGGATGTTGAATTGAGTTTTGAACACGTTGATGCATCTGTAAATATCGTCCCTCTTTTTGCTTTGTCTGCAACTCTTAAAACACAGCTTCCTTTCCTCCCCTCCACAGTACAAGTTTTTATTTGCACTAGAATAAAGTGTTTATTTCCTTAAAGATTTAACAGAGGCTTTGGATGAAGATGCAGACCCCACAAAATCTGCACTGTCTGCAGTTGCAACTTTGGCAGCTGCATGGCCCCAGTTACATCAGGGTATGTGTGGGTTTCACTTCTTGTTTTGTTACCGTTATTATTTTGCTCTGTATTTTAAAGCACTGTTTTTATATTTATGTACATTTAAATGTCTATATAAAATGACTGTTCATTCTTCTCAACTGTAGGCTGCAATTTGAAAAACTTGGATCTTGATAGCTGCACTCTTTCTGAGATTCTCAGACTTCACATTCTAGCATCAGGTGCTGATATAACATCAGCCAATGCAAAATACCGTTACCAGAAACGAGGAGGGTTTGATACTACTGATGATGCTTGCATGGAGCTGAGATTAAGTAATCCTGGTCTCTTGAAGAAACTTTCAAGTACCTCAGTGTATGATTTGTTGCCAGGTAATAAAAGACAATAAATATTAGAGATTATTAGATTGCTCATTAAGTGATCAATTTTGCAACTGCTTCAGACCAATAATGGTCAAAATTTAGTGTATCATAGAGCTAGGCAGTCTCATTACTTCTGAGTAGCTTTTTTCTCATCCCATTTTAAAAATGTTGGTGTTACTTGCAGAATGGGATCTCTCTGGAAGAAGCACTGAAGGGTTTGATTCAGTCCCTGCTTTTTTTTCCCCTGTTCTTATTTGGATCTTCTGTTCACTATTTGGAAATGGGGAAGATTTTCTATCTACTGTTCCTTTATCTCTATTTTGAAGATAATACTTCATTTTACTACTTCTTTTGGTGGTAAAAGTTAATAAATTAAAAATAAAGGCTTGTGTCTCTGAGCAGAGCAGATACCCTTTCAGGAAATTCCTCTGCAAGTGCAGCTGGTGCACTACAAATGTTTGTTCACTTGTTCTTGAGTGAGAACAAATCCAGTCTGGAGTCTGTAAGAGTTAGGCTTACTATCAATTGTGTCGTGAAATATAAACATGGGTCCAAATTTTATTAGGAGAAAAGATGAAGATCCTTCATGCTCTCTGTGGGAAACTTCTGACTCTCGTCTCCACTCGAGATTTCATTGAGGACTCTGTTGATGTGCTACGACAAGCAAAACAGGAGTTCCGGGAATTAAAGGCAGAACAGCATCGCAAAGAACGAGAGGCAGCAGCAGCAAGGTAGAACTAGGATATGGAAAACTAAATTTTGGCGCTACAAATGAGATTAATTCCTCAGTTGCAGAAGGCATATGAGAAACAATAGTAATGTTTCTGTTCTATGCTGGTTTCCTGGGACAGTAGACAGGAGTGAAACGTAGTTGTGCTAAATGTTGTGTTTTCCCATGTTGCTGCTATTTTTGGATGATGTTTTAATATAAAAGAAAAAAGATGTGGACAGACCAGATAGTAGATTATTTGCAACTGATTTTCTATATCCTTCTTACTATCAGGATACGTAAGAAAAGAGAAGAAAGGTTAAAAGAACAAGAGTTAAAAATGAAAGAGAAACAAGAAAAGCTAAAAGAAGAGGAGCAAAGAATTCCTGCTGTAGAAATATCTGTTGGGTATGATACATAGTATTACTGTGATGTATATCATATAGCACTTTTCAGCTTCATGGCCAGACCCCATATGTGTAGTATCATTGATTTGATCATATACAAAGGTATATTTTAAGTATATAGTCCTTAATGTTGATTTTATTTTTCTTCATAGTGGTGTAGAATTGGTTTATGAAAGTGATTTATTTTTAAAATCAACTTGTGTTATACTCATAATTCTGTTGAAAGCTTGATGAGAGAAACTAGCAATATCTAGTTTGTTTTTTTGCATTGTTTTGTCTTGCATTGATTTCATTTCTCTGAATATCTTCATACAGACCATTATAGTTCATTTTTAATTTGAGGAATTGTTCTGGTCTGAGGTAGATAGTACTGACCTCATGTAACAATTTATTAATCAGATTTAATAGCATTTTTTTAAAAAATGCTGTGTTATGCCAGGTGATCTCCATAAAACCAGAGGGTTTTTGTTATGTTAGTAAAACTGTATGGTCTCAGGTGGTAAGATTCAGGCATATGCAGCTGTATATGATTCCGGGAAGAAAATCAAACAACACTAAATCTTTGCCTGCTTGACGAAGGTAGCTTGTTAAATAAACCTGCTCGTAAAAGGTGAGCGTGGGCCAAAGGTCAATCTGTGCTATGCTTTGGAAATTATAATAAAGAGGGGGAAAAAAAAGTTATCCTGTAAAAACTGCCTGTATTTCTGTAGGTTTTTAATTATATTTGCTAGATGAGGCAAAAATGTGTAACAAGCATTTTACAGAATGGTATACATTTTGGGAAGTAAAGTTTTCTTAGACGTGAAAAAAATTCACATCAGTAGAACTACACTAAGATGTCTCCAAAAATGATCTGATTATAATAATACTCTTCAAATGAAAGTGGGGGTACCAAAGAGCAGGTTCTAGTCATCATATAGAACTTCACATTTGCAGTTCAGTGGGTTTCTTTCAGGCTTTAATATAGTCTGTGATTTACAGTTTATTTTTTAAAAGCATTATAGGTATTTTACTAGCTTAAGTACTTGGGAGAGTACTCTTTGTGTCAAAGATGCCATATTTTATTGTGTATTTTTTGTCATTCAGCTTCTATTGCATGGTTGGTTAGTTAGTCACCTTTTATTTTGTTGTGTCAGGGAGGAGGAACGGGAAGACCTCGATACTAGTACAGAGAGCAAAGAGATGGAACGTAAAGAGCAAGATATGGACACAGTCACAGAGGATGAAGAAGAGCTGGGACCAAACAAAAAGCGACGAAGAGGTAATGCTATAATGAATTTGTTTGTGTACCTGTATACCTGCATGCATGCACCTGGCAAGCTCTTGTGTCTTACAGTACAAGTATCAATCTTTGCTGTAATTTTTTTTTAAGGAAAAAAACCTGCACTTGAACATGATCGTAATGAGTTGTTAAGTACATTGAGCCAGCCTGGTGTAGTTCTTATGGTCAGCTCTATGTTCTTTCACACTTCTGTTTCTTCTTGTCTTCCATACATGCTGTGTGGATTCCTTTTTTGTCTAAAAAAAGTCAGGCTGTTGCCTAGCAAACCGTTATAAGTACTTGCCTTCATAGAGACTGTTGTAGGAGTTTCATCTAATAGGAGAATGGTGTGAGTTTGATTTTTTTTTTTAATTTTTTTTTTTTTTGTAAACTGCAAAACCAGTTGGTATTTCAAAAAAAATGTTAGATCAAGCATTTGGGTGTAGTTTGCTTTTGTTAATGAAGCAGCATGCCTCCTGTACAAGAATAAAATCAGACTTATGCCTAGATTTAATTTCCTCAGCAGTGTGCTAGTAGGAGCTGCAGTGCAGTAAATGGTGCAGCCTGCTGTTCCTAACTAAACATAGATGTCACCACAGGAGGATGATTTGTTGATGGCTTTGGGCTGCCAGCTCATCTGTGTCTCTCTGCTGGGAAGGCTTTGTGCTGGTGTCTGTGGCAGTGAAAGTCCTGGATGATTGTGGACTTAAGTTGCAAACTTGTGCAGTTCCTAACAGTACCTGGGATGGAAATTGAGTCATCCAGTAATACAGATTTACATGTTTATTGCAGCTTTGTCATGTCAAAGCAATGAGATCCTATACAGAATTTCAGGTTTCTCAAATACCCATGTTTGAGACATTGTGACTGGATGACAAACAAGTGTTTTTATTTCATTCCTACAACTAGGGAACTTAAGGTCACACTGGAAACACGTAGAACTTGAGTGTTGACAGCACCTTTCAGGTTGCATGCATTAATTATGAGACATACTATTGTAGATGACTACCAGGACTTAATACTTCATTAAACTAAAGATGGGAACTGAAATGTTTTCAGCTGGTACAAATTGAGGGGGGAAAGTAATAGTAAATACATTTAATAATTAAAGTGATCAAGTGAGATACCTGTGTTTGCCAGAAAAGCTGTTATGTAGAGATTCTGGTCATTCTGAGACCTTTGGGGGTTCAACATCATCATTTTGAGTATGCTAGATTAAGTCTGACTCATAGTTTGTATTCAACAGTGAAATTGCTAGAATTTTACTTTATCATTATAAGATGTTTCTGTAATACATTTTTGAGTTCTTAAAATTTTGGTTCTTTTTGTATGATATTGAAGATGACAGTGTCAGTAAATGAGACTTAGTCTAGTTTCTGCAAAGTGAAGGTGCATTTAAAGTGGCTACCCATTCATCAAGGGAATGGGGGTTAATCACTTGGGTTTTTCTCTAATAAAACCAGTATTCTCTTGACTGAGCTGATGGTCTTTGACAGCGTAAGTTTAGATAACCAGAAAGGAACCAAACTAAAATTTGCCCTTTACTTGAGTTTTTGGTTTAAAAAAAAGTTGTAAATGAATTGCTATTGTACTGCTTCTTTTAACTTTAGGAAGGAGAGGGCAAAATGGATATAAAGAATTTACAAGACAAGAAGAGACGACTTGTGAAAAGAGCGAACCTCTTACTGCTGAAGATGAAGAAGCTTTAAAACAGGAACAACAAAAGAAAGAGAAGGAACTGTTAGAAAAGATTCAGAATGCAACAGCCTGCACAAATATCACCCCATTAGGTCGTGACCGTCTGTACCGCCGCTACTGGATTTTCCCTTCTGTTCCTGGATTGTTCGTAGAGGAGGACTATTCTGGTCTCACCGAAGACATGTTGTTGCCTCGAACCTCTTCCTTTCAGAATAGTGGACAGTCTTGCACAAATGAACCTCAGGTATTCATTAAAACTGGAGAGTCTTTGAAATCCTCTGAATCTACCTCCAATATTGACCAAGATTCACACACCAGTGTTGTTGTAGAGGTGCCAAGGCCAGTATACAAACCAAACCGTTGGTGCTTTTACAGTTCTCGGGAACAACTGGACCAACTCCTAGAGGCTCTCAATTCCCGAGGACATAGGGAGAGTGCCTTAAAAGAAACTCTTTTACAAGAGAAAAGTAGAATATATGAACAACTAAGCAGTTTTCCTGTGGAGAAATTCCATATTCCAGGTAACTGAAAGGGTCTTAATTTGCTTTTACAGATGTAACTTGTATATAATATTATAGAAACCTCTAATTCTAATTTAATTGCAGTTTTAATATCTATCTAAGAATTATTCTTTAGCTTTTTTTCACTCAATGGAAAACACATTTGCCGTTTTTCCTTCTTTCCTTTTTTTTAAATTTTTTTCCCCACTTGACAGACCTTTGTGGTATTTTCTGGTGTTTCATGCTAAAAAAAACCAATAATTTTTCTGTTATCTTACTGCTTAGGAAACTGGGATTGGCTTTTAAACAAACAACTTTAGGAAGTAATTTTAGCTTTGGAAAAAGATTAACTGGGGAATAAAATTTAATATGTGCTGAAAAGTAGTGTAGCTGTGTTGGTTTTTACATGGATTAACATCAGTGCAGTGGCTTTTTGTGATGTTACTCTTCTCTGGGGTTTTTTTCCCTTTTCTTCCTTTGGCAGACACTCAGTACAGAAGGAAACAGCAGGATAGCAGATGTTTTTATGGGTTTTTAAACATAGGAGTGTACTGAAAACCATCCTAGACCTAGGATTTAGGGGTTTTTTTCCCTTTTCTCCTTAGCCAAATATTTTGCAATTTATTGGCAAGACATTGGCTCCCATCACTGATACAATTGTACACATGTGAGCTTACAGCTGGCTTGCTTATGGCATTTTGGTGGGTAGAGAATGTTACCAAAGTGAGACTCTAGGGTAATGTTTAAGAAATTGCATTTTGTTTTTAATTATGACAAATTACCGTGAGGATTTTGGGTTATCTGTACTGGGGCAAGGGAGAATTATTCACAGCAGACACAAATTCTGTTTTCCTGAAGTGTATATGCTAGGACATGCTGTGAGCACATCAGATACTGCTAAATTTATAACTGATCTACCATTTCTTTTGATGGAAACTAGCAGAGGACACAGGTTTTGTGTATTAATTAAGCTGTATTTTGAGGCCTTTCTTCTATATTTGGGGGTTTTTTTGGGAGAAAATCTCCATCTTCTGATACATTTGAGTTTGTACGTATGGTTCCTTATTTTCTTAATTGCTACACCTTTATCTGTATTCTATGTGTTGCTTTCTGCTCTGAAGCAGCTTGATTTCCACAGACAGATTTTTCTTCACTTTCAATGTTAGAGTTGTAGAATAACATTGATTGTTATTAAAAAAAAAGGCAGCTTTGAACTTCACTTTAATAGAGATCAGGAAAACTCAAATGCAGTGGTCCAATACCAATGGTGCCACCACTGTGTGATAAGCAGGGATAATAGCCACATGTAGATGCACTTGGTTGGGAGCTTTTCTGATGTGGACTCCAGATGCTGCCCTATTGCCGTCACTGAAATGACTTGCAGGACAAGAGGGATTCTCCTGCACTGCAGGCTGTGCTTCTGCCTTTTCCAGTTCCCACTCAAAAGAGCATGGAAATAAAATTGATATGTGCTATTACTTGATTTTATTCCAGAATCCACTAACTTTTCCTTGTCAGTTATTTAAAAAGCAATTGCTGCTTTTCTAGTTCTGCTCAAGAAAAAATACTACATTTCTTCTTTGCTTTTAAACCAAAAAGGACATTTGCCACATCCAGGAATTAGAGTTAGTCTAGTCTACATTTTGAGAGTGTTTGCATGATTACTTTCAGTTACAGGGAATTGTTTCAGCAATTGAGAGCACCTTAGGAATTCATTCTGTGCTTTCTTAACAACAGCTTTATGGTATTGTGTTTATTAAATGCCTCTTAAATTCTTGCATGTACCTTCTCATGACTGCACTCAAAGGTTTTAAGGTAAATCCTGTGAACAAAAATATTCACCACCTATGCAGACTTGCAAGCACTAATTTAGCATTTGGGCAGACTTTCATCTCTTTACTGTGGCTTTTGAGTTTTTGCATGAACTTTGAGTTCTCTTAGGAAGAGGTTATTGCTTGACAGCCCATCATCATCAGCTCTCGCCTTGTTTTCATAAATTATCGTGTTGTCTTGCTCCTTTTTCTCTTGCCTTTAATTAGAGGACAGAGTCAGTCTCGTCTATGCCTGTATTATCTTTTTATTTTGTTTTAAGGTTAGGTTTTTAAATGAGATTTTATCTTGTCTTGTTCTGTGAGGTTTTATGATTTTCAGTTGCACATGCTTATTTTAAGTGTTTCTATGATAAAGATACATACAGAAAAGACAGCTGAAGAGTTCTCTTGTAAAGTAAGAGCTATCGAATAATAAAAATGTGACTTTATTTTCTTTTTTTTTCCTCCTCGCACTTAGAGCAGGATTGGTGTTACTTATCTACTACTTTCAAAAGAATTTTAAGACAAAAGAACTGCTTTTAAATTAGCAAGGATTTCTCTCACATGTTGTTGTGAGTGGATGCCAATCTATTGGTCATCTCTTGAAAGAATACCCTGCTTGGTTGAATCAGATGGCTTAGTTGGTACAGATATTGGTGTTGGCAACTTGCTATGGGAAGGGAATTTTGAACCCATGTATTCAGCTTGTTCTGTCTTGTGCTGTTGTTCCCTCCGCCAGCAGCTGCTTTAAAGGAACAAGATCCGCTAACACCAAATTACTTGCTGTTTTTGCAGAAAAACCTCAAAGTGACATCAGACCTCCTGTAGGACGGGGAAGGATACAGAATATCCACGATGGATCTCACCTATCCGCAGAGAAGCAGCTTGAACTGAGACTTAGGGACTTTCTTTTGGACATTGAAGACAGAATTTACCAAGGAACATTGGGGGCTATTAAGGTATTTGTAGATGGTCGAATGTAGGAACACAGTGGTGCCATCAAGTCTGTAACTTAAATGAGAACTCCTGCATGCTGTGGTTTTACTAAAAACATAATTAAATTAAACGTAGACAGTAATGGGTACTAAAAGTTTGTGTCCTTTGATTCTTCAGAAACCTCAAATTTGTATGTTTGCTTCAGGTTACAGACAGACAGGCTTGGAGAGCAGCCTTAGAGCATGGGCGATATGAGTTTCTGAATGATGAAAACAAAGAAAATGGTATTATTAAAACTGTGAATGAAGAATCTGAAGAAATGGAAACTGATGATCCAGATAAGTTTATTGTGAAAGACAGGTAAGAGCTATAGTTTAATTAATGGTTCTTCTCTCTGAGTTTTATAGCAGTTTTTGTTTGGTTGGGGGTTTTTTGACTTTTGAATTGTTTTTACCCTCAAATTCTTCCACATGGTGATTTTTAAGATTGTAAATCTTTCATGCGAGATTTTGCGTTGGTTTATAGTCTCTAAAGGATGCTGTTTGATTACTGTATAAGACTAAGGCACCAATTTTTACAACTTTCAGTTTTCAGATATTACACTGTTCAAAGTGAGCATTAATTATCAAAGAAGGAACATGTGGATTCATTTTAAAATAATTCTAAATGCAGGGAGAAATTAAACTGGCAATTGATGTTTTGTTTTCCAGAAGAATCCTCCCCAAAAAACCCCCCAAACCAGAAAAACCTCACACAAACAAAAAAAACTTCCCACAAGACACAAAACCAAAAACCACCAAACAAAACAGAATGAAAACACTCCAATTTCTGAAACGGGTAGGAGTGTTGAAAAGGAAAAATGGTAATAACAACAAATCGCTGGTTGAATTGGCCAGTGTACCTCATGAGTCACAGTAAGAACCACCAGGGCAACAAGCCATGGTCTGGATTAACTTTAAGCATGGCAGCAAAATGGAGACGGGATCTTACATATTTAGGAATGACAATACTTCTGTAGAGCAAGCTGCAACATAATAAAAGAAAGGAAACCTCAAATCCTAGTGTTGTAGCTGTAAAGTGTTTTGTGGTGTTCTGTTTGGTTTTTAAACAAAGACTTGAGACAGGTGTCGGTCTGTGATAGCAGTTCTTGTTTTAAATCAAACTTCAGAAATCACAGAAATGGTGAAGATTTCCAAACTCTTAATTCTCACAAGTTACATACTTCTCAGAAATAAAGGTCTACCTTAATATATTTAATACATATAAAATTGTATATCTTGATAGGGTGTGAATATTGAAATACTTCAGGAAAAAAATTTCATTCAAGACAATCATTGTATTAACATACTGTTTGCCTTCTTTATTTTGTGAGGCTTTCTGCTCTTAGACTTTTATAAAAGCTGTATTTCTGAGTGGACTAATGAATGCTGTGTTGGATGTTAGGAATTTAAAGTTCTTCAAGTTTTTTTCCCATTTTATTTCAGTTCTTGTTCATCACTCTGAATTAGAATTTTCCTATAAGACTATCTTTGAATCAGAGTTCTCTAGTTGCGTGCAAAATGGATGGGGTTATCCTTCATATTAATCACACAATTTACAGACATTTGGTTCCTGAAAACCACAATATAGAAATATTCCACTGTTTTTACTAAGAAGCTGAAATTTATCTGTTTCCACTTATGCTGGGTACTTGTTCCGTTGCCAACTCTCAGTTCAACTGCAAAAGTTTGTAGCTTAATTTTTTTCCATTAGATACTGACTCCATCAGAGTTTCTGAATAAAATCTACTCTAATAAAGTCTTGCATATTAAATCCGACTATGGGATTCTGAAATCATGTGACAGATTGCTTTTGATGCAAGGCTTTTTATCCACCTCAGAGCAAGTGACATCTCATTAGGACCTTGGAGTTTGACTAGTGAAATGTAAATAACTATGCAGCTTTCTTTCTGTTTGCTTTCAGGCTCTCAAAATGTGTGTGACTGCAAAATATAATGAACAGCTTTTAAGTGTGAAAAAAGAACAGGGACAACCAAAAGCATTGCTTATTCACGAGAATAAAGCGGAATCCAGACAGTCTTAATTAGTTTTTTTTTTATAAACCCCAAGTAGAAATTGAATTTTATTTTCAGTAGTGTGAGTTGCTCTCCTACGTGTTACTTAATATTGTGGCTCAGAATTATTAACTACACTTTGAAATGATTACTTAGTCTTTTGGTCCCGTTTTATTGGAAATCTACCTCTTTGGTGGTTTGTTTGTGGGGTTTGTTTGATTGGTTTCGGGGGGGGGTTGGGATTTTTTTATTGTTCGGGAGGTTTTTTCACCACCCTTACATAAAAAGTTAGTATTTTAGAAAGATCCTCCAAGGATGAGAACATACAAGTTAACAATTCTTGATTTACATTTTAAAATTACTTTGTTTCTATTTTCTTTTCTTCTCAAAAATCTTGTAAATTGTAGGGATCTGTGTAGTTGAACTGCAAATGGATGTGTTCTAAAAGGCTGCACTTCACCACTGGAAGTGCTTTCACTGAAGTATTATTGGGACTATATTCATCACTGAAATCTGTCATAAACTAGCTGATGGATGTTGCATCAGATTTTCTGGAAATGTTAATAATTGTTTTGAAATTTGTCATCCACATTTCTTGCAATTTAGCTAACTGTTACCTAAAGATGATTTATCTAGATGAACTAGGCTAATTGAGCAAACATAGGAACTGGGATAAGTAATGTGTCATCTCCATTCATGTCTGTAATCCATGCCTGTACATGAAGTGAAAATAAGAAGCTGCTGTGGATACACACATGTGCAAATATCTCTGGTGTTACGTTCAGAGCCAAAGATAATTTAATACATTTCTCTTCTAGACTTGTTGGGTTAAAAACCGAAGCTCCAAGTGCTGCATCAACAAGTACAAGTACTCCTCAGCCAGTCAGTAATGTGGTCCACTACTTGGCATCTGCACTGCTTCAGATAGAGCAAGGAATTGAGCGCAGGTTTCTCAAAGCACCTCTTGGTAAGTCTCAGAATTGAAACTATGTCTCTAGCCTGGTGTAAGATTTTGTGACTAACAAACAAACTAAGCACATCCACCCCGATACTGCAGTAAAACCCCCACCCCAAACCCATTTGTTTTTTAAGACTGGTTGCTTTAGAAGGGCATCTTGGGGAAAAGAAAAAAAGGTTAATGCACCCACATATATGTGTAATGTATTAATTAACAGCAAATTTTACTCTTAAGTACATGCTTATTTAACATAGATTCTTTCAGTGAGTTTATGTGGCCCTACAGTTTTACTGATGCATTGGGAGACAAATTATACCCTTAGGCAGAAATGATCAAGCTTTCTGGGGGAATACTATAATTCAGAATTACTGTTGAGGCCAGTTCTAGGTTGTAAAAATGTGTGCTTCTTTTTATACAGTTTCACTGAAAGCAATATAGGCCTAGTTCATCTGGATCACCTTGTTCAGCAATAACAGAATACTTACAGTAAAGTGTAGGAAAGATTTACATTGCAAACTCAAGATTCTTAGGTTTTGCATTTGTGCTGTAAAACTTGGAAATAGAAGGCTGCAAGAAAAATTTAAAGCGAAGCAGGATTATAGCTTGACTTTGACACATATTCCTTACTTGGCTCCCTCTGATGGAGCTCCAGAGGTGAGAGAGAGGATCCAGAGTGCAGAAAGTCACTTTGTTTTCCCATGATCCCTCAGGTCTGGATTCCTTAGGATCCTTTTGCAATTCAGAAGTGGAGTTTTGTCTTAGAGAAGTGTATAAAGGTGGTTCCTCCTTCCCAAGGTGGCTGTCTTGATGAGACTTTCTGTCTGGGTGGCACGCTGGGGATGAGCTGTGCTCTGTGCTTGCTGGGCTGCTTTACCTCTCACCTCTGGTTTGCCAGTGCAGCGCGCACCAGGGTCCTCCAGAGCACCGCCTGCTACACACCCTGGTAGATTGATCCTCTCCTCTGATAATCGCTGTGTATAAAATCCTGATGCCCTGACAGACTCTGCCGTAGTAGTTGAAGACGAAAATGCAGGTTTTGGTGCGTTAATGCAAGATGTTAGTGCCCTGTGGCGCAGTTGACCTGAAGTTGTTTCTGCATCTTGGCTGCTCCTGCATGGAGCCTGCTGTCTGGGTATCAGTTGCCACTGAAGATGGGTTTGAGCTAGATTTGTGCCAGAGACTGACACATGGGCATGGGTTCCCTTCCACAAGCTTTTGATATCAGTATGATGACCTCTAGAAGAGGGAAGTGCAGCAAATGGTTGAGATGAAAGGGGAGAGCACAGGAATAGTTTAAACTGCAGCTGTTTAAAAGCTTTACTTGGCTGAGTGTTTGGTCAACTCAGATATGTCTGTACTTTCCAAGCCAGGCATGATACAGCTTATTTCCTGCTATATGACTAGATTTGCAACCTGTGCAACAGTTAATTGACAGTACCTCTAGCATTTGTCCTACTTTTCATATACAAGTTGTAAATACATTGTGCATTACATGCCTCCATTTCCACACGGGGTCTGAGAGTATTTTGCCAACAGCTCCTTGCTGACAGTTGTAAGTTTACTGTTCCCTTAAGGGAAAAAACATGGCCATTGATAATGCACCCTGAGTTAGAGGAAAAGGACTAAAAGAAGAAAAATGTCCTAGAAGTATTGGAGAGAAAGTTTTTTAGCAGTCCTTCTGTGTCTTTTTTTTGGTGGTTTCAACTCTGCCATAACCTTATGTTGGTTCATGTTTTTGCCTTACCTTTGGAATGATGGTGGGGATTTTTTTTAACTTGGAAATCCTGTTCTCTTGTAGGTGTTTTATACTGAGTGACAAAGGGAGTATATAAGGAAAGCAAATGTACATGTTTTGAATGTCTTAAATCTCTGATGTTTGTTTACTGTAGTGTGCCCGTGCATCTCTTCTGTGAAAAATGCTACTGCTCTAAGATTACAGTAATGTATAGAATAACCTACATCACTGAGGAGCAGGAAAGATCCCAGGTGTCCTCTGCTCTGGCTTACTGCCCTAACCATTAAGTGACAGTGTCAGGTTCCCTCTTCCTTTTTCGTGCCAAATGTCTCATGTTTTCAGTTGCGTAATGGGCCGCTTTTAGCAGGAGGTGAATCTGAATGACGGCAAGATTGCATATGTGTAACAGACAAAAGTTCTCTACTGAGCTTGACAAGGAGGTGTTTACAGTGCTACTAAACCTTTTAATGAAAAGTGGACCCTTCGTTTTCAGGGCTGTCCTGTGCTCAGAGCTGTGATGCATTTTTCCATGACCCCTTTAGAGTGTGGCCAACAGTATTCTTATGATAGAAATTAGCTATAAGTTTGTAACCACTGGATTTTAGTTGGAGGAGTTTTGGGTTTTGTTTGACTGATCTTATATAGATTATTGTGTCTCTACACTCTTCTTTTTTTTTCTAATAGGAGGGGTGGTTTTTTAATAGTTGTTCCAGTTATGTAAGGGAACCAGCCCCTAGACAAAATGCCTTGCGTATCTGTTTCTAATGTTAAACCTGATAATCCCAACTTTTTTGGCTGATTGAGCTACCATTGAAACAAAAATATCGGAAGTCAAGCAAGTGTTAGGAGTTCTGTTTTCGTAGCAGTACAGGGGAACACTTGCAGTAAAAAGTGTGCCCCTGCATTTCTGCTTTAAACCACACTGAAAATGCTCTGTCTTTGTCATTATTTCAGTTCTTGTTTTCACTGCAAAGTTTCTTTGCCTTCTCCATCCCCCCCCCTTTAATCTGTTCTGTTCCTGTTAGAGAATGGAACCATACTTAACAATTTTTAGTTTTCATTTATGGCTGATAGTCCTAAAGCCAGCACACAAATTCCCTGCAGTCACTGGCAGGTTTATGCTGGTGGCCTCCAGGGTGCAGAGCAGACAAAGGGACCCAGCACAGCAATAAAAGGACCAGCTGCTCCTCGGCTCCGTTTTTGTTTGAGGCTCTATCAGGCTGCCAAGAGCCTTGCTGGTGATTCTGATAGGTTTAGAGTTGAGGTGCATGCCAAATGTTCAAGTGGAAGAGCAAGAAAAGACTGATGGAGAAGATAGCGATGTGAAAGGAGATGTGGAAACCCCAGAAATGGCCCCCTCAGCCTCTCAGAGCTGCTAGATGCCCACTAATCTTCTGTTGCCTGGTGATTAAGTGTAATATGATTTGAATTGTATGCGTTTCTTAATTATGAACTGTCTTTTAGATATCCTTTCATTAAATACTGTTATGAAAATTTGGTTTTTCCTTCTTCAGTGCAGCCCAAGGTAATGTTTGGGAAGACTTATGGAAAGGAGGGGGTGCAGTTGCAGTACATTGTTTTCCTGCAAAAATTTCAGAGTTAAGATGTAAAAAAGCCTTTTTCTTTTTTAAATAGTTGTTTGAAGGAAACTCTGAAGTGCTGCTTCTAAGAAAAAAATTGTTTGGGAAGGAAGAAATACAAGCTATTTTTGTTATGAATTTTGCTTCTTTTTTGATACAAATTTACTTTTCCTTACATTTCAAAATACTTTGCAGTGCAGTAATAGGTCTCATCATTCCTTTTACAGAGATGTGAAAGTTGAGGTATAAAATGATGAAGTGATTTGGTTGCCCTGGAGTTCAGTGAGGCATCCACAAAAAAGTCTGCCTTCTGCACTAGTTCAGGACTTCAGTCATTTAAACATCCTTCAGATTTCCATGCAAAAGGTTGGATTCTAATTCATGGGAGAGCACCTATGAGACTGATGGAGGGAACCATTTGCCTGCTTTGTAACTTGTGCCACGCACTTCTTGCGAGACAACAAAACCCAAACTAACTTTTTCTGCTCATTTTTGCTTGTCTTTATTCCATTCCTTTCTTTTTAGATTTTGATTATCTTTGTTTCCTCTACTCCTAAAGTTGTTTCCTTTCCTATTTATAATTGTCCTCGTAATAGCATCAGATATCTCCCGGCAGTATCCTGGGATGTGATTAGTATATACACATACTTCGTTTTCATGCTTTCATTACTTCCCTGCAGAGTTTCATGAGCAGAGGCAGCAAAGGTGGAAATGTGCTTTTTTATGATAAAGAATTTTTGTTTACTCTTCAGAGAAGACAGTCAAGGAAGGTGCCTTGTAATTGGAGCATATGAGGTTGACTATGGGTTTTCCTTCCTGAGAGGTTAATTTCATCATTTTAGTACTCGAGAGCACTCCTGCACAAAAATACCCGAAGTACGTTGTTTCAAGTGGACAGATGAACTAATTCTCTTGGTCCTTGAGAACTGTGCCCATAACCTGGCTACATTTTTTGAGATGTGAGGAGCTTTGTGGTAGCACAGACCAGACAAATTGTTTGCTGAGAGAGAAACTTGTGGTTAGTGTGTGCTCCTGTGGCCATTTGTACCAGACATGGACAGAAAGGTAAGGCAGGATAGGCTTCAGAGCTTTCAGTTCAAGCCTTCTGTTTGTAGTGGGAGTCAAAGTAAACACTGGGATGTGCAATTCCTCCATGCACAGTACTGTCTTACCCTTCACTATCTGCCTTCACTGTGTGCACATATTAGAATCACTGTTCAAGTCACGTTTTTAGACTACACAAGTATGGAATATAAAAATTAATTTTAAAATAATCTGCCATGCTTCAAAAAGCTATTTGAAATAACTCTATGAATTTAATGTTAGGTAATGCAGAAGATGATGAAAGGCACCACTGGGGGTATAAAAGAAGGAAGAGAGTGAAAGACAAGACTAGTCAGAGAGATGGTAAATTTTAAATGTTACTTGTATTGCTAAGAATTAGAAAGCATTGAATATTTTATCAGGTTTTCTTTTTTTATTGTTTTTTACTTAATTAATATTGTAGCCAATTCCTTACATTGAAGGAATTGTGCTATTGAAGACAAAGGTTTAAACATGGGTACTGAAACAAATACAGCTCAAACATTTAAAACTAAGAAAAAGGTTTCTGCAACCAGAAATAAAGGACTGTATTTTCTTTTTAGCACTTTGGGACCAAAATCTGCATGTTCACATAATCCTGGGGTTTTTTCCCCCTTCCTTTTAATGTTCCCATTTCTTCTGAAACTTCACAGCATTGTGCAACTCCATATCCTTTCTAGAAACACTAAAATGGAAAACCCTTCCCTGAACTCAATTAGCTATTGATAGATGAGTGCATAGATCTGTCAAATGACTTCATTTGCATTGTAGCAAGGCTTGGAGGACTTAGCTGACAGAAGGGTATCCCACTGCGCAGTGTAGAGCTGCTCAGACACAAAGGAAGAGGCCATTTCTCCCTCCAAGTTAACAATATAAATGAGAAAGATGATGGATGGAAGAAAAAAGTGTTATTCTTACTTTACAAATAGGGATCTGAAACAGTGGGTGTTGTTTGGCTTGTTTGTTTCAGCAGCAGCACATGCTGAAGCACATTGTGGTCAGTAATTTTCATCTCTACTTGCTCTGCAAATTCGCAGTTGCAGTATATTTGCCATGTTGTGTGATTAACTATATTGGTGAACCAATCCAGGCTGAAAATAACCTCCAAATAAGAGTAATAATGCTCAAGCTGCTATTGTTAGCAAAAGAAATGCTTGTCAGACTATATATGTGCTTAAGATAAAATGTCTTTGTAGGAGTTATAGTACAAACCTGATTTTTAAATGGTTTTAATTTTCTTACTGAATTGTTTAAAAATCCATGGAGATATACTGAAGTGCTGTGAAAAGGACCTTGTCCACTGTCTTCAGAAGACTGAACTTCTGAAGCCTAAGGACTAAGTAATAGGAAATGTTAGGAAATACAGATTTGCAGTTTCAGGAGTGGCTGTATTTTATTTATGAAGCTGTGTTTCCTGTTTATTCTCTGCCTTCTCTCCTCACTTCTCTTGTGCTGCTTGCTGCTAGTGCAAATGTATGCAAGATTAGACAAATCCTGGCAGCCAGTTGATGAGAAGGCAGAAGGGCCTTGCCAGGAGAGCAATTAGTCTAATTTTTGTTCTTTTTTGTTTGTTATTAGATATTTTCTCTTCCTATTCCTGAGAATAAATCATTTGGCAGACAGGTGCATCACAGGCCATTCGTGTGCCCACTGTCAGTAGTGCAGCAGGCAGAGTGGCGTTATATACTGGACTGCATTAATCAACTGAGATCATGCAGTAGTAGCTGGACTATCACTTTTAGAGGGGATGTTGGCGGACATTTCCATAATCAAAAGCACTGTTGTATTGTCTCTTCCTGTCCTCGAACCTTCTTACTTTAAAATGTAAGAAATAACTTTCAGCTTCAATAAAGAAATTAGCTTTCTGCTCAGCAGCAGCAATGCAGGGTGTTATTTATAACTTCTTTTTTCTCTTAGGTCCTCAAACAGCCCATTTGCTTCTCTAGTTCCCAGCTGCCCATTCCCATTCAGTACTGTCCCCCTTGCTATTCAGTGTGTGTGTTTGTGTGGCCACGTCCACATCCACGTCCTGGATTGCAACCCAAAACTATTTGAAAATACCATCTAATTTCTCACCCCTATTTCCTCCCTCCCCCCTCCTTTATTTCTAACTTCATTAGGAACCCAGGTGTTACTTGATTTGACACTTGATGTGTACCACAGATTCCTGTGTGCTACATTGCTTAAAAGGTATTAAGGAAACAGTTGTATTTTATCTGGGTCAGTCACCCAACCTGATCAGCCACACAAGAGATGCAGGTGCTTGTGCAGGCAGAGTGCAGGGCAGGAAAGAAGGCACTGAGCCATGGGTAGAGGGCTGAAAGGCTCTCTGGTAGATTGTACTGGAACAAATGTGGGTGAAAAGTGCTCTTCAAGCTGCTTTTTGCCAGTGAAGTTTCAGGCACTTTCTTTAAACACTTTGGGATTTCAAAATGTGAATACAAAGGCAGGTAAATTGGACATGTAATCATTTTTTCATAATCTTAAGTAGTCTTTTATACTTTAGAAATTTAGTCAAATTGTTAGGTTTCCAGGTTGATATCTGAGTTTACTGTCTTATTAATGACCTATGTATGTACAAGCTCTAAGTTGAATAGGTATTGAAGAGTAAAATCCTAAAGCTTCAGCATCTTGGAAACTATGGAGAAAATACTCAAGTATTGAAGAGATAAGACAAAGGTTGAAATATTATCCCAGTTTGCTACTGCTGTCTGTTTGACAGTCAGAGTATTACCTCATTCTAGAAAAACTTGGATCTTTGAAAAAGAAGTTTGATAATTCTGTGGGGGTTTGTCATTTTTCTTATTTTTTTAAATCCCCTTCTTCAATGGAAGATGCCAGTGATGGTGGACGGTCCTATAAAACAGTTCTGGATCGCTGGAGAGAGTCACTTCTTTCTTCTACCAGCTTGTCCCAAGTCTTCCTTCATCTATCTACATTGGATCGAAGTGTCATCTGGTCCAAGTCCATCCTCAATGCTCGCTGCAAAGTGTGTCGGAAGAAAGGTGATGCAGAAAGCATGGTGCTGTGTGATGGCTGCGATCGAGGATATCATACCTACTGCATCAGGCCCAAGCTGAAGGTATCTCAGGAAAAGGAAGTGCTTCCTTTTCACACAGAACTTTAAATAGTTCTTACAACTTAATTGCATATTGCTAATGCTTTTCCTCTTCTTTTCCCCTTCTGTTTATAGGTCATTCCTGAAGGAGATTGGTTTTGCCCAGAGTGCCGACCAAAACAGCGCTCTAGGCGCCTCTCCTCCAGACAGAGACCTTCTGTGGAAAGTGATGAAGAGACTGCTGAACAACTAGAAGGGGAAGAAGAGGCAAACTATGACGAGATGGGACAAAGTGAGGAGGAGCATTATGAAGAAGAGCAAGATGAGGAGGATGAATCTCAAGAGGAGGAAGAGATAAGGTGAATAGACTTTTGTTAAAATGTCACCTCGATCAGTACGTGGAGTAATTGTTCACACATGTATCTTGAAACTCTAGTTTGAAAAAGATGTTTCTTTTTAGAAAAATGGCAGCTTCTTATGAATTTGGCTCTTACCAAATATTTAATACTGACAAAAGCTAGGGCCACTGGACTTAAACTCGCTTTTCAGGATAAAAATTCCAACTTTAGATGTGTGGGTGAGAGAAGGCCATCAGAGCTGCAGTTCTGTACAACTACTGTTTGAATGTAAAGTGGAGAGAGTTTCAAACAGTAAGGGTTTTCTGGAGAAAACCTGGACTTAGTTTTGTGCAGTTTTGAATTTTGGAGGACTAGATGCATACAGTAGTAGAACATTGGGGAAAACCATCCATCGGAGGCCACGTGACATTGGGAAGGCTTGAGGACTAATGCAGTAGCTGTTTAAAAAAGGCCAACAAACAAACCACACCACCCTTACCCCCTGAAAAAGCCCCCCAAAGCCATAACACCACCAAAACAAGCAAAACCCAAACAAACAACCCAAGAAGACTTCCCTGAAAAACAACCAAACAAGAAATCCTACGCAATCAACTAAATAATACAAAGTGATCATTTCAGTAAAAATTTTATTTGATACATATGCCAGCAACATAAAAATTGAAGGAAACTTTACTGATACCGGAGTATTTTTCTTCTTTTTGGTACAGTCTTTTGAATTGACTGAAGCAAGGTTATTTGCAGCTCTGACAGTTGAGATGCAGTAGTTGGAGAGAATGTGCATATCCTTGAGAAATAAATTTATCTCTGGGATCTTCTCTCTTACCTGTAAAGGAAGGGGAGTCTTGAGTATTAGTTATAAACCCTGACCAGAGCGTAACTCTTACATGTAGCATTTTACAACTGCATTTTATCTATGTGGCTGATAATAATGTTCATAAATCCTAATAGTTAACACTTGCTGTGAGAAAGAAGTGGTTTAAAGAAATTGATAGCTGGTGCTCCAGTTAATGTATTCCTATTGCATAAGCTGCGAAGGTGATCAGAATTCTGAGCATTTCTTCAAGGTATGTACTCCACATAATATTTGAGAGACCCCAGAGCAGTATTTAAGATAATGGTAATTAGGGGTGATGGGTAATAACGAATGACTGACTGCATCAGGTTGCAAGCCAGCTGCTTACCAGTTCAACCTTGAATGGCTGGGTTTTTTAAATGCTGAATCAGAAAGCTGAGGGAAAAGAGACAAATGGAATTTTGGAATAAATAAACATAACTGTTCACTTTGTAGCCCATCAAAGCAAGGAAGATCCCAGGTCAAGTTTCCATTAAAAATGAGAGCAGCTAAACTCAACAACCCATTCTCAAGTCAGAACAGCCAGCGTCAGGCAAGATACGCTTCTCGGAGCCAGCAAATTGAATCTTCGTCAAAAATTGCCAGAAGGGGTTTAAGAAACGTAAAATCAGCCTCTTCAGCAGTGACAAAGCCTGCTTTAAGACTTAATAGCCGGACCACTCGTCAGAGCCAAAGTTCATTGCAAGCAGATGTTTTTGTGGAGTTACTCAGTCCTCGAAGAAGACGAAGAGGAAGAAAGAGTGCTGATAACACCCTTGAAAACAGCCCTTCCAACTCCCTTGGATTTAGAATTGTTGATACCGCAGACTCCAGTGAACGGCTTAGGAAGTTTCCAGTTTCTCCTTCAAAGCTTTCTGTTCCTGTTGCTGAACCCAAGAGAAGAGGCAGAAAACGACAATCCACAGGTTAGAGAAATGTGTTTATCACAGCAAAATCCATGTTCTGTTCCTTGCTAAAATATTTATGTGGTAGAGCAAGGAGACTAGAAGTGGTGGTTGAAGGCAGTTTTGCCACTTCAAATGAGAGTTTTTCTTTTGCAGTGACAGAAGTGAAATTTTATTTTAAAATTAAAAAAAAATTCAGCCATCTGAGATTTATCATATCCATATTTGAAATTTCATATTTGCACACAATATGCTCTATAAGTGGATAGAAAATTTGAAAGTGCCTTAACCCATGCAAATGTTTACTGGTAGCTTTTTGGTTTTGTTTTGTTAAATAATTAAACAGTGAAGAACCCAGATAAAGTCAAGGTAGTGAAATTGGGAATATACACATGCAACAAGAAACTGCTGCCAGTAGAATAATGTTGTCTATCTGGTATACGGCTAACAGTGTCCTTGCTTGTTAAGGCAATAGTTTGATGGTAAGGAAATACTTGGAAAGATACAATAACCTTTTAAAAACAAAAACGACCCAGTGTGAGACTGAAGAGTGTAAAAGAGCTTGCACTCCAGTGTGGCAGCCTTGTATTCTGCACCATTTCTGTCTGTCACCGTTCAGAATTTCTGAGCTTTTCCTTTAACCACCCCTGCTGACTACTCTTGAAAGCAGATAAAACCACTCTGAATAGAGGTTTTGTGAAAGTAAAAGTTATGAGCAGGCGGCTTACTCTGGTTTTTCTCTAATAAGGCTTTTCTTCAAGTGTTTAACAAATTGTTTTAAGATTGAAATCAGTGGGAAAAAAATGATTTCCAAAATTAATGCAATGGAGGAGGCACCCAGCTAAGTCCTGGTACTTAGCATTTTGTATGACAAGAGAGACACTTTAGTAGTAAAAGACAAGACTGGAGTATAGTTACTACTTTAGGCCAAACTACATGCCTTGTGCTTTTAAACTACAGTTTTAGTACCCCAAAATAATGATGTTTTTACTGTTTAATTTTTTTTTTAATTTTACCTGTCAGGCTTTAATTTTTATCTGGTGGGGTGTTTGGTTGGTTTTTTTTCCCAGAATCCTCTCCTCCGATATTGAACAGGAGAAGTTCAGGACGTCAAGGGGGAGTCCATGAACTCTCAGCTTTTGAACAACTCATAGTGGAACTGGTACGACATGATGACAGCTGGCCTTTCATGAAACTGGTTTCCAAAATCCAGGTAACTGACAGAACTGTAGAGGGAATAGTAATGGCTGAGAGTCCTGCCTGCTACCCGTAAACCTTGGGAATTTATAGCATGGTCCGAATAGGGGGATAGAGCTAAGCAACGGGATTCAGGAGAACTCTTGCATTTCAGCTCAGGTATTTGGTACCAGAAATTATTTTTACAACTGATACGGTATTGGGAAAATTTTAAATATGCTTTTCATTCGGCATTTAAAAATGTGAAATGCTTTGGTTTGGAAAAAAAACCCAACCAACAAGTAGAGCACAGGACTGCTAAAAGTAAGCTTGTGGTTATTAATTAATTAGTTGAATTAATCTTTTATTTATGCAAAGACATTCTGAGAACAGACCTGCGATAAATAATAAGATAGAAACAACTTCACACTGATGCTAACTATAATGCAGTAAAAAGATTATTTTGTAGCTTGATTCTTAATTTCCCTCTTGTTTAAATTTCAAAATACTGCATGATAAAGTGGGGTACCCAAAGTAAGTGCTGCTCCAGAGGTTTTTACTACAATAAGAGTTCCCAAAGCTGCTTTCTGCAGGCTCCACTGGCTTGTCAGTTGTAAGGCACTGCTGGAACTGTCCAACCCTGTCAAAGTGCCTGTCCTTTCCAAGCCCTTTGGGGCAACTCTGCACAGACATTCTTGGGGATCTAGAGTTTGGTGTTTAAGTGCTCTGTTAAAATGATCGGTGATAGCTGTTTAATGAAGATCTGAAACTCTGAATTCAAAATCATAAATAGTTGGAAGGATTAATCTATCTGGACAAAGAGAGTGATGTACAAATGTGAATGAAAGAACTAAGTGTAGAAGAGGAGGACAGGAATTTTGAATGAAATGGAGATTAGTGACTGCCTACTAGAGTACTGGAATTTTGTTGGGAAGGGCAAGAATCTGGTGAATGCAAGGAAAGGTGGAGAAGTCAACTCAATTTTGATCCTGAAACTAAACTGCTAGAATTCAATGCATTGTGGTTTGCCTGAATCAATCACAAAGGGATAGTCTCTGTATAGTTGGAAGGAAAAATCCATACCTGACCCAAACTTTCTTCATCATGATAGAAATTTTGGTTTAAACTTTTAGCTGCCTTTAAGACAACATAAAGAATACATTGAATGGTCAGTGCGCAGCAAGCCAGAAAGAGAGAATTACTTTTCTTTTTAGTAATTAGATAAACAGCACTCCCAAAGGGAAAGGAATGAAAAATATGTCAGTTTAATTCTGTTTCTCTACTAATTCTTCCCTTAGGTTCATTTGCAGGTTGCAGTTGATCTATAGTAAAATTACAGGCCATAACCAAAAACTTGGTTTTAAAACATACATGATGGTGCATGTGGGTATCTTTCCTTGGAGAGGGGAAGTCACGTTTGGATCAGATACCTTTTTCTTTTGTTTCCCCCACCCCACTTTGAGAGGCAGTCACCCCAGACTTGGTGCTTACTGGAATTCAAAATTGGATCCAAATGATCAGTACACTTAAAGATTAGGCAGTCCTTTTCCTCCCCTCACTCTTGATCACATAGATGTTATTCTGGAGTAGCAGTTTATCTCTGGTACTTGTGTACAGTCTCCTGCTTGCTGCAGAAAGGTTCACTACCTTCTCTTCAACACAAGTAAATGGAATCTCAGAATTCTGAATAAATAGTGGTGGAGTCAAAATGGTTATTACTTGTGATTAAAGAGCTTTTAACATTGTAATATATTACAGGAAAGGTAAAAAATTTAAAATATTGGAAATAATTTTTGTACTTCACAGATGGGAATAGCTGGAACAGCATAATGCTTATCTGCTCATGCAATTTTCTTATAGTTGTTCACAGGGCATTTAGGAGTAGATTTTTTAATTTAATTGCTGGCTAATGTTTGTTTTAGTCTGCTACTCGAATGATCCAAAAAAAGGAAAAAGCAGTGCCTGAAAACTAGTATTCAGTTCAGGAAATAAAGGTAGTTGTGTAGGACTCCTCTGTTTATTTAAAAACAAAACATAAATGCTTTTTGCTGATACATTATTTCCTTAATGTTTTACATAGGCAGTATTTGAGCTTCCGTTTGTCCATGAATATTTTTGTTTGGATTTTTTTTTCAGGTACCAGACTACTATGATATCATCAAAAAACCTATTGCCTTAAATATAATTCGTGAAAAAGTGAATAAATGTGAATATAAGTTAGCATGTAAGTATTATTTATTGAAAGGGGTATATTGTACCATGTTCTCTCAGTTTAAATTCTTGTCCTAAATAGAACTGTCAGATGATTAGAAAGCTGCAATTGTGTTTGGTTTAGGGTTTTGTGATGTGTTTTGGTTTTTTTCAAAGAGCAGTTACTAATATTTTTTTAAATAAGATCTGTTGAACATAGTTCCTTTATTACTAACATACATGATGAATAGGTAAAAAACGGGCAGCTATGAAACTTCTAGTAATTTCTCAAGCCTTTGATGTCAATGAGTGACACTGATGAAATAATTAGAAAAGGAAGGTACTGGTGTTCCTGTCTGATTTGTGTTTCCGGTACTGATAATCAGAGAAATTTAAGAATGTGTACATGGCACAGCACTGATACAATGATACAAACTCGATACATGTAAAGACATTTTTGTGTTACAGCTCTGTGTAGGATCACTGTACTAATTTATTGATGTCATACTTCTTTTTCACACTGCTGTCTGATGACTTGAGACATGCTAAACTAATTTATTTTATTCACTAGCTGAATTCATTGAAGATATTGAGCTGATGTTTTCGAACTGCTTTGAATACAACCCTCGCAACACAAGTGAAGCAAAAGCTGGAACTAGACTTCAAGCTTTCTTCCACATTCAGGCTCAAAAGCTTGGACTTCCGATCACATCTGGTAACGTGGACCACACCGCTCCCACGGCGAAGAAGTCACGAATCTAACCTCTGCCTTCCAAAGGATTTTTTGAGGGAATTTATTTCATTCATTAAAATGGATTGTTAAAGTATGCAGTCGTCATGTCTATTTAAAGCAATAACAACTGTTTAACCACCTTGAAGTGTGGCCTGCACTATATTCTCAATATAATATTAAGCACTCAGGAGAATGTAGGAAAGATTACCTTTGCTACAGTTTTATTCAGTGTCTAATAATTTTGATAGATGTACTGGATACAGTACTGGTTTACAGAGGTTTTGTACATTTTTAATACATTCATGTGTCCAGATATCTTCCAGAAGTACTTTGTTTTTTCCTGCACAAAATAACCTTGTTTCATCCTCTAGATTTTGTAGGAGCTGTGGTATTGAGGGCTTTATCAACTCAGAGAAAATCTTCTGCTGTAACACAGTTGAAAAAACTGTGTGTATTGTTAAAACTTGTTTGAGCATATCTTCTCAACACTAATGAGTACAACTGCATATCTTTTCAAGTACTGTACCAGTGCTGGCTGGAGGTATTTGGTCTGAGTTTATTAAGTAGATATTTATTTAGCATTCAAAGTAATTTGTGAATTTGTTTTGTATTTATAAAAATTTGTACTTGGGGCAAAAAAAAAAAGTCCCATAACTTTTTAAATTTTGGGGGTGGGGTTTTGTTTGTTTGTTTGTTTATTCCCCTCTGACTTGATGATCAATCAATAAATACCTTCTCGTGTCCCTGGCAGTTCTTCTAGCAATGAGTAAATTTGCAGGACTGTACTCTTAAATTTCTACATACAACTTTGGAAGTGTACAAATAAAATGACACATTTTTTCAAAGTATGTTGAGCTTGGACTTCCTCTTGAGTTGTACTGCTACACCACCTTCCCATTAACTTAGGAGGACAGTTTGCTGGAGGCAACACAGCAGAATCTGGTTCCAATATGAGTACCCCAGCCAGCACTTTGGGCAGCTGCAACCACTGTGATAGCTGGTCTCTGAGGGGTGCAAGTGTTCATCAGTATGTACAGAGTAACATAAGTAGTGTAAGTTGTATGGGTCTTTAATTTGGATCTCTAACAGTGTAAAACATCACAGATTTGTTCAGTTGACCAGCAGCTTCTTTAAACTATCCTTACTATCCTTGATAGTTTTACTTTCAGTATTTATTAATTTACATTGATTAAGCTCAGTTTGAGTCAATAGCTTTAAATCAATCCTGCCCTCTTGGAGGTATGCCACACTCTGAGCAAAGTATGGAGCGGAAGTTTGGGAATAGGAGAGAGAGGTAGGAAAAACTGAAACATGAGGCTTGCTGCTGCAGCATCTTTTCCCCCTGTGTTTATGCAGCTTGTGTTAAAGGGTTAAGACTTGAATAGGCTCCTAACAATTGCTTGCTATGTAGTTGTGGGCTTTCTTTGGCTGCTGTAGTGCTTACCTTGCCTTAGAGGTGGCAAGAAAGGGCATTCCTTTAAGCCTAGGGAATGGGTGGCACTGGACAGGAGACAGATCAGTTTGAAGCACTGCAATTGTGGGTTGGGGTTTTTTAAAAATAATTAAAATCTAAGAATGAGAATGGGGAGGGATGTTGTTCAGAAATGTCTGCTAATACTTCAGAGTTTCTGTGGAAGCTTTCCTGTTCAGAGCTGACATCTCTGTCCAGATTAAAGAGACTTTTTTTGTTCCCACAAAAGAAATGCTCCCAGTAAAGAATGCTAAATTCTGCAAGGAATATGAGCAGCAGGAGACTTTGTTGCAGGGTATAAGCTGTACTTGATACCCCTGCATCTGTCCAGTCCCGAGAGGCTGTGAAAGTCCTGACTAGCAGGTTGCACGAACAGTTGTGCTCGTTTTTGTTCACATGAATAATCTCCATTGACTTGAATGTGAATACATTTTGAGGAGGGGCACGGTGTACTGAATAAGTTTATCTGTGGCAGATGCAATTTAAATAATTTCTGTCCCAAACCTACTCCCAGCTGTTCATTCCTATCACTCTTTTTCCAAGGCTATTTCCTTCAATAGCGTCCCCTCAAGAATGCAACTATAATTTTGAGTTTGGATAGAGCAAGTGGGAACAGTCCAACCTGAATCTCTGCTTATGGCAGTGGTGTTTGTGTCCTTGTGCTGAGCAAAGTTGTAAGTTTCCCATTAAGTTTGCAAGCCTAAGGCCTCACTTACATATGCTGAAGGTGAAATACAGGAAGCAGTATTCTGCTTTCAACAGCTGTGCTTAAAATACTCCTGTCTGCCGTAGGTGCAGTTCAGATCTGACTCTCCTTGGCTTTAGTGGTGCTCGCAGGGCATGAACCGAGTTCCTCAGAGCAGACTGCCTGAGCTGGTACTTTCTTCGAAGCTTTTTCAAGCTTCAGTGATGCTTTTTCTGAGCTATGTCAGGATGTATTTTTTATTGCCTTTGGAAAAAGGGGAGTTACTTCTATCTCCCTCCTTGTCTTAAGGGCTGAAGTATTCATGCTCCTCATCCATCTTTCCCCCCTAACACACATGTGTGTTACCATGATCAGCCATCCCACCTGATCTTACCACCAGGGTAAGGCCTGTACGGTATCTGTCAGGGGCTCCCGGCAAAAGTTTTTCACAAAGGTGTCAAAATGAATAGGGTGAACAGCTTTGTCTTGGATTCAAACTAATGAGGCTCTTAAAGAAAACAGGCACTAGGCTTCCTTGAGCTTCAAGTGCAGCATCTGTCCTCTAAGCATTTTAACAAGGTGCAGTAGTGAAAGTCTTGCCCTTCTTGGTAGCTTCAATAGATCTTAGCCCTGGCATATATCCAGATACTGCTATACCAACTGGTTTTTCTGCTGTGCAAATTCTGCCCCTTTCATTCATGTCAGAGCTGAGTAACTACCCTAGGCACTTCCTTCTGAAGTTTTTTGTACCTAACTCTTTAGGTACAAAGAGTTGTACCATGGGACCAGTCCCTTTGGGCTCTCAACATAAAGGATTCTCTTGTCCAGGAAACACCAGCATTTCCTCAAAGACAACTTGCTCACCTCCTGGCCACCACAGGCTACCAAAGATGTAGAAGACCAATCCTTACAGTAACTGCTGGTATTAGAAGCAGCCCTTCCTACCCAAGCAGGATGAGGTCACAGGACAAGACCTCTTCAAATACTGGCTGTAGCCTTCTGTGGTGGTTGCAGTCAAGCTGATACTGGCTGTCCATGTTTAGGTGTCAACACCAGTGTAGCTAGGACTTGTATCAAGTCCTTTCACCTGTATTAGGAGGCAGGTCATCACCTTAACTGGCATATCCAGTGTCAGATTCACCTGCTGGAAGTCTAATTTCTGGAAGCCTGTACCAATGCTGGAAAGCTTGTGTTGCTTTGGTCTGGCAGCACACATGACAGATGTGAGCTAGCACTCCTCTTTGTAAGGGGTTTGAGCTAGGGCCAGTGCCCCAGCACCCACTGCTGGATGCCTCTTTTGTGGAGGGGTGAGGTATTAAATACTTAGGAGAGAGCACTTAAATGTTAGTATTGACAATAAAGAAAGATGATCTTAGCAAATATGGGCATTAGAAACCAGTAAGTAGCAGCTGAAAACCAGCCTGAATGTACATATATATTTATAGGGGGGCAGGCCCTGAACAGCCCCACTCCACTTGCTGCAGTCACCAGCTGCCCCACAATCAGCCATCCCTGCATGTGTCAAGGTCCAGAAGTGAAGAGTCTTCCATGGACACATGCAGGGGGCCGGTCTCTGGAGACACCAGACTGTGCCAGAGTCCTGCCCAACACCATGTTTCTGCTGCACTGGTAATCTAGTA
The DNA here is from genome assembly GCA_013397815.1 of Aleadryas rufinucha. NCBI lineage: Eukaryota > Metazoa > Chordata > Aves > Passeriformes > Aleadryas > Aleadryas rufinucha. The sequence goes on along the minus strand of VZTH01008785.1, from coordinate 474 downwards.
CTTCAGGAGATTACACTTGTGGTTTATGAATCATTGATGTAACCACTGAATTAACTCTTACCCTGCCACGATCTTGCCTCTTCCAAGTTTTATCTGTATTCAATAAATAATATCTAACACTGGTCATGTCACCTATTGTTCATCACTGATGAACAGGGACAGAACAATAACTGATTCTAGACAGCAATTCTAGATAATGCTTCTTGGGGCTAGCAAGGACTATTTCTACCCTGCAAGAGCCTTCTCACTCTAAGGAAATTGCCAGTGTCCAGATTTTTTTGTACAGCAAAGTTTTTTGTACAGCATTAGGCTGTAACTTCGAGAGATCTTTCCCTTGCACTGCTGAACTGTCTTGATCTTCACAACAGTGACACAATCTAGTTCTGCAGAGGTGCTCCTGGTGCTTTACCCAGCTTGCTGCAAGGGCATATTCTGAGATTTCTCAGCCTGCTACCTGTTGTAGACAGTGAGCCC
>VZTH01008784.1:12016-38147 GCA_013397815.1 Aleadryas rufinucha | reverse complement strand
CAAGGTAGGTTTGTCCTGGTGAGTGGAAGGCGTTTTGTGCACTCCCTGTTGAAGCAGCACTTGGAAAAAAAGGCCCTGGGGGACTTCTTTCCAGCCCTTGTGTTCCTTGGAAGCGCTCGGGTTGGATCATCCCGCTCTGCCCGTGGTTTTTTCCCGGCGGGAATGCGGCGCGGTGGTGTTGGCACCCGGCTGCCTCCCACCTCTGCGCCTGGGGTGGAATGCAGGGAGCACAGACTGGATCATCCCAGGAATGCAGTGGGTGTTTCCTCGGGTCTCGTTCCTGTGTTTTAATTGCCTTAAAAATAATAGCGAGAGNGCCTTAAAAATAATAGCGAGCGTGATTTGAAAACACAAAAAGAACAACAACAACAACAAAAAAGGACACAAAGCTGCGAAGTGAAGGGGAAATGAATTTGGAAGACAATGGAGCAGATTGCAGCTCCCCGAGCCAAAGGCCTGGAGCAGCTTTCCCTGTTTCTCCTGCCCTGCCCTTGGCTGATGGGAATCTCCCAATTTCCCTCCTGCCAATCCCACAGCTCCCACCCTGCTCCTGGCCCGGACCCCTCGCTGCCAGAGGGATCCCTTCAGCCCAGCCCTGCTGTTCCAGACCGACCCAGCTCAGCCCAGACCCACTCACAGCTTCCTCTGCCAGGGATTTCCAAATGTCGGGGTTTTGACGGCTCCACCTGTGGTGCATCTTGCACAAAACACATACAAACAGATAAACGTCTTTAAAGGCATTTTTCTGCTCTGTCTGCTCCTCTCTCAGGTCTCCCCTGCACCACAAACTCTTCATTGACACCAACTCCACTTTCCCAATAATCAGCTGAGCTCAGGAGCACAATTTAAACACATTTGCAAATGCATCAGAGCAAAATCAGAGCAGCATTTCTCTGAACTCCTGCTCAGGATTTTTAGGCTGATTTTAGGATTTTTTTTTTAATTTTCTTGTCTCTGCAAAGGAAACATCAGCCTCTGTCCTTGACACTGGGAAGATACAATCACAGGAGACTCCCTGAACTGGAGAGAAATCAAAGCCACTGGACTGGCCTTTATTTGGAGACAGTAATTCCTGCCTGGCATTTCAGATACAATTGCAACATTTGCCACGAAAGCTGCTTGGGAAAGATAAACTTCATTTTCCTCACCACTACAAAATGTATTTATTCACTGTCAGCAGCAGAGATTACCCCTGTACACGGAGTCCAAAACACCCTCTCCAGATTTAACCTCCCATTCCCAAGGGGGGTTTTCCCTACCCCGCCATCCCTGGGCTTCCTGCTCCACTGACCCTTCTCCTGTGCTTTGGGTATTTTCTTCTGGGTCCCTGCAGCAGCCCTGAGATGGAATTTAAGGGTGACATGGACAAATTTGCTCTGTGAATTTCTTCAAGGGATCTGCAGAGGGGGAGAGGATTGGAGTGAAGAAAAGCAGAACTGAAGGCAGCCACCAAGAATCAATTTTGTGAGCAGCAGAATTCCCATAGTGTGAAGAATAATTTGAAAGCAGAGGGAGCAGGAATCACTCAGATGGAAGGGCAAGGCCAGCTGTGGGATAACCCCATCCAGTGTCATGGCTGGGGACCTCGTGTCCCAATCCATGACACTGGGCACAGCACGGAGCTCGCAGCGCATCCCAGATCCCAGGAAAGATCCCAGGAATGCTGCTGGGTGTGGTGGAAATGCTCCAAACAAATGCATCCCATGGCAGGTGGATGGGAACTGGTCCCTGGAGGCTTCATCGGGGTCTGCTGCTGGCTGGGGGTGTCTGGCTCTGGGTGTCACCAGTGGAACGAGGATAAAACCCCACATCCCTGTCACCACTGTGCTGGGACAACTCTGTCCTTGGAAACGCTCCTGCATTTCTGTCCTACCGTGCGGGGAATGTCATTGCCACAATTCCCCTTTCCAGAGGCATTTGGAAGCTGAGAGGTGTGGCAGGAGGGCAGGGAGAGCCCTGTGCCCCCTGACAGCTCAGCCCTGCCCAGGCACAGGAACCCTTTGGGAGGTGGAGGATTGGGAAGTGTGGAAGATTGGGAAGTGTGGAGGATTGGGAAATGTGGAAGATTGGGAAGTGTGGAGCTGGTTTTTGATGGGCACAGAGCTGGAAACCTGAGCTATCAGTCAGGCCTTCCACAGCCTTGGAACATCTCTCCCCCAGCACAACCCCTTCCCCTGCATCTCCAGCAGCAAGGAGGAGCCCATGGCACTCTGAGGCTTCCCCGGGCAGAAAATTGGGAGAGAGATTCCCGGTTTTATCACCCCTCCAAGCCCAGGCTGGTGGACAGGAGGAGGCTCCTCGCTGGGGGAGCAGGGACTGTAAATCCAGTCTGTTTCCAGAGTTTACTCAACAGTGCAAACAAAAATAAACGGGTGTCAGCTCGCCTGCTTAAAGAGGCCATGAAAGGTGACACTGTGTCACTAATCCCTTGTTGCCATTCATTAAATACATCCTCTGGGCTGTTAATCTTCACACCTTCCTTCGGGGGCCACCAGGCAACGAGCTGGGAGGTCTTGACCATGGCAGAGGATGGCAGGAGATGCCGAAGGTCAGCCTGAATAAGCAAAACCAAGAGCATTGGAATGGTAATAGGATCGTGTGTAAAGAATGCACGTTAAATATGATCAAATAGGCTGGGGTGGCTGGAGAAGGAGCAGCTGAGAGGATGTTCCAGAATGGCCAGAGAAATCTGATAAATCCAGATTCCTGATAAATCCAGATTCCCACTGATTCCCAAGTGTGACAGATCACAGCCTTGGCCAAGCTGGGCACGGCAGCAAAGGTGGGGAAGCTTTTGGGGCTGATCGTGTCCACAATGAGAGTGGCTCTGCAACATAAAACATCCAGGGAAAAGGAATAAGTGTGGATTGGTTTCCCACAGAAAGCAGAGCAGCTGGAGGAGGGATCCCAGCCAGCTCTGCATCCATGGACCAGTGGCTGCCCCCAGGACAAGAGTGACCACAGGAACCTCAGGGTCCTTCAAGGGCAGGACAAGGCACCCCTCAACTTGCCTGAGGTTCCACCTGGATCAGAACGCCTCCTGCATCCTGAATTTTCCACAGCAGATCCGTTGGCAGGTCTTCCTTATTTGCCCTGAGCCAGAAGTGCAGCAGAGCCCTCCCATCCCACAGGAAAACAAGGAAAGGCTGCTCTGGGCTGGGGGTAAGTGGGTGAAACCCCACAGGCTGGGCAGCGCTGACCTTTGGGGTCAGCCAGGATTAAGAGAGGCGCTGCTGTGTGATGGACACTCGGACACTGCCCAAGCTGGGCTCGTTTTCCCAGCTCAGCAGGGTGGCACCTCTGGGCTGGATCTGTCTGTGATCCCTGGGGCTGTGTGTGCTCCCTGTGCTGCTTTATCCCTCCCGGGGCTGCTCATCCGAGCAAACACGCTGGAGATGTTCCCTGAATTGTGGGCGAGGACAACAAACAAACACGCAGCGGGATCTGGGAGCCGGGCTGTGCTGACCTGCCCGTGCCGGGCGCTCAGGAATGCGACAGCTCAGGCAGCACAAACCCGAGCAGCAGCTCACCAGCCCCATCCTCCCTCCCGAGCTGCTCCAAACGGAGCTGATCCTGGGCTCCTGCACGGAAAGGAAGGGAATATCTGAGACTGCAAAATTTCTCCCTCCAGCAGATGAATTTAGCAGCATCTACACTGAGGTTTGAAGCGCTGACACAGATCTGCGAGGCAGGGATTGAGCTCGAATTCTTTCCAGTGCTGTATCACCACATAATTCCCCACAGGTGCTGTTGTTGGTGCTGTTTCGTGGTAAATAATCCAAGCGAGTGGATGTTTTGTTACAACAATCTCTCCTTGGCACACGGATCCGCCGCTTTGTCCCCGGCTCTCCGTGCTGAAGTTACACTGCCCATGTCTGGAAACGAGAGCTCAGGCTCCAGCAGCAAATAGAGAAAAAAATAAGAATGACACCTGGCAGGGAAGAAATCACCCAGCCTGTCCCACCAGCCAGGAGTCTGGGCATTATCCCGTTTTTCCTTGGATACACTGAGGTGTCAGGGTGACTTTGCTGGGTGAGAGACGGATGAGGAGCTCCTGACTCCCTGCCCCTGCGTGTCCTGGGGAATTACTCTCCTCTGGAAGAGCTGCCACAGTATCCTCGAGCTAAAAGGAAATCTCTCATTTGGCTCAAAACGATGACAGCCCCCAAAAGAACCGGCCCGGAGGAAGAACACCCCTTTTTTTGTCACATTAAACGGGCAGGAAATGAGATATTTAGAAGAATTAGCTGGCGGAGATCAAGCTGCGCAAGGGAGAGGTGCAGAGAGGCCGCTGCAGCGGGCGGTGCTCAGTGACCCTGTGCTGAGAGACGGGGAAATTTTCCTGCAGGATCCAGCGTCATTCCAAGGTGGCAATGACCCCTTCCTCGGAGCACGGGGCAGAGCCGGGATCCCGACCCCAGGCACGGGAGCTGCTCTGCCCCGGGGCCTCGGAGCTCGCGGGATTTGCGCAGCAGGACGTGTTTGTACACGTGCTTCGCCACCAAAATGTTTTTGTGCTCATTTTAACAACAAAAAAAAACCCCACCCCCCCAAAACACGAGCCCCAAACCCACAACCCTGTTGCACGGGGCCCTGTTTGCTGTTGATCTTCGCGGAGAACATCTGGTTCCACTTTCTGGGGGGCTGGTGGTCTCCAGGGTTAATGACATCTGACCAGATGGCCCAAAGCAAAGAGTGATGGGACCAACGTGCAGGACAATTAATCTGGGGGGAGGGAAAAAAAGCAAAATAAAACGAGAGATCCCGAAATGCCCCCCCTTCACCCATAAAACGTCAGCTCCTTGGGCTGCCATCGAGACAGATGTTGTTACCATCTGGGAAGATGTTAAGTGGAGCCTTTTTCTTCCCCCCTCCTTTTCCCCGTTGAAACGGCCCAAATGTAAATAGTAGACACAAAAACATTTATAAATGATGCTGTCTTTTTTTTTTGGTGTGTTGTCTCCACAGCACTTCCAGCTCGGCTTTTAAAGGTTTTTCCAGTGACACACTCCCAACGTGTCCAGTGACAAATGATGTAACGTGTTGCTGGCCCAGGGGGGCTGCGCAGGGGAGCCCTGGCTTTCATTACATTTTGCACGCGAGCTTTTTCTCTTCAACAACCCCTGCAGCACCGCACACCTCCCGCAGCCCGGGGTGCCAGGGCAGCACCAAACTGCCCCAAAACAGCCACAGAGGGCTGCCATTCCCGCTGAACTCACCCTGGGCTCTGACTTTTGTGCAATGGGAACCCCTAGGAGACGTTCCAGCCACGCTGGAACCCCGATGGAACCCGGGCACGGCCTCCAGCACCCGGCTCTGCCCGTGGATTTACAGAAACCAGCAGCAAACTGGGCTCAAACACCAGCTCTGGCTCTGGAAAACGCAGCCTCCACCCTGGCAGTGCTTTGTTTGGGGCTTGTTTTTCTGACAGGAACAAGTTCTGGCGCTGTCACTGAAAGGCAAGGCTTCCTTTGAGTCCCTGGCCGTGGCTTTATGCTCGTGACACCAAGGGCAGATAGAGTTTTGCTGAAAGAAGAGTGCTTTTTGGAGCGTTGCTTATTTGGCTTGGGGCACTAATATAAACTGTGCTGGCAAATCCTTTCTCCTCTAGGCAAAGGTTAAGTAGTCCATTGATTTAATTGGCTTAAAGTTAAGTAGGTGTCTACAAGATTAGAGCCCGAGAGCAGCCCTTCATTTCAAGCTGGCTTCCTTCTTCCTCTGACATCACAAAAATCGTCGGGGTGTTTTTTTCCCCCCAGCTTTGAAACTTCAGCGTTATCTTTCGTCAGCATCTCAAAAGTTGGCAGAAAGATGCAAAGCCAGGGGTTTTTTAAAGATATTTTCATCTCCCGCTGGCTTCGCTGCTCGTGCAGCTTCACAAGCAGCAGAAGACACATTTGTCCTGCACCACGACCACATCTGAGGGAGCTCAAGGAGCAGCTCGGCTTTTTAGACTCAGCTCCGTGTTTTAAAGGCTGAATTCAAAGTTTTCAACCCGTTTTTGTGCCGTTTGCCCAGGTTTTATAGGCTGGCTGCAGAGAGAATTCCTGGGAAATTGAGATATAAAATGGGCAGAGTGTCCCAGGCTCCTTGAGATCCTTCTCCCTGGAGGAGCAGCCACCATCCCATGATTTCCACGTGGAAAAACTGAAGGTTTGAGCAGCCCTTTACTGTAAGGAGCCTCCCAGCCCAGTGATCCCTCCCCATACTCATCACCCACCCACCCAAATCAGTGTTTTGGGAGTGGGAGCACCACTGTGGGTGTGTGGAGCTTCAATGCTGGAAAGCACANGTTCTCCCATAAAGTAAACTGTATCCTAAATATGATGAAGTCTTTTGATAGGAAAGAATCTTCATTCTCTTTCAGTGTAATGGGCCACTATCTATCTTGCTGTACTCCCTAAGGAACCTACTTTCCATCAGGTGTTTGCCTGATTCTGTTTGTGGCACAGCTATGCATTCTCTAACAAATTCAGAGTGTTTTATTTACCTTTCTTAGGGTTGAAACCTGTTCTTAAGTGGGGGAATAAGAGTATATGCAGGGTATATGTGCAACCTTAATATTCAAGAGATCATTGTAGCCCTGAAATCTCCAAGCCTGCTTTTGTGACAAACTTTAATTCTGCAGGTTGAGTGGGGTTCCTCAGGGGTTGGTATTGGGATCTCAAATGGGTTGGGTTGGGCTGGTTTGGGGTTGGTATTGGGATCTCAAAGGGATTGGGTTGGTTTGGTTTGGGGGTGGTATTGGGATCTCAAATGGTTTGGGGTTGGTATTGGGATCTCAGATGCTTTGGGTTAGGTTGGGTTGCGGTTGGTACTGGGATCTCAAATGGGTTGGTTTAGAAAGCCAGGGGTTTTTTAAAGATATTTTCATCTCCCTCTGGCTTCGCTGCTCGTGCAGCTTCACAAGCAGCAGAAGACACATTTGTCCTGCACCACGACCACATCTGAGGGAGCTCAAGGAGCAGCTCGGCTTTTTAGACTCAGCTCCGTGTTTTAAAGGCTGAATTCAAAGTTTTCAACCCGTTTTTGTGCCGTTTGCCCAGGTTTTATAGGCTGGCTGCAGAGAGAATTCCTGGGAAATTGAGATATAAAATGGGCAGAGTGTCCCAGGCTCCTTGAGATCCTTCTCCCTGGAGGAGCAGCCACCATCCCATGATTTCCACGTGGAAAAACTGAAGGTTTGAGCAGCCCTTTACTGTAAGGAGCCTCCCAGCCCAGTGATCTCTCCCCATACTCATCACCCACCCACCCAAATCAGTGTTTTGGGAGTGGGAGCACCACTGTGGGTGTGTGGAGCTTCAATGCTGGAAAGCACAAAAGGTTGAAGCAGAAACCAGAGTCCAAAAGATGAGGAAAAATGACTTTAAAAGGTCTTCTGTGTCATTTTTACCTATTTGAGTCCGTGCTTCATCTCTGTCAAAAGCCTCCTGAATCAGAAACCTCCCAGCACCATCTCCAAATGCAGGGAACCAGTAACTGGAAGACATCTGCTTCAAGTTGGAAGGGAATTATTTTACAAAAACCCTCTCCTTAATTCTATTTTTGGTAATTTCTTAATCCTCCAGAAGCCTGTTGGATTGTGAGTGTTTGTTACAGATGTTTGCAATGCATACCTGGCTCCCTGGGCACATTTGATATTCATATATTAGATTATATGATTAAATCTTTATTGGAGACATCTTCTAGTGCAATTTTCCATTGCAGGATGTTTGGAAGAGCAGCTGAATGTGAATTTTGGGCTTCAAAGATCCTTTTTTGTTCTTCTCTGTCCTGTTTAGGAGAGAAATATTGGATGAAGAAACAGGTGGGAATCTCCTTCTTCCCTCCACAGGCACTCTCTCCAAAGGGAGTGCCCAGGACACTTTGTGGGGGTGAAAACAATTCCATCCAAGATTCCCACTGAAATCAGGGCACTTCAATTCATCCCCTTGTGCCAAAAACTCTTCAGAATGGGAGCAGAGTTTCCTTTCTGTTCCCACAACCCCCACCAGAGGGAAATTCTGGGTTTGTCTCTCTCTCAAACACTTTCAGTAAAAGGAATGAATGAAAAGATAAAATGGACAGGTCTGGGAGAAAACACAGATTAGGGTTTGACAGATATTGAGACGTTAAAGATGCAGATAAATGCAGCTTGGTATTGGGATCTCAAATGGGTTGGGCTGGGTTGGGGTTGTTATTGGGATCTCAAATGGTTTGGGTTTGGTTTGGGGTTGGTATTGGGATCTCAAATGGGTTGGGTTGGGCTGGTTTGGGGTTGGTATTGGGATCTCAAAGGGATTGGGTTGGTTTGGTTTGGGGGTGGTATTGGGATCTCAAATGGTTTGGGGTTGGTATTGGGATCTCAGATGCTTTGGGTTAGGTTGGGTTGCGGTTGGTACTGGGATCTCAAATGGGTTGGTTTAGGGTTGGTATTGGGATCTCAAATGCTTTGGGTTGGTCTGGTTTGGGGTTGGTACTGGGATCTCAAATGCTTTGGGTTGGTCTGGTTTGGGGTTGGTACTGGGATCTCAAATGTTTTGGGTCGGAAGGGACCAAACTCCAATTCCACAGCCCTGCCACGGGCAGCGACGCCTCCCGGGAGCTCCATCCCACCTGAAGGCTGGACTCTGTGATCCCGAAGGCCTTCTCCCACCTGGAGGACCCCAGGTGCAGCTGCGAGGTGCTGCGAAGCGCAGGATGTGCTCGGGGTACATTCCTCATTCCCACTTGGCAAACCCCGGGACTGGCAGTGCCTGGAGTCACGTAGGGTGGGATTTCACTGCCAAAAAGAACGGGAGCTTTAATTGAAAGCTGCAGATCCCTTAATGCAGAAATTACCCATTAAACGAGATAAGAGCAGAGCAATCCCTGCTGGAATGAGAGCTGGATGTTTGTGTAAACACTCGGCTCTGAGCTGGGCACATCTGCGGGGCTGCGGGATGGAGACCCCACTTTCCCCCTTCAGCTGGCACATTGAAGGGCTCTGCTAATTCCTTATCTCCCTCTCTTATCTGCTCACCTCCCCCCAGCCACGCTCTGCCTCTCTCTGTGTGTGCCGCTTCAAGGGGTTTTCAACTGTGAAAGGCCTGCGGAGTGCAAAGCCCTGACAGAGGCAGGTTCAAAAAAGCAGAGTAAACACCCGCAGGGGTTGTCTTTTACCTGTTTCCTCAGCTGATTATCTGAGAACAATCAGACTGCTCGGTGCTTTCTTTGGATCTGGCCGTGCCCTTACGGAGCTCCGGGAGAATGCAGAGTGAGCACGGGTCGTGTTGGAGCAGGCAGAGGCTGCCTGGGATGGCTGGGGAGCTGGGCTCAGGATTTCCCCCCTTCCCAAGGGCAACGGGGTCATAAATCCATCACTCAGTAGTTGAATACACGGCCAACCATTGGATCTCCCTGGAAAAGCCATGGAAACATGGAATGGTTGGGTGGGAAGGGGCTTTAAAAGCCATCCAGTGCCACGGGCAGGGACAGCTTCCCCTGTCCCAGGTTGCTCCAACCCGGCCTTGGACACACTCTGGACAGCCTGGTTCCATTTCGTTCCTCGTGTGAAAGGAGAAAATTCTTGGATCTCAAAATAATTCCTGGCTTGGGAATAATCCAGCCTAAGAGTGTCCAGTTATTCCAGGCTTAACACAAATTCCAGGGCAGCTCCAGGATGGAGTTTTACTTTGTCCTTTAACCGCTGAATCTTCCCATTTNGACAGAGGCAGGTTCAAAAAAGCAGAGTAAACACCCGCAGGGGTTGTCTTTTACCTGTTTCCTCAGCTGATTATCTGAGAACAATCAGACTGCTCGGTGCTTTCTTTGGATCTGGCCGTGCCCTTACGGAGCTCCGGGAGAATGCAGAGGAGCTCCGGGAGAATGCAGAGTGAGCACGGGTCGTGTTGGAGCAGGCAGAGGCTGCCTGGGATGGCTGGGGAGCTGGGCTCAGGATTTCCCCCCTTCCCAAGGGCAACGGGGTCATAAATCCGTCACTCAGTAGTTGAATACACGGCCAACCATTGGATCTCCCTGGAAAAGCCATGGAAACATGGAATGTTTGGGTGGGAAGGGGCCTTAAAACCCATCCAGTGCCACGGGCAGGGACAGCTTCCCCTGTCCCAGGTTGCTCCAACCCGGCCTTGGGCACACTCTGGACAGCCTGGTTCCATTTCGTTCCTCGTGTGAAAGGAGAAAATTCTTGGATCTCAAAATAATTCCTGGCTTGGGAATAATCCAGCCTAAGAGTGTCCAGTTATTCCAGGCTTAACACAAATTCCAGGGCAGCTCCAGGATGGAGTTTTACTTTGTCCTTTACCCGCTGAATCTTCCCATTTGATCTCCAACCAGAAGAGAGCAGCCGTCCCACCAGCCTGGGGATTTAAAGGAATGAGCTTGGATTGCCTTTGGAGCAGGCAAACAAAGCTGGAGCACTGAGGGAGAAATGAATTTAAATGCTTTTTGTGTTTATTTGACTTAAGCAGGTCCATTTTCCCTGCCCCAGCTCACGGGTGCTTCCAGAGCCTGGAGAAGTCAGACTTCCCGAGCCACTCCTGTGACAGGCGCTCGCTGCATCAGACAAAATAAATTAACAAAACTTTAATTAGTTTGTAGCGTTCCTGTCAAAACTGACAACTCAGACATGGGGAAAAGATCGTGTTTTACCCCGGGGAGCATTTTTTATTCCTTTTTTCGCTCTCTGTCTGAGGGGGAACACGAAGTTGCAGAGCTATTTTTGGGTTTTACACGGCCTACTGCTTCCTGTGCTGTGGGAGGGTTCAGGAGCGAGGCCATAAAGGAATTCAATTTCCTTCTCTCCCTTTAGGACTGTGGATATGGACCCTCTGCTTATTTACATTCTCCCTGACAGGTTTTTCCCTGACTGAGCCATTTTCCATAATCCCCACCGGATCCCTGACATGGGTTTCCATCACAGAACGTCCTTTCAAAGGATTATGTCTTGGTTCTGGCCTAACTCCGTGGATGTAAATACACCTATGGATATCTTAGGACGTTCTCAGGGAAGCATGGAATAACTCAGATGAATTTCCTGCAGCCCTGAAGAATTCCCCTCGGAATAAAACCCCCAAAATACCACTCAGAGCCAGAATTTATTCACATCTTCCGCTTTCAAACCCATTTCCCACCTCCTGCCGAACTCAGGCCGGTTGTTAATTGTGGTGACAATTGCTGGATGTCACAGACAGTGAAATATCAGAGGATTGTCCCAAATCCAGTCCTGGGGGATGTCTTGCAGGGAGGGATGGAATTCCAGAGGAGTTCCCACATCCTGGGCTGGCACAGAGCAGGGGAAGGCGTTGTGGTTGGAGTAGCTGCCTGCTGGAATCAGCTCAGTAATGGTTTTGGGCCTTGAAAGCAGCTACTAATTACTTTAATTAAACAATTATCCAGCAGATCAAATAAATAGCAAATAATAAATCTTGCAGGTTGGGAGGATCACGCATTTCACGCAGATAAGCATCGGTGAAATATAATAGAGTCGGGTGTTATGGTTAATTTTGACTTGGGGCTTACAAATCACAGCTCCCCTAAGCTGTGCAAGATCCAGGTAAAGCAAGAAAACCTCTTTAATTCCTGTTTTCCAAAGATATCCGTGCCTTTGGTTTTCATCTCCCCGCCTTGGTGTGCCGGGGGAAGATCTGGGATGGGATGTCCGTGACTCCCCCTGGCCCTGCTGGACCAGCAAACCCCTCAGCAGGGAAAAAATAGAGTTTAATTGATTGTTTGAAGTTGAAGTTGAAGGATTGAAATCCTTCAAACTTGAGTTTGAAGGATTTCTGTGGTGCTGGGAGCTGTTGGTGGCTCACACCCTCAGGCAATCCTCTCCTCACCCACCTGTGGCAAGGAGGAACCAGGAGAGGATTCCACGCTGGGTGTGGAATGAGGGAGGGAGAAAAACCACGGGAATGCTCCCCTCAAGAGCAATCAGGGGCTTCACACAACGATTTACCCCAAAAAGGGAGGCCCCAAATGTCTGGTTTTGCCTCCAGTGCCATTTTTTGGGCCACTCTGGCAGCACCACCCCCCTCCCCACCCCTTGCCCAGGTGTGGAGCTTGCGAGGTCACAGAACAGAACTGCCGCGTTAAAACTTAATTAATTCCATGCATCTCATTAAATGAATAATAATCCGTGGGCCCCGAGTGTTCCTGAGGGCCCAGGATTGGATTAAGTCCTGGATCTGAGCCAGCAGCTTCCCAACCTGCCCAGCTCAGGCACAGAGGAGAGCGTTTCCAAGTCAGTAACCAGCGGGTGATTTGTGACATCTCGGGAATATCCAGGGAAAAATGATGGTGCCAGAGACCCTGGAGAAGGGAAATCCATCTTCTGCTCGGGAAGAGGTGAATAACTCTTGGTAACCCAACACATTTTACCTTCCTTCCCCCCTTGGTTCCACAGCCAGCTCCAGGGTGGGACATCAGCAGTTTGCAACTGAAAGAACTCCATGTGAAATAATGAAGGGAACAGATTTCCAGGAGCAGGAATGGTACCAAAGCTGAGCCACTGCCCCGCTCTGTGTCCTGCACCCAGGGAACATTTACTGAGCAGTTAGGCTGGAATGGCAGTGCTGGGCTGAAAGTCAAAATCTACATTTTAAGGAGGTATTTGAAGTCCCCTACACTGCACAGGAGCCCGAGTGGTTTTTCTTTCCCCGTAACACAAGACTTTGTCCTCCCACAGATGCACGTGGAGGGAAAGGAGATAAATGCAGGCATCCCATAAAAGCTCATTTAATTCAGCTTCTCTGAATTTCCCACCTGAACCCCAGAGAGGGATGGTGCAGCATCACTACGGGGTGTTCACTCTAAAATTTAAAAAAAAGGCCTTAAAAAGGCTTTGAGATTAATTACATTCCTTGAATGAAAGGCTTGAGGGGAAACAAATAAACAGATATTTTAAGTAAAACCAAAAAAGCAGCAATCAGGAGCACAGCAATTGGTTTGCAAGCTTGAAGCAATGTTTGAAGGATTCTCCTATTGTGAAATCAGTGATTTTCCAAGGAATCCCAGAATGGTTTGGGACCTCAAATCTCCTCCCATCCTTTGCCATGGGCAGGGACACCTTCCACCACCCCAGGTTGCTCCAAGGTGGCCTTGGACACTTCCAGGGATGATAATGTGCAATTCAGGAGGATGTTCAATGGTTCAGAGCTGCTCACTCCATGGAATATTTCACCTGGCAGAGCACCCAAAGCCCTGCACGTGCTGCTGTGCTGTGCTCAGGTCACCTCCCTCAGGGACTGTCCCGTGCCAGGAGCATCCCCGTGCTCAGGAAGGGGCTGACTCTCATCAGGTTTGCCCTAAACTTTATTTCTTGCAAATTTAATGCAAATAACAGCAAGAACAAGGCCCAGCTCAGCTGCTCTGGGGCTGCTCCCTGTACTGAGAGCAAGACAGGACCTTGGCCTGGGATAGAGGAGTTAATCCTGGGAGAGGAGCTGTGCAAAGAAACAGGAGTGTGAGGAGCTGAGAACTCTCTTTGTAGCTCCTCAGCTTCCCTTCAAACCGGGAATATTGACACAACCAGCTCTGCCCAGTGCTGAAATCCGGGACTTTGGAGTGCTGGAAATCACTGGGGTCTTCATGAAAACTAAAATAAGCTTTGGAGAGAGCCTGAAAACGCCAGGATACAGAGAGCAGATGGCAAAGTGGGAGCTCCAGAGCAGGGAGATGGCTGCAGGTCCCCATCCCCTGCCCAGCCCTCGCTGCTCCCTGCCCGTGCAGGATCGGAGCGGGAAGGAGGGGGGTGCCTTGCCATGAAAGCTTCCCCCATCCTTTTTTCTCCTTTCTCTAATGCTGCCCCTGACATATGAAGCTGCATTCCAGCCAGCTTCAAGGACATGTTTCTGAATCCCATTCAAGATGCTGACAGGCCCCGAAGGTGTGAGAGGAAACATGCCCTCAGATGGACTGCATTTATTCGTCTGCTCAGACCTTTAATCTGACATGTTTAGCAAAGCCTCCGCAGCGGCTGCTGAGAACGTTCCAGGAGAAGAAAGCAGGAGAAGCAGGATTCAGGTGTTGCCTCTGGAGGTTGTTGTGGTGCTGGTGGGGCAGGCTCCAAACCTGACAAGAGGGAAGTGGTGCCAGCCAAGGAATTGGGGTTCTGCGGTGCTGCTGGGCTGGGCAGGCTGCCCTGGCTTGGCTGGTGCCCACCTCGGGGGTTAAAACTGGTTTTACTGGTCTTTTACTGGTCTTTTACTGGTCTTTCACTGGTCTTTTACTGGTCTTTTATTGGTCTTCTACTGGTCTTTTACTGGTCTTTCACTGGGCTGTTTGGCCACGTGGAACCCCAAGGATGCCCACAAGCTCCTTCATATCCTTTATTGCAAATGGCCCCAGGTCTCCTCTTGAATCCACTCCACTCCTGAGGGTCCCAGAGCCCAATTTCCCTTCCTGACCCAAAATACGACGGAATTACTTTNTTTTACTGGTCTTTTACTGGTCTTTTACTGGTCTTTCACTGGTCTTTTACTGGTCTTTCACTGGTCTTTCACTGGGCTGTTTGGCCACGTGGAACCCCAAGGATGCCCACAAGCTCCTTCATATCCTTTATTGCAAATGGCCCCAGGTCTCCTCTTGAATCCACTCCACTCCTGAGGGTCCCAGAGCCCAATTTCCCTTCCTGACCCAAAATACGACGGAATTACTTTGTGCAGATCATGAGCTGAGGCTCGAGGCAGATAAGACTCGAGGCAGATAAGGGCTCCTGTCCTTGCTCTGCACAGGAATTGCTGAAATCCTGCCCACTCTGAGGAGAGATCTGCTGATTTCCACCAGCAGGAGAAGGGCAGCTTTCCAGTCCTGGTTTTAATCCATCAGAGATCTCCTGCAAACAGCTGCCTTTTATTGCTTTTTTTTTCCCCTTTTTTCTTTCTCTAGTTGGGACTAACTCAGTGTCTTTGTCTTTTTAATTTTTTTTTTTCTGTGGAGAGAATCTATATTTGCTGTGTCCTGGTGAAGTCCCACTTATTCCTATTTCATTTACATCAACATCACTCAAGATTTAGTCACCAGCCTTAAACGATGTTGACTTAACATGGGTTTAAATAGAATAAAAAATGACTCATCACTGTGTGAGGGATTTCTGAGGCTGAGCAAAGGGGAGAAAGTGGAACAGCTTAATCCTGAACTCCTTCAAATCCTTCTTTTCTCTCTCCTGCTCAAACGGGAGGAGGGAATTCCCTGTGGTGCCGGAACTCCGACGATGGGAAAAAAGGGGTCACTTTGCAGAACACAAAATAAAAAGCAACTTTAATCACCACGATAAAATTCTCCTTAAAAACGTCCAGTTCTGCCCTGAGAGCCCTGCTGCAGCACATCCACAGGGGCCTTGAGCTGGGTTAAACTGTAAAATTGTGTTTGTAATTGTGCTTACAGATTCCCTGTGGCACGAAGCTGATGGCACAGCAGTGGGGACACAAAACAGTTCAGAGTGGGCTCAGGTCTGCTGCATTTTGGAGCAGATCTTTAAAAGGGGGAAAAAAACCCCCTAATTCCTGCAAAATCCTCTGCCTGAATAAATTTAAAGCCTGCCCCAAGGAGCTGATGACACAGAAATGGGGACACAAGGACTTAGGGCAGTCTGGAGGGGGCTCAGGCTTTGACTCAGGATTGCTGCATTTTAGAGCAGGTTTTAAAAAGGAAAAAAATCCTTAACTCCTGAAAAATCGTGTGCTTAAATAATTTTAAAGCCTGCCCCAAGGAGCTGATGGCACAGAAATGGGGGCACAAGGCCTTGGGGAGGTTTATAGAGACCTGAAGGTCTCTATAAGGTCTGCTGCATTTTGGAGCAAGTTTTAAAAGGGGGGAAAAAAAAAAATCCCAAACTCCTGCAAAATCCTGTGCCTAAATAATTTAAAAACCTGGCCCCAAGGCTTTAAAGCAGTGGGGATACAAGGATTTGGGGCAGTTTGGAGGGGCCTGAGGCCTTCACTGAGGTCTGCTGCATTTTGGAGCAGGTTTTAAAAGGAAAAAAAAATCCCAAACTCCTGCAAAATCCTGTGCTTAAATAATTAAAAAACCGGGCCCCAGGGAGCCCACAGTGCCCCTGCCGTGGTGCCACAGCTTCTCTGGGGACAGAAAGGGCCGTGGGGTGCCCAAAGTCGTGGCCATCGTGGCACAGAGACCTCGAGGCTCTGCCCAGGGAGGGGACGGGAGCCCCTCGGAACGCGGAGCCCGGTGGCAAATCCTTCCCAGGGGCTGGAATTCTGCGGCCAGAGCCAAACCCACATCATCCAAGAGCAGCCACTTCAGCTCCTCACGACGCCCAGGCCTCAGATCTGCGCTTTGCTGCTTTCTGAGGAGTAGAGAGAGCAGATCAGAGGACACCCCCCGAGCCTTTGAGGAGCATCCAGCTCGGGTTTTGGAGCCCCGCGACTTCACCGCGAGCGTCGCTCGCCGCTCTCGACGTCTGGAAGAAAGAGGCAGACAGGGAAAAAAAAAGAAAAGCACCTTTGGAGCCTTTAAGACTAATTAAGAAGTGCATCAAAAGAAAGAAAAAAATGAGAGAGAGAGAGAGAGAGAGAGAGAGAGAGAGAGAAAGATACGTTTGGCTGACTGTGAATGAATCTTATAAAATGGAAATGGGAAACATGTGCAAACACTTTAAATATTTTTGCCCCTGCAAGATACTTGAAGACTTCCCTTGTAAAACAAATAGGGAACAAAATAAAACCAGGTTTCCTTCAGTCAGCACATAATCATTTTCATGTTAATTTTTATCTTGTTAACCCAAAAATCTATTAGAAGAAAATTATCTGCCCGAAATCTGGCTTGTGACTCACGCTAAGTGGTTCTGATATTTTGAGAAAATAAATCTTTACACTGTTTACACAAGTCTATCTGAAATTACAGTGTGTAAAAGAAATAATGGTTTCGAGTGACCATAGGTGACAAATGATCAGGCTTCTGATGTTATTCCCCTTGGCCTTGTCTGCAGGGGAGTTTTTTTCCTTCTCTTTTAATCCCTGCTCCTTGTAACAATGGCAAACCGTGCCCAGAGCCAAATGCAAAGCTAATTGAAGTCATTCAACAGCGAAATAATCGTGCTGCGGATTCTGCCCAGGTGCTGAATGGTCGGATCCAGCCATAATTAAAATGGGCAGAAGAATAATTTCATTACAGACCTGTCCTTAATTGTGAGAAGCCTCCCTGCTTTTCATGCCAAGGTGTGCTACCAAAGGGTTTGGATTGTAGAAAAGATCGTTTGCACACCCAGGGCAAGATGGTTTTGAATGGAATTGTGGAATCATGGAATCACAGAATCATGGGATCATAGAATCAAAGCCTCATGGAATCAGGGAATCAAAGAATCACAGAATCATGGGATCATAGAATCAAAGCCTCATAGAATCAGGGAATCACAGAATCATGGGATCATAGAATCAAAGCCTCATAGAATCAGGGAATCACAGAATCATGGGATCATAGAATCAAAGCCTCATGGAATCATGGAATCAAGGAATCAAAGAATCACAGAATCACAGAATCGTGGAATCAAAGCATCATAGAATCATGGAATCATGGAATCACAGAAACAGAATATGGAAAGGACCCCCAAGGATGACCCAAGTCCAACTCCTGGCCCTCCCCTCCAATGTTTCATAGTTGTCACCTTAATTCTTCATTTTCTGAACAGGCCCATTGATTGCCACTAAAAGGAGAATTAAAGCTCTTTCAGGATTTAAACATTCCTGTTTCCCCTCGCAGATACCACCAGTCTCCACACATTCCTTGTGTCGTTCCCAAAATACGGTACAATAATAATAATAATTCAACATCTGTGGCTAATCCTCCAAGCCAAAGGCTATAATTAATTCTAACCCCTTTCTTCTGCTTGGATTTCAGCAGCATAAAATAACAGGTACAAGGAGATGTTCAATAGGGAGAAATCTGGATAAATACATAGAAGTTCATTAATAAGAACAAGTGGTGTGTTTTGGCTGGAAAACATCTTTCTGGGGTAAAGAGAAGGAAGCAAATGAAATGAAACCTGGGCATTTTATTCCAGGATTTGAACGTTCCATGTTCTGCCCTGAGTTGTTTTATTAGCTAAAGCTCTGGGAGGACAATTATTGAGTGGTTTATGCTGAAGTTGTTGCTTAAATTCCCTTAAATTCATAGTGGGCAGCTTGGAAACTCTGCCTTTGGGTACTGGGATTCCTGAGGAGGGCACGGACTGCAGGCAAAAGCTGCTTTTTAGCATTTTTTTGTTATTTTGCAAATTGATTCAGTTTCAGCTCGACCAGTTATCGAAACCTTCACAGCTGAGTTCTGCTTTTTAAAGGGAATAGAATCCTTCCCACCCCGCTCTGCGAAGTTCATTCCCATGCCAGGTTTTCCATCCTCTGGCTCTGAGTCTGGCTAACTTCATAAATAAGAAATAAACAGAAAAATGCCTCTGCTCGAGGCTGAAATCCTGGGAAGGGCAGCCAGTCCCAGCATCCACCCGATGGGATTGGTGGAGTCTCTCTTTATCCAGACTGGGAAGGCAACACATTGGCACAGACTGGCAGGAAGAAATGCTGGGAATAGATATTTGGATGGCACCTTGGGATTCCCAGCAGGAGCAGAAAAGCAGGAAGGGGTTTTGCCTGTAGGTGAGGGACAGCTGGGATGGGACTGAAGAGGAGCTGCCCACGAGTGGAGCCCCGGCTTGGAGCCTGAATTCCTTTGGGAATTTTCTCCTCTGTTTAAAATCTGAGCCTTGGCTGGAGCTGTCAAACAGGAATCACCCAGGTACTCCCCCTTCTCCCAGGTGAGACAGGGCAGAATCCCAAGGGAAAGCCCAGCAGGTGCCTTTGCTGCTCAGGGACTTCCACTGCAGAGCTCGGGATTAAAGCAGAGCCATAAATCCAACGTTTCCTTCCCGTGTGCCCTTCCCATCCCCTGTCCCGAACCTTGGGTGATCCATGGATGGCCCTGGGAGTGACACAGCACAGGGGACAGCTCAGCATTCCTCGAGGATTCTGGTGCTGGATTCTGGTGGGGAAAGGGGAGGAAAAAACATTTATTGGAAAGCAGCTCCAAGGACTGCAGAGTTCCGAGGTGCCAGGATTTGTTTTGTGGCACCAAACAACATCCCAGCCCAGCAGGGCCAGGGCAGGCTGAGGTCGATGCCCAGACCANTGAGATGTTTGGTCTCCTGGCTTAAGGGAATATTGACTCTGTGCTGGTTCTCAAAGCTGAAGAATTAGAAGTGTGGGGGCTAAAAGGCCCTTAAGAATACATAAAAGTTATGCAAAAGAGTCTATAGAGGGGGTATATATAAAAAGCAAAAAAAGCATCGTGGCATCACTGGGATGGGCTCCACGGCGCTTCTGGGCTGTTTGCAGCAGGAGAATTTCCCAGGAATGCCGAGGGGGAGCTGCCCACCCAGGCCACAGCGATAATTGGGTTTGGTTTGGGATGCAGCTCTCCCAAAGCAGCACTCCTGGCACCAAAACCAGCCCCAGGAAATCCAATCCCATTCAGCAAGGGGGGAAAAGATTCCCGTTGGGAAAGCAGGGAGAAGCTGCTCCTGCCCTGAAGAGCTGCCCTTCCATCCCTCCGCAGGTACCTGCTGGGGTTGTTCCTTCCAGGTGCCTGAGGATTTCAAACACACAAGAATTTCACGGAAAGGAAAGCCCAGGCTGAGCCCCACCACAAGATCAGCCACAGAATTATACCCTGGGCTTCCTGCAGCAAGCGGAATTTGCTTCTCTGTTACCCAAAAACGACACAGCTGAGCTCCGTGGCTTGAAGTTAACATCACTGGGAAACACGAGGAGGAATGATTTAAGGATTTGAGCAGTGAATTGCAGTGATTCTGTTTATAAAGTGTCTTGGTGGCTGTTAAAACACTTAAAAACTCCTCGGAATTTCTTTAATTCCAAGCCCATCTCATTATCTTTATGCTCACCTCTAATAACCCAGATTCTTCTCTGTGGATGTGAATTTGAGGTTATGAAATCATCCTGAACCAAATATTAAACCCCGTGAAAAGGTCTTAAAATGGAGCAAACTAGAAAAGTTATTAATTAATTAAATGGCCAGAATAGACTTTATTCACCCAGCACCATCAAACAGAGCCCAGAACACGAGAGATGATAGAAAAATCTAGAATTTAGCTAATTTAGAGAGAGAGAAGTGTGGGTTGAGCAGCATTTTTGGTGAGAAGGAATTCTGTGTGTTTTTGTCGCTGTCATAATTTAGGACGAGCTCTTTAATTTAGGACAAACTCTTTAGTTTAGGACAAACTCTTTAATTTAGGACAAACTCCACTTGGTAATGTTGATGACCACGAAGTTCACAAAACAAAGGCCTGGCAGAAAGAGAATTTTTTGCAGGAAATTCTGCTCTAAAAGACCTTCCCTGGGGGAATTAAAAGCCCCAGAGCTCTGTAATTAATGTCACCACGGCCACTGCTGTTGATGGAGCCTGGGGACCACCACAGGTGAGGCTGCTCAGACATTCCACCTGCTAGGAAAAAGGTGTTTTTCCAATTGTTTTTTTTTTCCCCCGAAAAGAATGGCAGAGCTGGGCTTATCTCAGCCCCAGTGCCACCAGCCAAATAAAGCAGGGACTGGCTGCCAGCTGCTCCCCAGGGATTAATAACGTGGCAAGATTTACAGGGAAGTCAGCACGAGCTGCTTTCCAAAAAAACACGAATCAAAGGCATTTTATTGTCCTGGACAGATGTCACCAGTAAATGGATCTGATGGGTTTCTGGCAGCAGGACACCTCTGGAGCCAGATAGGCCGGGATGTGCTCTGTGGAGCTGTGAGGGGAAGGGGAAGGAGGATGTGGAGCACATGGGGTGAATGTTAAACCCCTCTTAAAGCGGCTCTGCTGAGGTTAATGGTGTTTTACAGCTTTTTAGCAGGCACAGAGGTGTGCAAATCAAAGGCACTGGGACATCAGGGAGCCTCTCTAGAGCTGGAATGGCCCCTTCCCTGTCAACATCTTTCCTTCTTCTTGGTTCTCCCTGGAGATTCTCAGGGTTCAACAGCCTCAGGAATGTTGGCTCCTCAGGGTTGCCTTCCATTTTTTATGCCCCTGGGGCTGGACTAAAGGATCTTTAAGGCCCCTTCCTACCCAAACCATTCCATGAAGCCATGAACCCTTCTATGAATATTTTTAAAGAGCCTAAAGATGCTCTCCTAGGGCTGAACCCTCTCACATTCATATAATAAAAGGAAACAGTTTGATTTGTAGAGATAAAATAAAAGGTAGGAAATGATTTGAGCATTATTTTGCCCAGGCTCATGAAAAGCACTTTTCATCCCCCCCAGCTGCAAAACCCAACCCATTGCCCAGGTTTAGCTGAGCAATGGTGACATCATTCCAGGGATATTTTTTTAAGATCCAAGCAATTACTGTCTGCTGGAGATGGGGCTGGCACGGAATTCCTGTCGAACACAGCTCAGGTGCTGAAGTGAAACTGCAGCTTTGGAAGGGCTGCTTGTTTGTGTTGTTTTGGGGTTTGTTTTTCTGCATTTGCCTGATCTCTGTCCATACAAACACTCTGCTGCTGCACCTCGGGTGGTTGTCTGACAAAATAAAGCACAAAGCTCTTGTCTGGAGGGGCTTGGCCTGGATCTTGGGGATAAACCAAGCAGCAGGTCCAGGCACATCCAGGATGTGTCTGTATGCTTCAAACAACCCCAAACCGCAGCGGTTACCTCAAGGTTTGAGTCAGGAGAGAGATCCTCACCTCCACGGGAGGGGGTGGCAGCTGATCTGCTTGCAATTATTGAAGGTCTGATGAGCTGAGAGAATAAAGCTGTTATTGAAAGATTAGTCAAGGCTGGGGAAAGGAGAGCGGAGACCTGGGCGATTCCTGTGCACGCGTTTTGTGCTTGAAGGACAAAGAGCGAGAACTAGAAAGAGTCACGGAATCATGGAATGGTTTGGGCGGGAAGGGACCTTAAAAATCATTTAGTTCCATGGACAAGGACGTCTTCCACCATCCCAGGTTGCTCCCAAGCCCTGTCCAACCTGGCCCTGGACACTTCCAGGGATGGAGCAGCCACAGCTTCTCTGTGCCAGGGCCCCCCCACCCTCACAGGGGAGAAGGTGAAGGCCAAGACAGAAGAAGTGTGGTCCAAGACCAAGAAAAGCAAATTCTCCAATGTCCTGTTCAGGGAGGGAGAGCCAATCCTTTTGAAACAGCACTCTGGAGCCCGAATCGCTCGGATCCCTTGGAAAATCAAATTGCATTTTGATACACAAAGATCATTGAACATGGAGGTGATGGAAAAAGAATAGAAAGCAACATTCTCCTTAAAATTCAGGAATAACATAAACTTCGTGGAATGAACACGCTGAGCAGTCCCAGGAAGACACCTCTGGGTGCTTGGATTGGGTAGAAGTTAATCTGGATGGAAATAAGACCAATCCAGCAGCAAAACCATCCCTGACAGGCTAATGTTCAATTTAAATAAACAGTCCTAATGAGATCTGTTATTACCTGCTATTTTGTCATGCTCTGGCACGCAGTCCCAAGTCTAATGTTTCTAAATGCTGTCATAAATTTTTTCTACCTAATCTGCTCCTAAAAGTTTCAGCTCATGTCTCTCCTGGTTCACAGTAAATTAAAGACGGTGTTGAAGCCTGTGAGGGAATCGAAACCTCTCTCAGAAAACCCCAGAACACCAAACCCGGTCTTTCCCCATCCCACAGGTTGCTGTGACTGTGAAGTTTTGTGAAGAACTCTTCAGATGGACATGTCAGGCACCCAATTTTGCATAAAATATACACAGGAAATCACCCAGCTGATCCAGAATTACCTATTGAGTGCCCAGAGAGGGGGAAAAAGCTGCAGTAACCTGTGCCTGGCAGCACTGAGACCCTGGCATGGTCAGCTCTGTCCTCTCCTCTGCTGCAGAAAAAACCCTCCAGGTAACGTCCCTCCTGTCCTGCCAATGCTGGTCCAAGCAGCTGTGGCCAAGTTTTGGGTAGGAAACCCCATTTCTGGCAGTTCTTGCTGGCCTCAGCAGAGGTGTGGCCGTGGCATTGTCCTCGAGGGCATCTGCACCTGCTTTAGAGGGAAAGGAAAGAGGAGCTGTGTCCTGGACATGCCCTTGCCATTAATTGTGTCCTCAGCCTTGGGGGATCCAGCTTTTTTTGGGCACAGGGACGTGCCCTGGAGGATCCCGGGGTGGTGATGCCCTCAGGGGGGGTTCAGCCTGGGAGGCAGCTCCCTGTTCCATGGTTTTGCTTTTCCACGGCAGAATCCAGGCAGGATGTTTTGTTCAGACCTGCCCTGCAGGGATTGCAGAACAGCTCCGCTGATTCCACCGGATTTGCTCTTAATTTTTGACTGGAAGGTGGCACCTGCAGGACTCTGACAGACCAAGGGCGCTGAGAATCTCTCACTGACCCAGAAAATAGTGGGAATACTCAAACTGCAGCATTCTGTGTTGGGAGTTTGGCACACATCAACACCTTCCTGCTGCTCATGTGCAGGGAGAAGAGCACTGAAAGGCCGGAAAACTCAGAGGGAAAAGGGAAATGAGAGAGTTCTGAGAGGATCCTGAGTGATCCAATTTAGGGTCTGATCCAGATGTGGTGACACAGCACGTGGGTCACGTTATCATGTGGGGAATGAGGAAGGAACACCAAAGCAGAACAAAGAATTTGGGATGGTTAAACCCCTGAAATAACGCTCCAGGCAAGTGGTGATGCTCTAAAAAAATACCAGAGACCTCCACATATTAAAATTATCCAATGATTCTGACTTGGGTCAATGGCTTTGCTCCAGCATCCCAAAACCAGGCCCCAAATGCTGTCCAAGGTTTGTGAGTCCCTGTCCTGCATCCCGGGGACACACAGGGGGTGGAGGGGAGCTGCTGATCAGCACAATGTGAGGGATGTCCCATTGGAAAAAGAACCAGAATTCAAATTTCTCTGCGAATTGTGCAGTGTTAAAAACCTTACCACTGCCATGCAAGCAGCCAAAGGCATTGGGAACACATTTTTTGGGTGTAAGAAGCTTTTGAACTTCTTTTTCCCTCTAATGTATAAATCTGCACAAGTGTTGTCACTCCCACAGCCCAAACAGTTTGTTCAGAGACAGAGAGGAGTTTCGGTTTTCCACCAAGGTCAGGACAACTTTGCTGTGCCCTGACAATCCCCGAGCAGGTAATGCTGCTAATTCTTTATTAACGCAGCCTGGGGTCAATAAACACTTTGTACTGCCCTCCTCCCATATCTCCTGATGTAATTCCCCAATCCCAACCCCTAAAGACCGGCGGGATTCCCAGGCCCAAGCCAGGGAAAGCTCAGCAGTTCAGCTCCATTTCAGCTCCTCCTGAGGCCACCGTGGCCGCCACCTTGATAAATGCAGTTGTTACTAGGAAAGAACAAAATCCTTTAATCATTTTCAAACATTAAATTCCATCATGTCTGGCCCGTAAATGTAAAGTTCACTTTCCAGGAAGGATTTACCAAAGCCGATACCTTGTGCTGGCAGGACGTTCGCCGTACGTTCAGCAGAGCGATTTTTCGGGGGGAGGTTTTTTTGATCCATTCGGCTCCAAACCTACAACCCTGCCCTAATTTGCCCCGAGTGGCTGCAGCTGAATGTTGTCATCTGTCCCTAATAAGGGCTTTGTTTGTCCCGGGCTTATCCCGGGATAGTTAAGGCTGCGAAAAAAAAAAATTAAAACAAAAAAGAAAAAATAAAAAAAAGAAGTGACTCGAGCTCCGAGTCTGCTCTCCCTCCCCACGCAGCCTCCACAGCCTGACGTCTGTGCTGGTTTCTCAGAGGCAACGTTCAACATCTGGTGCCGAACCAGTGGGGTCAAATAATGTTCTCACCATTTAGCGTAATTAACTCCAACCGCCCGTCTGCTGCGCGGCCCCGCCGCAGCCAACACAAGCAAAGCCGGGCCAAGGCGAAATTTCTGCTCATTATTAAACCCAAATCTAAGCACTTGTCTGTCTGTAAAAACAGAGCGAAGGGAGGAAAACTGAAACCAGCGAACAGGGTCTGAGGTTTCAATAAATGTCAGAGAGCGTCAAGTCTGTTTGGATTGCAAATTATTGCTGGCTGATGGTCTATTATTTTACAACTGGCGATTGCTGTCAGGAGGTGGGGAGGGGGTGGAGGGAGAGGGTGCTCGAATCCCAGCCAGAGGGGAACAGAAGTTGCAAAATACTGTAACAATCATTCAAAAAAAAAAAGAAAAGTACCAAAGTCACTTTAATGTTGGCTAAATTTAGAGTTTTCGTCGAGTATCTCTTCGAAGAGCAAAGAGGGCTTTGATGGATGTCCCATCATTGAGGACAGGTTGGATGGGGATTGGAGCAACCTGGGATAGTGGGAGGTGTCCCTGCTCATGGATGAGATGGGATTGGATGGGTTTTAAGGTCCATTCCACCCCAAACCATGATTCCAAGTCACCCTGGGATAATGGAAGGTGTCCCTGCTCATGGATGAGGTGGGATTGGATGGGTTTTAAGGCCCCTTCCGACCCAAACTATTCCATGATTCCAAGTCACCCTGGGGTAGGAACCACCCCCAGTCCCTCTCTGCCATCCCTGTCTCTCACTTCTAATCACCATCCCTGGGAGAATGAAGACAACTGCATAACCATGAACGTGCAGAGTCAAAAAGGCCACCCCACCCTCCTGCTGGGCTTAAGGTGAGCTGATATCTTATCAAACAGAGATAAGAGAACTTTGAAATGGTTCTCAAATTCTTTTGGTAAATGAATTAAAATACAAATGGGTGGTTGCTTCTTGAAATACAGTGGGAGAGGACATCCTATCATACAATCCCAGAATCCCAGAAGGGTTTAGGTCGGAAAGGACCTTANTACAAAGTGGTGGTTTGTTCTTGAAATACAGTGGGAGAGGACATCCTATCATACAATCCCAGAATCCCAGAAGGGTTTAGGTCGGAAAGGACCTTAAATTTCATCCCATCCCCCCCCCTGCCATGGGCAGGGACACCTTCCACTGTCCCAGAGTGCTCCAAGCCCCTTCCAGCCTGGCCTTGGACACTCCCAGGGATCCAGGGACAGCCACCAACCAATCTTGATGGATTTGGCTCCCACTGACCACAAACACAGAAGATCAGACACAGTTTGTGAGGAGAAGGGAGATGATGAGGGATGAGCTGTGGGAAAGGCACAAATCAGCAGATGGACAAATGTCCCCA
>VZTH01008784.1:0-10834 GCA_013397815.1 Aleadryas rufinucha | reverse complement strand
ACCCAAACTATTCCATGATTCCAAGTCACCCTGGGGTAGGAACCACCCCCAGTCCCTCTCTGCCATCCCTGTCTCTCACTTCTAATCACCATCCCTGGGAGAATGAAGACAACTGCATAACCATGAACGTGCAGAGTCAAAAAGGCCACCCCACCCTCCTGCTGGGCTTAAGGTGAGCTGATATCTTATCAAACAGAGATAAGAGAACTTTGAAATGGTTCTCAAATTCTTTTGGTAAATGAATTAAAATACAAATGGGTGGTTGCTTCTTGAAATACAGTGGGAGAGGACATCCTATCATACAATCCCAGAATCCCAGAAGGGTTTAGGTCGGAAAGGACCTTAAATTTCATCCCATCCCACCCCCTGCCAATGGATGAGGTGGGATTGGATGGGTTTTAAGGTCCATTCCAACCCAAACTATTCCATGATTCCAAGTCACCCTGGGATAGTGGGAGGTGTCCCTGCTCATGGATGAGGTGGGATTGGATGGGTTTTAAGGTCCATTCCAACCCAAACTATTCCATGATTCCAAGTCACCCTGGGATAGTGGGAGGTGTCCCTGCTCATGGATGAGGTGGGATTGGATGGGTTTTAAGGTCCATTCCAACCCAAACTATTCCATGATTCCAAGTCACCCTGGGATAGTGGGAGGTGTCCCTGCTCATGGATGAGGTGGGATTGGATGGGTTTTAAGGTCCATTCCAACCCAAACTATTCCATGATTCCAAGTCACCCTGGGATAGTGGGAGGTGTCCCTGCTCATGGATGAGGTGGGATTGGATGGGTTTTAAGGTCCATTCCAACCCAAACTATTCCATGATTCCAAGTCACCCTGGGATAGTGGGAGGTGTCCCTGCTCATGGATGAGGTGGGATTGGATGGGTTTTAAGGTCCATTCCAACCCAAACTATTCCATGATTCCAAGTCACCCTGGGATAGTGGGAGGTGTCCCTGCTCATGGATGAGGTGGGATTGGATGGGTTTTAAGGTCCATTCCAACCCAAACTATTCCATGATTCCAAGTCACCCTGGGATAGTGGGAGGTGTCCCTGCTCATGGATGAGGTGGGATTGGATGGGTTTTAAGGTCCATTCCAACCCAAACTATTCCATGATTCCAAGTCACCCTGGGATAGTGGGAGGTGTCCCTGCTCATGGATGAGGTGGGATTGGATGGGTTTTAAGGTCCATTCCAACCCAAACTATTCCATGATTCCAAGTCACCCTGGGATAGTGGGAGGTGTCCCTGCTCATGGATGAGGTGGGATTGGATGGGTTTTAAGGTCCATTCCAACCCAAACTATTCCATGATTCCAAGTCACCCTGGGATAGTGGGAGGTGTCCCTGCTCATGGATGAGGTGGGATTGGATGGGTTTTAAGGTCCATTCCAACCCAAACTATTCCATGATTCCAAGTCACCCTGGGATAGTGGGAGGTGTCCCTGCTCATGGATGAGGTGGGATTGGATGGGTTTTAAGGTCCATTCCAACCCAAACTATTCCATGATTCCAAGTCACCCTGGGATAGTGGGAGGTGTCCCTGCTCATGGATGAGGTGGGATTGGATGGGTTTTAAGGTCCATTCCAACCCAAACTATTCCATGATTCCAAGTCACCCTGGGATAGTGGGAGGTGTCCCTGCTCATGGATGAGGTGGGATTGGATGGGTTTTAAGGTCCATTCCAACCCAAACTATTCCATGATTCCAAGTCACCCTGGGATAGTGGGAGGTGTCCCTGCTCATGGATGAGGTGGGATTGGATGGGTTTTAAGGTCCATTCCAACCCAAACTATTCCATGATTCCAAGTCACCCTGGGATAGTGGGAGGTGTCCCTGCTCATGGATGAGGTGGGATTGGATGGGTTTTAAGGTCCATTCCAACCCAAACTATTCCATGATTCCAAGTCACCCTGGGATAGTGGGAGGTGTCCCTGCTCATGGATGAGGTGGGATTGGATGGGTTTTAAGGTCCATTCCAACCCAAACTATTCCATGATTCCAAGTCACCCTGGGATAGTGGAAAGGGAGAATTAAGACAACTGCACAACCATGAATGTGCAGAGTCAAAAATGCCACCCCACCCTCCTGCTGGGCTTAAGGTGAGCTGATATCTTATCAAACAGAGATAAGAGAACTTTGAAATGGTTCTTAAATTCTTTTGGTAAATGAATTAAAATACAAATGGGTGGTTGCTTCTTGAAATACAGTGGGAGAGGACATCCTATCATACAATCCCAGAATCCCAGAAGGGTTTAGGTCGGAAAGGACCTTAAATTTCATCCCATCCCACCCCCTGCCATGGGCAGGGACACCTTCCACTGTCCCAGAGTGCTCCAAGCCCCTTCCAGCCTGGCCTTGGACACTCCCAGGGATCCAGGGACAGCCACCAACCAATCTTGATGGATTTGGCTCCCACTGACCACAAACACAGAAGATCAGACACAGTTTGTGAGGAGAAGGGAGATGATGAGGGATGGGCTGTGGGAAAGGCACAAATCAGCAGATGGACAAATGTCCCCAGCCACGGAGAGGCCACGACAGCAAAGAGCTCCTTGCCCCGAAGAAGGGGACATTGTCCTAATGCCACAGAAATCTTCCAGTTGCTAAAACCTGTTGGTTTTGGACTCTACCAAATATCCCAGCTGAGGCTTCTGACATTGGGAAAAGTAAATAAATCCGCACCATGTGCAAAAACAATCAATGAAAACATCCTGCACTTCATGGGGGGAAAACATTTCCCCCAACAACGCCGACTCCAGATCCAAATTTCTCAGCCAGCTTGGCTGGAAGAGAACCAAGCCATTGAATAGAACTTTACAACTCAACACAGACCGGGGAGCTTCGAAATCTGTGAAGGGATGAAATGCAGGGAGATGTTTTCACATGGAAAACATGGTTGCTCTAGATCAATATGCGAGGTGGGCTCAAATAATTTGCAGTTTTACAAAGCGAGAATAAGTCTTTACAGCCCACCTATTTCTTTTCCCTTTAAATTTCTTTTCAGCAATGCAAAGTGAAGAATTCAAGTTTGGAGACAAGAAGGCTTTAAATGAAATATAAATATCCAAAACACGGCTGTTTGGTGCTGTATGGAAAAGTAAATTCTATTTTTTTTTTTTTCAAATTTTTTCTCTCCCTAAATTAAACCTGTGTTTTGCAAAGCGAAATAAAAAAAAGAATGGATTCATGGTTACAAAAGAGTGGTTATGCTCTCCTGTGCCCAGCACCTCCTCCTCTCTCCCTCACACGCACACAGCCACTGGTAATAAAACTGTAACTTATGATTTCGCACCAATAATATCCCAAGAAGGGTGCCTCGATTTTCCCCTGGAGCAAAGGAAAGAGGCCAAAACAATCAACGTCTCTCTTGTGCAGAGCTGAGCTTGGGCTCCACTTGGACTCCGCTCCATGTCCCCCCCGAGCCCGTGGAATATTCTTTACCTGCCAAACTCCTCAGCCCCAAATGTGAGGGTGACCCTGGAGCTTTTCTTGGCCCCTCTCAGAGTCAGGGGAGAAGCGGGAGGAACGTGGATCACCCAAAGGTTTCTCCTCCACCAACCCACCAGGGTCTGTCAGGCAGAGCTGATGGATATTTTCCCAGTGCAACAACTTTCTGCCGTGAAATCCAAAGGTTCTGAAGAGGTGCTTTAATTTTTCTGTTTTTTGTCAAAAATGATCACGATTCCTGGTTTCTGGAAGCAGGAACGTTTTGCTGTCCCTTCACTTGCTTTGAGCCTAGAGTACAATGACTTCTGATTTCACCAAGGGGAATTTCTCATCAATCTCTGACTTTGGCCAGCTCACACAGAACTGGAAAACACTCCTGGGATGGGAAATCTCTGGAGCACAGGGTCCAGGAGCTGCTGTGCCCATGGCAGGGGGTGTGTTCCAGGCTTTGGAAGGGTTCCTGGTTATCCACACTGCGCAACACCAGGCACTGCCCAGGGAAGAGGAGACGTGCTCTGTGCAATGCACAGTAATTAAATCAGCTCTAATCAACCACAGCATCTCTTTGGGAAGCATCCATGAGTGAAAGGCTCAGGGTTTTTTTTTTTCTTTTTAGTACGAGTTTTTCTCATTAGTTACACCAAAGCTGCATTTAATTCTTGTCTTGGCTGAACTAAACTCAGATGCACAGAGAGGGCTGAGAATAAACTTTAACTCTTACATTTGGAACTGCCCCTGGAAAGCTGAATATCAACACAATCCCAGGCAGACCCCCTGTGACCAAACACGCACTTAAAGAAAGAGTAAACAGCCAAACCTCCTCGAGCTGCTTTGGCCCCAGCCCTGTTCCTTCCCTTTGGCACTTGTTCCCTTGGAATGATGGATTAACAACTCCCAATTTCAGCAGTTTCTTCTCCCCCTCCCTGTACTGGGATTAAGTGTTTGATTGTAATTAGTTTCTAATTGCTGCGTCCAAACCATGGGAGTTGAGGGGTGGATATCCACGGACACCTCAGCTCTCCTCGGGCAGGAGGGAGCGAATTTCCTCGGGAAGAGAGGCTGACCGTGTTTAATGAGCAGTCCTGGCCTGACAAATGGCTGTGTGAAACACTTCCTCCCTCCCCGTGTGCTCCCTGCCTGCCTGGGAGTGCCAAGCTCTTCACTTCTGGATTAAGTATCACGGGCTCCACAATTATTTTGTCTCCTTGTCAGATGCTCACTGTGGAAAGCAGCCTCTGGCTTTGTTCCCCACCCGGGTGGTGTTAATGGGCTGCTCAGTCACCCCAGACACGCACAACAATCAGGGGTTTCTCAGCTTCTGGGAGAAAACCAAATTTCCCTCCCCTGTCAGTGCCGACATGGACACCCAGAACCCTCAGCTCCATCCCAGATTTCGGCATTTTGGAATAGAAACATGGAATGGTTTGGGTTGGAAGGGACCTTAAAAATTCCCTCGTTCCACCCCCTGCCATGGGCAGGGACACCTTCTACTGTCCCAGGGTGCTCCAAGCCCCGTCCAGCCTGGCCTGGGACAATTCCTTGGGCACTCCTGATGAATCTGAATTTATCTGCACCCCTTTGCAGCCTGAATCCTCGGTGAATTCTGCCCTCAATGGGCTGCTGTGGTGCTGGACTGCTCAGAGCCCAGGAAACACGAGGATCCTCAGTGACCCTCCACGACCCTCACGGGTCCCTTCCAGCTCAGGAGATTCTGTGAGCCCAGGACTGGGTGAAAACCTTAAGAGAACAAATCTTCACACCACACTTTACAGCTGAAAAATTCAAAAATAAAAATTCAGCGAATTCCCATTGAAATGTGACCCCAAAATTGCACCAGCCTCAATAAATCTCAGTCTCCTTGGCTAAAATATCCTCAGAATAGCTCTCCAGTTTTAACCAGGCACATCTATTCATCGGCCTCACCCAGATGAGAAAAACACTGGGAAAGAACATCCCTTTTATTGGACCTTCAAAACATTTTCCAGCCAAAAAATTTCATCCAAACCGGGGCTTAACATTTAGAAGTCGGACTTGGCATTTTTAAGATCCGGTCGATGCAAAGTCTGGGACAAACCAAGGAAAAAACCAAAAAATAAAGATTGTTGAACAAAACCTGAGCTGAGCCCATGATGGATGGACCCTTTCTTTGGTCCCATTCAGCACTGAAACCACCCGTCGGGTTGGCCACCCCGAGCTCAAATATTATTTAATGCCGGCGTAAAAAGAAAATAATAATTCTGCCGTGTGAGTGTTCCACAGCGCGGCTTCCAATTCACCTCTGGCCTTGCAGGCTCCGGGCAATGATTCATTCTCCTCCTGACAGGAGGGCTACAGCATTCTCAGGACTTGTTGGGTGGAAGAAAGCTTGTAGGAAGCAAATCCACGGCGAGCCATTAAACTTGATGAGGATTAATCCCCTCCCTCACTGGTTTCATGTCCAAAACGCATCGATCGCGTGGAGAGTTGAACTTGAGTCCCCAGCTGGGAGCAGAGCTGTGATCTGGGGGTTTTGGGGAGCGTGTATGAACGACCTCGCTAATGGTGGAACAAACCCCAGTGCTCTGGGCTCGGGGAGTCCCACTCCAGCAATAACAGGTTGTAAAAGATCGAGTTTCAGCACAATTAGCTCCTGGCTGCAGTTTATTACCCCATCGGAGATTTAAAACATGATTTTTTTTTTCTCCCCCCCCTACTGCATTCCAACAATACTTAAGTGTCTGGAGCTGACACTGTAAAACAATAATAGAGTGACAAATATCTGTCTCTCTGAAGACAAACCCAGTGGCCGGGCTTGTTTGGAGACAGTGAATTGTAGGACGTGCTTTAAAATGGTCTTTTCTCCTCCTTCTCGCAGGTTACAGAGCTGGGTGGAAATGGTTTTGGTGTCTTGTTCGGTTTGTCCTGTTTGTTGGGATTTCAGGATGGTTGAGGCTTCTGAGGGACAAGGCCCAAGGGCTGAAGGAAGAAATTCCTGTTATTTCTCCAGCAGAACTGAAGGACAACACCCAATGCCTCGATGAGAAAAACAATTAAGCAGGTTAAATTCCTCTCTGCAGATGTGCAGTTCTTCCCAGGGGATGCCACGAGTCCCTGGATGTCCCCTGGGATGACAGAAGCTCTCTGGGATCATTCTCACCTATTTGATTCATCCAGGCTTTGCAGAAAACCTTCAGCAGAGGAAATAACTGAATGGAGACTGTGAGAGATCTCAGAGGTCCAAACGCTTCTCAGAACTGCTTCCCTAATCAAACACCTTCTGAAACAGCTTCTGATTAAAACAACCAGACCAAAATCAAAAAAAAAAAAAAAAAAAAGGGTTTTGATGGCAAAATCAAAAAAAGAAAAGGTTTTTGATGGCAAAATCCAGAACTGCTCCACAAGAAGGGACTGGGAAGCCCCCGGTAAGCTCAGCTTTGGTGGGTGTGAAGAAGCTGAGCAGTGAGCTGGGCTCATGGCACATCAATCCATGGGACAGGAGGGGCCTCCAGGCCAGATCCCAGGCCAGGATGTTTGGGATAAACATGGCTTTTTCCAGCATGGTGCTTCCAGTGTCTGCACATGGAGCTGAGGCACCACCAGGTCTCTGTGTCACCCACAGCTCCCTGTGCACACCCTGTCCTGTCCTGTCCTGTCCTGCAGGGACACAGGGAGTGATCCAGGACCCTGCAGGGCCTTCCCAGAGGGGCTTTGTGGGGAACTCAAGCTCCTTGCGGGGGATTCTTGTGCCACAGCCACAGCCAGTGGATAAAAGAGTGCAGGGAATTGGATCTTTGGACCCCAATTCCTCACTGTAAAATCCCCGGGGGTGGATTTGCACAGGGCCTCTCCTTGCAGCTGCACCACGGATGGTGGCAAACCTGAGGTCTCCTCATTGCTGAGCACCTTCAGGAGCTCAGAAACGAGGAGAAAGAGTTCCCTGAAGCCCTGAACCCCTCAAGAAACCAAAGTGTGCCAGGCAGGTCCCTCAGAGCAGCTCTCTGAGCCTCCCCTCTGCCAGAAGGCACAGGGGACTGAACAACAAAGCCTGAGCTGCGGGACAAAGTTCCTACAGCATTCCTACAAAGTTGTACTTAAACCCACTGCACTGTGGAGCATCTGCATCACTGAAACCAAGCTGTGCCATTCCTACAGTTTGGGACATGGAGAGCATTCCAGCAGTTTTATTTCCTGGGGCTGGAGGGAACCCATTGGAACAGCATTTTCGGGGCACCACCCGCAGGGATGTATTTGGGGACATCTTGCTCGGCTGGTTTTTAATGAGAACACCCTGCAAGCGGCCCTGCAGCTTCCAAAGCACTGTGCCAGGAGCGAGCAAGAGAAATGAAAGCACACAGGGGGGAAAAGAGGGAAAGCTGGGAGCTGTCAGGGCGGATCTGGGATCGTTTCCACAGGCTGGGAGCGAGAAGCATCGAGCGTTGTGCAAAATTTGCGATTACGGGAGCGAACTGCAGCGGTTAGAGCGAGAACAAAACTCCTCAGCCACACAACAAACAGCAGGGCAGAGTTGTTTCCATTCAATTAAAGCCCTGGTTACTCAGAGCCCGATGTTCCGATCCCGGGCAGGGCACAGGACCCCGTTTCCCCGTCGCTCGGGGTGTTGGGCGAAGCCGCGCAGTGACGGTGCCACCGGAGCTGCCCTGGTGGGTCCCTGCACCCCGGAGGGTCTGAGGAGGCAGCTCTGCTCCAGGAGGGGTGGCAGCAGGCAGGAGGAGTCTCCAGGAATCCAGGGAGGAGTGGGGCCTGAGAAAACACGGAGCCACTGGGACAGTTCAGCGTCACTTTGGGTGGGATTCAGCTCCCTGAGCTCGGCCCAGCTCTAGGCCGCCCGTCTGGTTTAAGCTGCTCCTCGAGTCCACTTCAAAGCCAACAGCGCAGAGGAAAAGTCAGAAATGGAGTTGTGCCACCTCTCTCTCGTGGGGGTCTTACACAGGTCCTTCCCTTTCTTAAGGGAATCATGGAATGGTTTGGGTTGGAAGGGACCTTAAAGATCATTTAATTCCACGCCTGCTATGGGCAGAGACACCTTCCACTGTCCCAGGGTGCTCCAAGCCCTGTCCAGCCTGGCCT
The DNA here is from genome assembly GCA_013397815.1 of Aleadryas rufinucha. Taxonomy (NCBI): domain Eukaryota; kingdom Metazoa; phylum Chordata; class Aves; order Passeriformes; genus Aleadryas; species Aleadryas rufinucha. Next base: position 2,317 of record VZTH01008784.1, on the reverse strand, counting down.
TGGACACTGCCAGGGATCCAGGGGCAGCCACAGCTTCTCTGGGCACCCTGTGCCAGGGCCTCCCCACCCTCCCAGGGAGTGTCCAGCTCGGAGCAGACACCTCATCTTCCATCAGCAGGAGATGGAGAAGCCAAATCCCAGCTCTCCTGGGTAGGACTCCTGTGCAGGAGGACGTTGGTGATGCCATGGGAGCTGCAGTTCCAGCCTGAGGGCTGCCTGGCTTCCAAAACAACCAGGACAAGGGGATTTGGTGCTTTTGTTGGCTGCCTGCATGGGGCGGTTTGAGCCCAGCCCGGTCTCCACAGGCCAGGCTTAAGGCACGCTGGTGGAGAGGTGCAGGAGCCAGCCCGTGGATAAACACAGCCTGCTCTCCCTGCAGGAACAGCAGCCCTGCAACGTCATTTTCCAGTGATGTCCATCTGGCACCTTCCTGCTGCACTAAACTCACTGTGAGGGAGTCAAGAGGAAAAAAAAAATATGCAAAAAAAAAAAGTGGGAAAACCAACAATGCTAAAAAAAGGCCTGCTATATTTAGGGTAAAGCTGAGGATGCATTGGTCAGTGTCCAAGGGAAGTGGCCCAATGACCTGATTACTGCTCAGCAAAGTCGATGGGAAAAGCTGAAACTGGAAAACTCGATCGGTTTTATGACCTTTAAGGAGTGCAGTCAGAAAAGGGAGTTTAGTGCCTCTATCTTCCCATTTGTTTATGATATTAGTCATTCTTAGAAGAGGGCCTGACTCACGCTGCCAGAGTTTCTCCTCCTGTATAAACTAAAACGCTGTGACATTCAGTTATTTCATTATTTTAGGCCCCTCCCAAATGAATGCTCTCCCCGAAGCGCCTTCTCCTCCTCCCAGTGACACCAAGTCTGCACAGAACAACATCTGGCACTTGCTCCTTCCACTCCTGCTGCAGAGGGCCAAAATTAGCAGCACGTTCACCCTGAGCCCCGTGCTCGGTGCTGAGGGGATGAACGCCCAAATTCTGGGATTTCAGCTTCATTTAGGGCTAGAACTTTCTGGTCTGGCACACGCCGGTGTCTCTGCACTTAGAGGCACTCTTAACATGTTTATCTCCGTGTGTTTATGAGTTCACGAGCTGAGAAAGCGGGGATTGGGCAATAAAGATCATTCCACTGCAATCATCGCCCCCACCCCAATCAACCCGGAGATCTCACACTCGATTTTAAGAGATGGGCCGCGAATCGCGGCTGCGTTTCCCTGCTGCTTCCTCCTGGGCTCCACCTCTGTTTTACACGGCTGCGGAGATGGAAGAAAGGTCTATTTATAAACTGCAGCCTGATACCATCTGCACAGAGCCATCAGATGTGGACTCGGTGCCAGCTCGTAGCTGCAATCCCCAAATGCGCCCTCGGAGCCCTCCGCAAGCAGCGCTCTGGGTGGAGACCTTCCCGATCTGGCTCCGAACCACCCCGCAGGTGTTCAGCTCGAGGAGTGTCACCGAGGTGTGAGGCAAAGAAAGCCATTCCAGCCCGGACCGGTTCATTCTTATTTTCTTGGCTGCTAATTGTGCCCGCGGCGAGCGGATTCCCTCCGGGAACGCCGCTGATCCCCCGCGGCCGCTTTCTCCCTTCCCGCCCCGCACGGATTTCATTCCTCAAGCTGGCAGGCTGGAAAACTGGCCTGGCTCCAGCCCTGGCGGTGCCTGCGACACAACCCTCGCACAACCCTCCCAAGGCTCCGCTTTCCCCGCTGCCACCTCCGCTGGCAGCGCCGTCCAGGGCTGTTCCCTCTTGCCCAACATCCCGGCGCGTTCCCCTGGGAAAGCTGCCGCCTCGGCCCGGAATAGAAGATGATGTGTGAAAACAAAGACACGTGGCAGCGGTGGAAGGGACGGCTGCACGTGCTCGTCGAGGCAGGGGGGTGATTAATGGTGGGGAAATCTGCGATTTGATCACGGCCGAGCGGTGAGAGCGGAGCGCTGCTCTTCGTCCCCACTTAATTTCCACGGAGTTCATCCCGGTTTTTCCACTCTCGGGCAGCGGCTCCAGAGGGATTTGCAGCATCCCCAAGTGCTTGAAGCCACGGCCTGGGCGGTCCTCAGGAGCAGCCCTGAGGGCAGATTTGTCACCAGCTGTCCCCTGCCTGCAGGGCACAAGCTCTGTCCAAATTCAGCTGTTTGGGGGAGGAAACTCAACCCAAACTCTGGGGAACAGAAGGAATTGACGTGCCCAGTGAGTGCCCAGAGCTCTGGATCAGCTTTCTGCCTCCTGAAGAACCACACTAAGCAGACAAGGCCCAGTTGAAATGCTTTAATTCCATCTGGGAAGCGTGGAGTTCCGATCCACGTCATTG
>VZTH01008782.1:441905-483787 GCA_013397815.1 Aleadryas rufinucha | reverse complement strand
GCTTGTGAAAAAAAAAAATTGGAAAAAGTTTGGAACACACTGCCCAGAGCAGGTGTGGCTGCCTCATCCCTGGAAATGTTCAGGACCAGGGTGGATGGGGCTTTGAGCCACCTTGTCTAGTGGAAGGTGTCCCTGCCCACAGCAGGGGGTTAGAACAAGAAGATCTTTAAGGTCCCTTCCAATCCAAACCATTCTAGAATTCTAAAAATAACTCCCCCAATTTTAAGCATTAACCAGAACTTCAGTGGTTTTTTTTTTTTAATTGGTGCTTTTTTTTTTAATTGGTGTTTCTTCTGTTGTGTATTAAACAATATAATGTGTACACTAAACTCGTAAGCATCATCCCCACTCATTCTCCTCTTTTTGTAGAATACAGAAAATGAAAAAAAAAATTCCAACCTAAAATCAGAATGGATTTCTTGGACATCACATCCCTCTATTTGTCTTCTGTGTTTTGATGCTTTTATTTGTAGTGGATATTTGCTGTAGACTGTTGGCACTACCAGGGAAAAAAAACCCCATAATTGTGCAGTGAACTGGTTTATGCTTTATGTAAGAACATTTGTGCTGCTGTAAATTTGTTGGGTTTTACAGAGCTGTCTCCTAAGAATATCCTTCAGAAAGCGACCACAGGGTTTGGGAGTGAGAAAAGGCACTTGGGAGGGGGGATAACTGGATGGAGTTTGGAGGTGTGAGGTCAGAGCCCTGGGCAGGATATTTATACTGCAGCAGCATCCCCGGACAGAATGGCCCATAAATTGTAGGTGTTGTTATGCCACAAAATCTGTTTGGGGCTGGTCTGTGAGATCCCAAAGACACAGGGCATGGAGCTGCCTCTTGTGTCTGTTGCCAGGGCAAGCCAAGGGGAGGGTGTTTGGTGTTCAGGAAAGCTCCAGATTTTCTTTCTTCCACTTTGTGGCATCAGTGACACCTGGGCAATGCAATTTTATGTGAAAGACCCCAATTCATACCCGCTGTTGGCATGGGTCAGTGTTTGCCCAGTGCTGCCCAGAAATACTCAGGTCTGAACCAAGCTGGTGGCTGGCTTGCAATAGTTCTGGCTGTGGTTAGGAATTCTGACTTGGATGGGGATTTATCTAGGAATTTAGCATTTTGGTTTGTCGACACACTTTTTTTCCTCTTTCTGCATTTCTGGTGTGGATCTAGTACACAAGGAGCTGTGGAATTCTACAGGAAGGCTTTACCAGGGTGATGCTGGGCAAGCAGCACAAACATACTCCCCCATGGCTTTGAAAACTTTTAAATTGGGATTTTACAATTTTTGTTATGTTTGTCTGTGCATTTCTGTCTACCTGAAGCAGCAAATCTCTTTGCCTGCAAAGATGACTAAATACTTTTCTTGGTTTTCACCCAGAGGGGCTACAATTTGGAAGGAAGTAATGGTGCAAATGCCTGCTAAGTGCAGGGAATCTGGTGTATGTACTTGCATCTCATATAGGTGAATTCATAACCTTCTCATGCAGTCACACTCAGAGCTCTGTGATCTGGTTTTGCTTCTGAGCACTTTGGTTAAGATGCTGATTTTCCCTGGATAACAGCGCTCTTGCAATTTTATTGTTGTTATTTTTTTATCTCTATGGGATAAAAATCGATGCAGAAATTACAATCACAATACCAGGTCCCCGCTCTTTCCCCCGAATGCTCCTGAACTGCTGATTTGACAAGGCCTTCATTAAGACTCCTGGGTCTGGAGATTGTGGGCTGGAGCTCTCAGTGCTCATGATCCATCTCTTCTGAGCCCTGGGCACGGTGCTTAATGCACACGGAAGGAAAAAATAATCAGGGAATGTGCGTGGAGGCTTGGGGTTAAGTGCCTGGAGCTGCAGAGTTCGGATGCTCATTTTCACAGTGAGCCATCACCCTAATGGACATTGATACTAATGATGGGGGAACCCCTATGGTTACGTGGTGTGTGCAGAGCTTTCAAAATCCAGGCATTGCCTGCCTCTCAGAAATGCCTTTCAGGAACTCTGTGTACATATCCGAGATCATTTAAGTCAGCTAATCCTGATTTGTTTCTAAGACTGTTGTTGACAACAATGAAATTTAGTTACCTTGGACCTAGAATTGAATTGGGCAGAGAGCAGTGTTGTTGCTGTGTTTCAAGTGTGCAGTTTCTATTCATGTAAGAAATTTTGGAGGAGCACAAACCACTCACTCTGGGTGAAACTCTCTTGACTTTGTAGTTATGCCTCAGGTTTTTTCCTAATTTACCACAGAGGTAACTGAGACTAAAATCTGCCCATTTTTGCCACGTTGGATTGTGTAGCAAAATCAGAATAATCAGCCTTCATTCATGCCTGCAGATAAAAGAGAGCAGATAAATGACCCACTTAAAAATGGTCGTGTCCAGAAGATACTTTTGCATTCCCTTTCCTATTTATAGTGGTATTAATGAGAGAGGATTTTGGTACCTAATCCAGGTGACAGCGTTGCAGAATTGTGTTCCAGGTGAAATCAATGTAAAAACACCTTAAAAATAAATAAATAATTGTAGAATCATTTGGGTTGGAAAAGACCTGCAAGATCATTGAGCCCAACCATTAACCTAGGCTATAAATATGTGGTAAAGGCTCTAAACAGTTGAGTGCTTCATCCTTGAATTCCACCCTGTTGAGGTTGGATGGCCACAGGTGACTTTTTGTTATGCTGAGGGAGCAGGGGAATGGATTGGTTGCACCCCTGTAAGGTGAAGGGTGGGAAGAGATTAACTCCCCTATCCTCTTGCCGTGTCCCACCTGTATCTCTCTCCCCTCTGCCCCCATTCCCATATCCCGAGGGAGAGCAGTGCTGTGTCTGGGTGATTCCAGGCCAGGTGGTGCTGATCACGCTGGGGTGAAGTCTCAAAGCAAAGGCACATGACAAGTGCAAGTGGAGCTGATAAATTTGCTGCTGTTCCTTATCTACGTAATCTGATTGCAATTGATAAGTAACGACACTGAGATAGAGCAGAGTCGCTCCCCATTATCAGCACCCTTCTCCTCTTTATCCTTTTTTTTAAATTTTAAATACTTCAGTGCAAGCCAAGTATTGACTTTGACTGAAGGGAGGTAATTAATCACAGTACTTATGAGTAGATCATTTACTGCTGGATGGATGCCTGAGGCTGTGGTGCTCAGGGAGTCAGGGCAGGCTGATCTCGGTTTGTGGTCACTGTGCTGTTGGGATCTGTGAGGCAAATTTCTATTCTGATCCTGGGCAGTTTGACTTGGAAGCAGAAAGCCACAGCAGTGGGATCTCAGAAGAGTGTGTCTGTATATCCATAATGTGTTTGGGGTGAAGACAGCTGATCCTACAGCATGGCAGTGCCTCAGTAGCTGGTGGTGACCCTTCTGCCAGGCAAAATGTCTTGTTCAGCTTCCTGAGCTGCAGTGAGTTAATGGAGGGGATTTTTACAATTTTTTTGCATAATTAAAAAAAACCCACCTCATTATAATAGCATCCCCTCATCCTGTCTGCACACACTGATGGTTTTCTCCCACAGCATCCACCTCTTCCACCCCTGGTTCCCACAGCTGGGTTGGAGTTTGTAGCCAGCGCAAACTTCAAGAAATGAAAAAGCAACTCCCAAACCACCCACTGCTCTTTTTATTGTTAAAAAGATAGCAGTTAATTAAAGGACTAGAGAAACCCGAGGGGAATGGTGTGCACGTCTCTGAAGGGCTCAGAGGATGTTAGGAAGTGAAGTGTCCTGTGGACAGTGAGGCAGCTTTTTGCACATGAACTTGCTTATTTTGACCCGGAGGATATAAGCAGATAATTTCTGGAAACCGTGAATGGCAGCAGGAAGGATAAAAATTGCATTGTACTGAAATTCAGAGTAGTTGAATAGAAAAAACTGTAAGGGAGTTGTTAAGGTGAGAACCTAAAGTGTGTGTTCATGCCTTTCTCTGTTTTTTTTTTTTTTCCTCTACTTTTTCTAATCAAGGAGTACTTTTTCATGCAGAGTTGGGCATGCAAGGATTGAAGTCTGTGTGTTGGCCCTTTCTTGGGTCAAAACCATAGAAACTGCAGCACAATCTTCTCTTAGAAATGATTTCAGGATGGTTTGGATAGCCTGAAAAAACAGAAGGCACCAAATATCTTGAAGACAAAAAAGCATGCAGAATATTCTTACTAAATTAAGTAGCTCATGTGGGTCAAACATTAATTTGAAGTTTGCATTTACTCAGTTTTATTTTTTAAAAAGTGAGATAATTAAGAGCTGTAAGAGCAAGTAGATCAATCAACAGCTTAAAAGGAGCATCTACCAAGAGAACACAAAAGCTACACATTGTCCTACAGGCATCACACTTCTTCCAGCATCTGCTCATTAGCCCGTTGTAAATTCACATGGATGGGACCACAGAGTATTGCTGGTCCAGAAGTGTCTTTTGAGCACCTGTATTCTTTGATGGACAGTTGCTTATGACTTCTGGTTCCCGTGAAAATCCTCTCTATGTAATATTTTCCTTGAGCACTTCATTTAAGAGAGGTGTATAGAAGGCAGTGCCTGAGCTCTGAAGTTGGGGTCTCGTGACATTTGTGGCTGCACCACAAGGAAATCAGATCAACAGCTCTTGATGCACTTTCTTTTCTTTTCTGTACTGCATTTGCATTATTCTGTGATCCAATTCAAACCACAGAACTCTGCTGCTGTGAGAACAGAAGACTGTTTGAAGTTTTGAGTAAGAAATTTGTTTGATGATGTCTTTAGCCCCATTTGGCTTTTTTTCAGGGAGCCCACGAAAGAATTCAAAGCAAACAGTCATTTTTATTAAAAAATGCCATTAAAGCACTAAGTAGATTTTTTTTTTTAAAAAAAATTTCTTTTTACTTACTTTATTTTGGAAATAATGGATGATCTGGCTTTGTAGGGTATGCAGTGGAGTGTGTTCCCAGCCCTGAAGGTCTTGGGGAGGGTTCAGAAACAGCCTGAGCCTTTTGCTTGGGGACAGCATTCAACCCCCATCCTGTTTTCACATCCAGTCTGGTTCACAAGGATGTAAATAGTTCAGCAAGACGAATGAAAATGTGGGGATTCAACCGTTTCCTGTCAAAATGCTGTTTTATCAAAATGGAAATATTTTGTGAGAACATGTCAGTTTTGACAAATTGTTTTGATGGGTGAAGTCTAAACAAATTGTTTTAGCATTCTATGTTATTTTGATATAAAGACATCTCATTTCGACTCCATCATTTAGACCTTTATAACATAGTTACAACATTTATGTGTTAATATTTTTGTAACTTATAAATATTGCATCAAATGTGTGACAACTTCAAAATTAAAAGAAAATGTCAATATTGTAAGCTTTCTATAGTTTTGCAATATGCTGTTTAGCTTTTAAAAAACTATATATCTTATCACAGAGTCACAGAATGGTTGGGGTTGGAAGGGACCTTAAAGATCATCTTTTTCCACCTCCCTGCCATGGGTAGGGACACTTCCCACTAGACCAGGTTGCTCCAAGCCCTGTCCAGCCTTAGTTTTCCTGGATGGGGGACATGTAGCAGATCCCTACTATAATGCCTCCTGTCCCTGCTGGATGGATTCCTGGCTGGAATTCCTTTGTGCTGCCCTTCAGGTGTTCTCTTGCTGATCTGTGATCCTTCTCCAGGCTCTGGGCATCTCTTGCTGGCACCAGCAGCTTTAGTTTAGTGGATCTTAAATGTATTTCTAATACACCTATATATAAATTTTTAAACATCCTGAATTATTTGTTTAGAAAATTAATTTTTTTAATGAGATCCTGGTATTTTAGTTTGTTTCACAGTGGAGTGAGAGGAATTGCCTGGGTCCTGCCCAGCTATAATTTGTCTTGTTAACTATTTTTGTTCATTCCAGTCCTAGGAAAGAGTTAAATTTTTAATGATAAAAATAGTTTCCACACTGAGAGTGTTGTCACTTAGCAGATTAATCTGAAAGATCTTAAACCATTTTATAAAGCTGTTTAAGATGCTGTTCTTCACATATGAGAAAATTAAAACTGCTGTTTAGAGGTTGATGGGTTCCAGTGGGGATTCTCCTGTAGAGGTGTCGACAGGTTGCTGGTGATCCTGGGTTATTAAAAAAAAAAGAAACCCAACATGAAGAGCGTTTTGTTGGTTTTTGTTGGGTTTTTTTAAAGTGTAGGCAAAAATGAGCATAATTTGATATTACTGCTCGTTGGGCACGTGTATCCATGGGGCACACTGAGGTGTTTCCAAGGAGTAGCTTATTTTTACGTGCTGTATGCCTGTAAGTTATTTATGCTACCATTCCTTTATTTTACCAAATGTAGCAGTTCAGATCCCTGAGTCTTGTTCTTGTCAATCAAGTGGGTGCCTTGGGGGGAAAAAAGAGTCATGAAAAGTAAAAAACAAACCATGTTCTTTCCATTGTCTTGTCGGTCTTTTCAGATTTCAAGGTTTTTCCTGCACTTTGCAGTGTCCTGTTCTTGAAAAAAAAGAAAAGAAAATGAGAATTTCCATGTAAACCCATGACCTGAGAGGAGTGGCTCTCAGAAAAACAGCAACTGCTAGAAAACTAGATAAAATCCCAAGAGCTGCTAATGTGATAATAGTATCTCATATTCATTGAATGGAGCGCCTGTGCCTCAGTGCTGTCATGGGACTGCGAATGTGCTTTTAATCTCTTATTTCTCTAGAGAGGCAGATAAATCTGAGCCCATTATGTGCTGAGGCTGAGGCAGGGCACAGAGATTTACAGGGTTGCAGGGAATGAAGCTGCTGTCCTGGCTCTCGGGCACGTGTTCAGTGGGATTGGAGGGGATGGGGTGTGCATTGCTCCAGCATTTCCAGCTGCCCTTGGAATGGTTTTCCGGGTCAGCACGCACAGAGCAAGGGGAAAGGTCTGGGTTTGAGCAGCTGATGGGGAAAACCTGGTGTGCAGTGATAAATACTAATGGTACTTTGCACATCAGCCAGCGACCAGCTGGCAGCAGCCCCTGCTCCTCAGGTGATGCCAGGTCCAACCACAGCCTGGAGTCTCAAGACATGGCTTGGGAAAATGAGACCAATGAGTAAAAGTGAGGAAATGGCAGTGGGTCCAGAAAGGGAGAGGCATGAGAGTCAGAGAGGTTGTGGGAAAGGTGAATCAGGTAGAGAAAAGTGGGAGGAATTTGAGAGATACTGGATGTGATCCATTTGTTGGTGGAGTCCAGCCCTCTGCAAAGGGGGCTCAGTTTTATAACTTGAGTCTTACTGTGGAAAGGTCCTTTTTTCTTTCTAATTTAAGAATTTGCTGTAATGTTTGCCAAACTAGAAGATGCTCTCTGAAATAAACATTTTTTTTCATGGAAGGAGGCAGTGAGCTGCAGGGACCTGGTTTTTACTTTTGCAGGTGTGGATAATTTCACTGAGGTCTGTTAGGAGTGGCTCAGCCTTCAGCAGCCCAGCACTGAGCCTGGGAACTGGTGCCTCACTGCAGCTGCTCCTCAGGACTGGGGAGGGAAATGTGGGCTCTTTCACCGGTCTTTTTGTAGTGGTCTGGATCCAGATGGGTTTTCCTCTGTGTGCAGTTACTCCTGAGTGAGCACAGTCTGGAGCAGAGTTACTGGGGAAGTTCACAGGGGTCTTTTGGGGAAATGGATCTATTGAAAGGTGAAGAAAGCGTGGCTCTCTGAAGGCCATGGACCACTCCTGACTGACTGAAATTATTTAAGGCAGGAAAAAACGGTTTGGAAACAGGAATGCTAGTGGAGTTCAGGTCACCATGGAGCAGGATCCTTTATCCTGGCCACCTTCCCTTCCCACCAGTCGGCCAGCTGCAAAAAAAAGCAGAGTTGTACCAGATTATCTGCAGGAGGAGGGGTTCAGCAGAGCCCTTTCCTGTAGCTAACGAGGGAAAATGGGAAGTAGTGATTGAAAGTTCACTGCTTCAGTCCCCATGTGCTGAGTCTGATACGCCAGAGGAGCAGCAGCATTTCCAGAGAGGGATGCTCAGGTTGGGCACCCATGCATTGCACTGACAGCTGTTCTCATTCACCCAGCAGATTTTCCTTAGTTTGAATATATTTGTTTAACATTTTGCTTGGTCCTCAAAGGCTTTTGCAGATATCGTGATCATTCAGATTCACTTCATTGCTACTAAAAATTAATATTTGCATTGTGGTGACTTGAACTGCAGAACTGAGAAGGCTGATTGTGCTCTATAGGCACAAAGGAAGGTACAAATCCCTGTTTCTACAACTTCCAGTGCGATTTATTGTCTCTCAGAGGTTTTCAGAGTTGTTTTATCTATGCCACAAAAGCAGAATAAAATAAAGGAAAACCCTAAAAATTAGATTTGTATGGGAAGGATGGTTCTGAAACCAGCTAGAAACTGAGAATAGTTCTTTTTTTTTTTTAACTGAGCCTGTTTAGTGTGAAAACAGAGGTCAGCGTGGCACTTAGGGACTTTGGAAGCCTCTAATCCAGATTTGAATGTGGAGAGAGGCATCAGTTTATTTAGATGTCAAACTGTGAGGTGCAAATCTTTTAAAAAGGACAAGGGATTTTTTTTCTCTCTGAAAGGCAGTGGAAGGGAGACTGACTGACAGACAGCCAGATCTGTGATCCAGGCACCACTACGACATCTCCAATCGGGCATCTGGAAGTGGAAGCCCCTGAAATCTGTTAATCTGTTGTCAACTTTGAAAATCCTATTCTCCCCCCACCTCCCCCCACTCCTGCCAGCTTTGAAAGTTCAAACTGTGTGCTTTTTATCACATTTGTCATTCCTTGGTAGTGAAGCTCTGGCATTCAGAATTTGGCTGACAGCTTTGTGGGAATGAGTGAAAATCGAGTTCAGCTTGCACCTCTCTGTGCTGCACCCAGTGCTGTTCTCAGAGAGAGGCAGAAATCTGAGCTAGAGGGACTCCAGCCTCATTCATTACCACAACTACTATCCTCTCCCTGATGCCAAAATTCAGCTTGTGTTCTTTATCCTGATGTAGGTGGACAGGAACTGATGAGGTGTACGCAGCAGGAGTGTTGAGAGAGAAAGTGTCATATCTAAACCATTTCTTCTCAGGCTGTTCTTTCGTCTTAAATAATGCAAAGGTCTTAAATCTTCTGGAAATCATGCAAAATCAGTGCTGCAAAAGACTTAGAATGGTTCCAGGCAAGTTCAGGTGTTATTTTATGGAGGCTCAAGTCCAGCACTGCAAGGTTTGATAATTTTAAATACATTTAAATGCACTTTTAATGTAATTTAGATCTGTAAACTGGATGTATAGCTCAAGCTGGGAGAACTAGCTTTTGGGGAAGGAGCACAACTCAGAAATGAGGTTGAGGTAAGGTGTACTGGGCATGGCTTGTGTCTTTATCCATGCCCAATCCTATGGATTACCATGGGGTAATGGTCTTTAAACCACATATCCAGAAATGTTTAAATTTTCAAACGCTTGTGATTTTTCCCTTCTGTAGGTGTTTCTAAGTTAACAACATAACTGCATTCCTGATGATTATCTCACATATAAGTAAGATTATTTTGGTGATAAAACGAAGTTTCAGATGTAATTTAATTCCCATTTACCGGCAAGTGGAACTAAAGTCTGATTTCTGCATTTCTGATTGCAAATGCACAATGCATTTGAAGAGGCATCTCTGAAGCTGTGATTTGCTGAACTGTTGCCTTTATGTGTCCACTGATTTTGACCAGAACTGACCCAGAACATGAATCCTAGAGGCAAAATTTATGTATTTCAGTTCAAATCTTATAAAACTGTCTGGATACATGTCCTAAAGTAACACAGGTTCACAGTGTTTAGGTTAGAAATTGTTCCGTTTTTTCAAAATGAAACAGAAGTTCCTGATAAAGAAAAGACTCTTTAAATCTTTCTTCTTGCTGGTGTATTGACTCAGCAGCTGATATATGATGTTCTCAGGGATGATTTTTCTACTTTGTTGGAAAAGCACCTGGAGTTTCTGGTCTCCTGTCAAGGAATTGAAAGTTTGCACAGCTTCTTTTTTTCCCAGAGGTCATTAGTGAACATACAAAGAGACTTTATAAATCACATCTGAGCCCAGGTGATAAGCAGGAAACGAGTGGTTGCACAAGCAGTGGCCAATTCTGAATGGGAGAGATGGGGATGATAAGCCACGATGTTGTAAATCACTGTCAGTGGCTACAGTGGAGCAACACCTTCCCTTCTTTTGGGATTTAACTGTGTGCACAGGTTGCCCAAAGAACTGGACAATAAACCAGCTTTTCTTCTGGTCTGAATTGCAGTTGCATTCAAAACTTTAGAGCTGGAAAACTTCGAGGAGATGTTTCTAAAATCATAGAATCACAGGATGAGTTGGGTTGGAAGGAACTTAAAGATCATCTTGTGCCCCCCCCCTGCCATGGGCAGGGACACCTTCCACTATCCCAGGTTGCTCCAAGCCCCATCCAACCTGGCCTTGGACACTTCCAGGGATCCAGGGGCAGGCGCAGCTTCTCTGGGCAACCTGTGCCAGCGCCTCACCCCTCTAATAATGAAGAATTTCTTCTTACTAAATACACCAAGTCCATGGTGTGATACACATGTGGCAAGTCAATGCAGTCTGCTGTGCTAAGCATTTCTTTTCTTCCCTTCCCTTCCCCAGCAATCAAGGAGAAATACATGGACTGGACAGAGTTTCTCATCCAGGATCTGACCGGCGCCAGGACGGCCCCTGCGAATTTGCTGGAAGGTGTATGTATTAGATTGCAGTTCCTCTCCTCCTCGGTGTGTGTGCTCCTGGCCCGTGGGGCTGTGTGCTTGCAGTGTCTGTGTGCCAGCCCTGGGACCTGACCCAGCCCTGCCCCAAAATCCGTGGCAGCAGTGCCTGGACTCTGCTGGCTCTGCTTCTGACCCACTCACGGGGAGTTTGTTTTACCTTTTAGTTCTTTAGAAAGTTGGGTGCTCAAAAAAGGCTGGGTGGGGAAGGAGAATGTGGAGGAATAAGGAAGGAGAATAAGGAAGGAGAACTCAGCCCTTCAGTGCCCCATTAGAGCCATCAAACTGGTGACCTGAGCTGCCAACTCAGCCCTGCCCCATCCTTGGAAGTGTTCAAAGCCAGGTTGGACAGGGCTTGGAGCAGTCTGATCTAGTGGAAGGTGTCCCTGCCTCTGGCATGGGGTTGGAACTGGATGATCTTTAAGGTCCCTTCCAACCCAAACCATTCTGTCATTCTGTGGCACAGGTTGGAGAGGGGTTTAGTAGGTTGATGGGGAGCACTGTCAACTATATCTGTATATGGAAGGAGCTCCCCCAAGGACATTCCCTCCACCTAAATCCAGCAGTCACATTTAGCAGAGAAGTTGTTGGGTGTGGTGGCCTCAGAAGAGCAGACGGGTCCATTTTTTAGATGGAACCATTCGGCCAGGAGCCCAGTCTGTGCAGCAAATCCACAGGGTGACTTGCACCTGGGACAGCCTCAGTGTGCCTTGAGATCCTGGATAAAAATCCCACAGCTTCACCTGGAGACCACGGGCAACTTTTCCATCAGGGCCTGCCCTGCTCTCACATGGATGCTGTGGGGGCATTTGGAGAGGACACAGATGGTCCTGCAGGAGCCCCTCATTCTTTGTCCCTCTGTATTTCGGCTGAGAGCGAGGGCATACAGGAGTTTGCCTTTGTGAAAGTGCTGATGTTGGCCTGTGGGAAGCCAGTGTGCATCCAGGCACCATTTCTGATCATTTTGTCCCTGGTCACTTCCACCAGCTACAGCTGCACCCTTTTTCCACGTGCCCATGCCTGGCAGGGAGAATTAATACTGTACCATTAGGGGTTTCTTTCCCCCCAGTCTGAGGGATGAACAGCTTTAGCAGACCCCAAATAATCCACCTCCTCAGGCCTGCTGCATCCCCATTCTTGGACCACTCCCAGGTGGCATATGCAGAAATCTGATGGTGTCCAACCCCCATCTCTGGTGTGTGCCAAACCTCTCCTTTCTGCAGGCAGGGAGGAGAGGCAGCCCCAGGCAGAAAAGCAGAGAGAGAAAACATTGTGTTGGCTTGAAACAGTTTCTGACCCTTTTCTGGTGTTTTATGTGCTCAGTGCTGTCTGTGTCGTGCAATGTATGTTGGCCCCTGTTGACAGATTTGCTGTTCTTGAGTGCTGCAGATTGTTGTTAGACTGTTAAATCAATATGTAGTGCTACTTTTTAAATCTTTTTTTAACATGCCAGCTACTCATGTGAAGGGTTCTTGCATTATGGTAAATGTTAATATTTCATGCAAGCTGATTATTAATCCTAGCCATTCAGTCCTCATGGGGTAAGTGACAGCCCATTGGCTTAAAATTTAGCACACAAATCAGAGAAGCAATATTCACTTTGATACAGCCAAGGATTTATTATAATAAGTTAAATCATTACACCATCGTTTCATATTAAAGAATATTTTGTTGCAATGAACCAGTTGTGTGAGAGGGGAAAAAATCCACATTAAAGTGGATTTCTGTTGTATTATTAAATTCTGACACTGCATTTTGCCATAAAATAATATTTGAAGAGATTATACAGATGCTTGCAGCTTGCACTGTAGAAAAGTAGCTTATTATGGCAAATATCTTGTTCTGAGAAATATCTATTAATCATAAAGCTGTTTAAAAGTGTACATGTGATAAGCTTTTAGTTAATTTTAATTGCATTTTTTTTACCATATTCTCATTCTCTTTCCTGCATTTTTGGATTAAGAGAGATGTATGAAAATCAGTTGCATCTCAAAATTTGAGTATCTTCAATATTCAGTAGGAAAAAGAACTTCTTGAAAAATAAGGCTTTCTCCTTATTTTGTTTTGTAGCCGCTGCTAGAACCATCCTGGACTGACTCTTGATTTACAGAATTAATATTTTAAAAAGTAATGTGAGATGTTTATATGGTTTAATTAAGTAAAAGTGGGACAAACACACAGGAAAAAAAGGAAGTCCTTGTTCTTAATGTGTTTTGCCTTTGCTTAGCATCTCCTTTGGGGACCAATGCTTCCAAGTCTTGGGGTCATTTTAATACTGCACTTAAAGCCCCGAAATCGAGACATTGCATAAGAATTCAAACTTGTATTTAATAAAAAAATAAGGATTCTAACCATTATGTTAAAGCTTGAGAGCACGGAGATGCTCACAGTCACAAAACAAAAACACTGAGCCCCGAAGTGGTTGTTCTGGAGAGCATCTCATGGTTTTTTAATACCCGTGCTTGGCAGCTTTGCAGGTGGAAAATTACACACGTGTGTGAATGGCTGCAAAGTGGGATCCCAGAAAATAACCACATATAAGTAAATAAATTCTGTCTCTGGGATTTCTTGGGCATGGTGGCTTGACCCAACAAATCCTGTGTGCCTTGGGCTTGGATCCAAACCTGCTGTTGGCTTTGAGCTTTGGAATAACCCCCACAGACTCATGCATCCATGGCTGGGGGGGTTAATTTGCTCTCCATTCCAGTAGGAGTGAGATAAAGCCTTCAGTGGAAGAGATTAGTACACAGAGTGAAATTTCTGGGTCATGCACAAAGTGTTCATCTTTCAGGTAAATGCTAGGGTCCAGTCCTGTGATTGGTTCTTATCAGCTGCAGTCAATGAGAATTTGGTTTGAAATCCTCTAGTATAACTGGGCTTTGAGTAGTTCAGGAGTGTCCTAAGTGGATGTGCTTTACGAGCTGTTCCACCTTTTATTATTCTTTTTTGTTGTTGTTGTTGATGATGTCAGTTGAGAAATTAGCACAACTGTTGTTTTCTGTTTTACTTCTGAATTTGCACTTGGAAGACATTGGGTAAAATAGAAGAAGAACAGACTGTTTGCTGATCGCTTGGATGATGGTGTGAAAAACAAAAATAATCTTCTGCTGTCATCTGTTTCCTTGAGAAGTCTTCAAATAAAGTTTAAAATAAGGAGTTTTGCTTCTATTCAAACAGCCTCTGCGAGGAAAAAACCCTGTAGACCTCATTACAGTTGATTCCTTAATAGAGCTGCAGGATTCCCAGAATCCCTTTCAGTACTGGATAGTTAGTGTGGTTGAAAATGTTGGAGGAAGATTACGCCTTCGCTATGTGGGATTGGAGGAGACTGAATCCTATGACCAGTGGTTGTTTTACTTGGATTGCAGACTTCGACCAGTCGGTTGGTGTCAAGAGAATAAATACAGAATGGACCCACCTGCAGGTAAAGAACCTCCCTGGAATATTGTCTCCCTTTGTTCTGAGATACTTGTGCAGCCTGTTTGTCCTTGTCCAGCATTCACATTGCTTTGTCAGTAGTTTCTGGCTGTGGCACAAATGGGAGGTGAGATCTATCTAATTTGGGCTCAAAGTGGGCCAGGTGAACTGTATTGTTTATTAAATAAATTCGGTTGAAGTCTTTTCTAGTCTGTCAGACCATATAAAACACCAAGAGATTACAGCTTGGAAAAGAAGCTCTTTAGGGTTGAGTTTAGTTTTCAAACCAGCTTGAACGGAGAGGGATTGAGACTGCAGTTAAGCCAGTCTGGGATCACAGATTGATCCACCTTGTCCTGTGTAGGTTAACAGTGTGTCCAGGTCTGTGCCTCATTTCCTTTGTGCTATGGGTGAAGTTTTTCCATGGGTATTGAATTCCCCTCCTTTAGGAAGGTGTTTCTGATATGGCTTCTGTCTCTCACACCTAATGAGGAGAGTTTACCCCAATACGTTCAATTCTCGTGTTCACAAATTTGTCTGGGACTTGGGTCTCGAGTGCTTTTTGGGAATGTGTATTTTTCTTCACTGATAGGTAGGAATCAATGTTCCCCATCACTTCTAAATTAGATGTGAATGCTAGAGAGCATGAATCACCCACACTGTTATTTTACAGACTCTTTGCGTTACAGAGAAACAACTTTTTATTGACCATCTCTGAACCCTCTTGGCCTGTATAGGTTTGGGGAATATAGAAGTAGCCCAAAGGAGATTTGTGCTTCCTCTTTTATTCCATTTGCTTCCTACTTTTTTCTCCTTTTATCCAGTTGTACATCCTTCTCTGTGGATTCCCCACCTGTCATGCCTTTCTTTTTATTCTCATTTTTTTCAGTTGTCTTGTCTGTTAATGGACTCTTTACCTGCTGAAGTTGTTTACTTTTCTTTTCCCCTCTCCCTGATTTAACTTTTAAAATTTCTGTCTCTTGTTCTCATCTGATACCTGTTTCCTCTCCTTTGCATTTCTCTGGTCATTGACTTCTTAGTCAGCATAGTTATTAGTGAATTCAATGCCCAGATCTTCTTCCTGACTTTCATTGACTTAAATAGGTATTCATTACTTTACATCTCCTAAAGTTGAGCCTCATAGGAGTTTGCTGAGAAAAGACCCTTCAGGTCTGAATGCTTCTGTTTTTGCCCAAGTCTTCTCCTGATCACTGCTTCAAGGGTCTTTCATTGACCCTCCCCTCTGACCCAGTTGTCAGGCTCTGCAGTGCAGGGAGTAGCCAGTCAGGAGTGGAATCTGAGGAGTTTCTGGAGGCAGGAATGCTGGTTGTTCCACTCCTGATCACTTGATGTCCACCTGACATGGAGTCACAGAACTGTTAAGGTTGGAAAAAACCCTTTAAGATCCTGTTGTCCAACCATCCAACGTGTTCATGAGGCACAGTGAATTAAAAAAGTGCATGAGACATTAACTCAGAGGAAGAAGAAACTCAGGGATGAAGCTACTAAACCACAGACTGTCAAAGAATGCAGTTTCCTAAGGACCTGAGGCCTGGAGACTGTGCCAGGGGTACATCCTTGCCTGCTTCCTCCTTCCTGGTGACTTCTTTAGGGAAGAGCATTTAGACTAGGAAGACCTCTGTTGTGTGAAGGACCTAGTGTGGACCTTCTTAGGAAGGAGAGGGAGTCTCTGGGCAGTACCTTGTTTTTTGCACATCAGGGATTAGATTCACCTGCTGTAGTGCAGGCATCAGAAGACTGTTCAGCATGAGAAATTGCTTTCTTTATAATGGGTAGGGAAAAGGGGGTGCTAAGACACAACGCAGGTAAGATGAAATGACATCTTTATAAGCCTATTTTTTTTCCACTCACGGGGGTTGCAACCAATGAACACACACCTGGCTGTCCTAAATTTTGAACATCTGAAGCCAGTTAAGGTGACTCCTTGACTGATTAAGGGAACAGCCTTAGACTGTGTATCAAAGCTGTTATGAATCAGCTCCGAGGAGATGCTGAGAACATGCAGCTGCTCCCAAATCAGGCTGTGTGTCCCTTGCTGTCAGACAAGGGTGTTTTTATACATCACTTCTGCAGCCTGAGACAGTGCCTTGCCTACCCTCAACTTGGATGCTACATAACCACCTCAAGCTTTATTTCCCTCATTGTCTGGGGTGTGACTTTTCCCTGTTGATCCACCTCTGGCACCTGCCAGGTTTCACTTCCAGGTCAGTCTTTCAAGATGCAGAGCATCTCAGATAAAAGAGATCCCACGGACCCAAACAATATTCTGGATGGAAGGATCTCTTTCCTGAAGCCACCCACATCCTAACACCCACTTAATGTGCAAGAGGGTCTTCTGGGGCTTGGAACTAGATCTCTTAAGGTCCCTTCCAACCCAAACCATTCAATGATTCTATGAAACAGCATTCCAGCTGTCTTCTCCACATGGACTCCGTATATCTCACAAGCCCTTTAGCTGAAGCAAAGGGGTTATAGCTTATTTTTTCCTTCAGATGTATATATGAGTCTGGAATAAGCCTCCTTGCTAGTGCAGATTGGCACAGGCTGCTTCAAACAGCCACCGATGGCCTGAGCTCAGCTGTTCATGCAGGACGAGATCATCTTGGTTTATGTTACTTTCTATTTAAAGACAAATTGCCAGTCATTTTAATTGCTCACTACTTGTGAACCCTAATACAAATTGACACAGTACACTTTGTTCAATTACCTGCAGCCCTGGCACTTAAATAAAATGCTTTATGCTCTTTTAACCGTGCAATTTAGTGTCCATACGCTTGCCAGCATAAACAAGACGCCACTAATTAAATGTGCATATGATATTCCTTGCTGGCTCTTGAAGCCACTGGATTTGCCTTTGTATCTTGAAGTTTGTTGACACTGCCCAGAGAAGTTGCTGCTTGTTTTCACTGATTTTGGCCAAAGTTGCCCAAAACTTGGCCAGAGTTGGCCAAAATGCCAGTTTCATCTTTCCTGTGCTTCAGTGCCATCACAGCAGAAAATGAGGGTCTGTTTCCAGCAGGGAAGCATCAGGCACAGTTTTTCTAAACTCAGACTTGAAACAACAGGCTGGTTGCAGCATGGGGCAAAATCATATTGTATGAAGTATTTCCCTGTAAATTAAACCAAAAAAGAAAGAAAGAAGGTGAGTCATCCCCGTTCCTGCACTTCATGCTGATCAGAGTTCCTGCAAGCAGGGGAGAAGTGGGGCAACAAAACTATAAAATAATGAACAGTTATTTAAAGAGTGCACTTCTTAACACTTGTGCCCGCTGCACATGCTGTAAACAAAGACTTCAAATCTCTATTCCCATTAATAACCAGACAGCTGAGGAATTAAAAATACTGCCCTGAAAGGTTAACATCCCCCTTCAAGTGTGTTTAAATTCATATGCATATCCTTGATGTCTGTTCTGAAGTAGTGAGATTTGATACAGTGGAAGTATAAATACATCCACTTCAGTGAGTGATTCTGCAAATCCTGTTTTGATAAGGTCTTAAATCTGTTGAGTTCAGAGCATAAAATTCTCTTGTACCATCAGTGCTAGGTGGAAACAGTGCTTGCCAATTCCTTTTTTTTTTTTACACATTTTTTATTCCCTTCTTCAGAATTGTAAGATACAGCAGTAAATCTTCCGCTAGCTAGTAAATATATATGGTTATTAGATGTACAGGATTTAAATGCAAATTGGGCCAAATTGAACCTTGATGTCAGTGTGGGAAGTCAGACTGGCCAAAGAAAAGCTCCACACTCTTCACTCTGTATCAAGGTTCAGGTTTATTGTGGAGCAAATGTTCATTTCCATTTTAATAATTGTTGCCATCTATCTACCTATCTTCTCTCTTTGAGGCCTTGATATGAATGTTCTGCAATAACTTGTTACGTGCAAGATAACAATATGTTTTCTAGGGCAGGAGTAAATCCAATATAATGTTCCTCATCACAGTATTGTTTCCTACATTGTTCCCTTTGATGATTCATAGGCATTTCACTGCACTGAACCATAAAGGGCTTGTTAATATAATGATTTAATAATATTAAACCTGTGTAAAGAAACTCACTGGAAGCAATGTGAAGCTGCACAAAGATGTTGCCTAGAAGTATAGTGATGAAAATTCATAAGTGTAAGTCTTTGCTCTGGTGTGATGCTCTGGTTTGAGTGTGATACCAACAAATGTGTCTTGGTAGAGATTGAGCTGAAATGTTTCTTCCCACACCCACCCCAACCCTGCAGTTAAAAAAAACCAGCCAAAACCCAAACACTTTCCAATGAACAGGTGCCTTAATAATGATAATTTTTGTTTTGTTCAAATATAACTAATATTAGCTGAAGACCTGAGGCTCCTCAAACTGGGAAACATCAGGTATTTTGAGAAATGAAAATCAAAGAGTTTTTTTGCAATTTTCAAGTAATGAGATAATACGATTCTCGTTCCTTCAGCAGTAGGTGGAGGGTGTGAATTTTTCTGGGTTTTACTCCAGGATATAAAACACAATCTTCCTCCAGTGTGCCCCTGCTAGTTGCTTTTGTGTTGAATTTATCCATGCTGCACAGCTTGGAACATACACACTGTTCATTTCACTTGTTCTGTCCATTCATATGACTTAAGAACTTTAGTCTTCCAAAAACGTTTGATCTCCAAACACTCACCTCTTGGTTTTGTTGTTTTTTATTTTTTTCTTTTTGTTATTGTCATCCCTTTAGATATCTATTCTCTGAAGACTATAACTGAGTGGAAATGCGCTCTGGAAAAATCGCTTAATGATGCAGCAAATTTTCCTCTTCCAATGGAAGTGTTCAAGGTAAAAGATGCTTTTCCTTCACTTGTGGAACCCGGGATGAATAAATATCATGCCATATGTAGCAGCTTATGTTAAACTTTTTCAGGAAAGGCCTTTGCTATAATGCATAACCATGGAAGGTCTCAAGTGGGGTGGTTGTATAAAACACATTTTTATGTGTGGAATTACCTTATGTCTTGGTCAGTATTTTCTGGGGGCTGGGGGTGATCAGCAGGGATTTGTCCAGTTGTTTTTCGTGTGTCTTAGTCTGTTAGACCTGTGCAAAGACATTGAACACAACTGTGAAATAGTAAGGCTACGAATTTAAAAGTTGACACGAACTGGACAGATTTCTGTGAGCCTTGCACCAAAGTTTTTACCTGATCACAAGCCACAAGGTAGAGAAACCTCTTTCAGGGACTTGTAATGGAAGTGAGAGATAATTTTGTTCCCGCATCTTCTTTTAAAATTTTTTTTAATTCTCACTCTGGTTTGTAATAGAGATGTGCTCCAGCACTGAGGCACTGGCTTTAATTTCCCATCCAAATCTGCGCTGCTATTAACCACAGTGGCTCCAGATAATCCTGGTTCATGGCTGTGCCTGCCTGGTTTCCAGCAATTCCATCCTGGCTGGGGTGGGATGGGCAGTGAGGTGTGTGGGAGCACAGTGATGCCCTGGTGTCAGCCTCTTGCTTGGGCACCTGGTGGACCAGATTGCCCTCCCCACCACCAGCCTGGGGGACTCTCTGTGTTCTTTCCTGGCCCTTAAGCAGCACTGGGATACTCCAGAACATCCATGGAATTGGTGCAGTTCATGTGTGGATGTGGCACTCAGTGGTGGCCTTGGCAGTGCTTGCTGGGTTAATGGTTGGACTTTGATCTTAGAGGGCTTTTCCAACTGAAATGATTTTATGCTTCTATAACTGGAGTAAAGCTCTCATCATGTCCCATTCTGGCTGCCACAAAACCCTCGTGCCACCTTCACCCTCCCTGTAGGGACGTGCCAGCAGCTTCCCATGAGGAATCCAGGCTCCCCGCGCAGCTGGGATGCACTCAAATTAGCAACGTTAATTTGGGGACACTTTGCTAATGGCCCAGGCAGTGGCTCATGTGCTGGCAGTGAGAGCTCTGCTGTGCTGGGAGAAGAGGGAAGGTTTGTGTGCTGGCCTCGGGCACGGATGTGGGTTTGAGGAGCCCCGTGTTGGGATGGAAGTGGCGTGCGGGGAGTTCTGGGTCTCTGCCATTTGTTTCATCCAAGGCTTCCATCTGCCAGCTCTATTAAAAGTTTGCATTGGCAGCTTCAAGATCAAAAATGCATTGTGTGGGGCAGGGATTCAGTCACAAAAGGGAATGTCTAATGTGTAAATTTTATTCTTGTCTATGTGAAAGAGTGAGGAATGTTTCTGATGAGGCTCATGAAACATCCTTTTTGAAAAAAGAGTTTATAACTAACAGCTGTGTTGCTGCCTCTTCCCAGCATGCCAGACTTATACCCACTTATTTTAATTATTGCATGCAGGTCATAAATTTGAATTCAGCAAATCGCAGTTGCTGTCTATATGGTTGTAGCTTGCAAAGATGTTCTTCTTAGAAGACAATGCAAAACCTTGGAATGCTTGAATGGCCCAGGAGAAAAGTTACTTTGGTGCCAAATGTGGCAAAAAAGGCAATGTTTAGGTCATTGATTGGGTCAGTAGGACTTCTTTATTTGTTATAAAGTGGAAGCTGAGGACAAGATGAGCAGAATTCAGAGTTTGGTGCTGTCTGAACCCCGGTTCTGGTGCTGGGAAGGCAGGAGACTGAATAAATGTTTTGTGTGTGGGCATCACTTTATTCTGCCCATTTAGGGTGAATCAACCCCATCTCATGCATCTTAATTACGGAGAAAAAGACAAGATCTCATCCATGCCTGTGAACAAGTCTTCCTCTAGTCATGACTTAAACATGAGTTAAGGCTTTAGGAGCCTATCTGGGAGTAAACTTGACTGATCTTGCAAAGAAAGCCAATGATTATGTGTGGGACCTACAAGGAGAATCCAAGATCCCAGCAAAGAGTGTCATATCCAAAGGTGTCTTTTATAACTTCTTTTAAATTTTAATTTTTTTTTTTTTTTAATTTTATTTTACAAACCCAGGACAGAAGTAATGTCTCTGCACGGTGCCTGGGGCTCCTTGCTACTGTAGCTGTCGTGTGTTAGATGAGATAAAAAGCACAAGGTCTGACAGCTGGCAACTCTTTAAGAGATCTTCTGGAAAGCTGAAAATGTCTACTTTGGCAGACATGGTAACTGCACACTGAGCAGTTACATTCTGTTTTTTCCACATTTCCCTGCAGAATTCCGTGGCTGAGTGGGGTGTAGGTGTCTGCTTGCTCTTCATGAGCCATCCCCAGGGCAAGCACATTCACGTTACGCTGGATTATGGCTTAAATCCATGTTGTCCTTAAAGCTGTGCATGACTGTGGGAAGTGTCACTGTGGTGCCATCAAACTGTCCCCAGGAGGTGGCACTGGCAGAGCAGAGCCACGTTTGTAGTGTGAGAAGCAGCTGCTCCTAGGGGTCTGTCAGCGCCTTGCTGCTGTTGGCAGTGACACTCCACGGTTTTGGTGTCACAGGGTTGGGTTGTGCCTGAGAACTCACAAACCATGGGTTTGAGCCTGAATTATCAATGCTCAGAAGTTTGGCACAGCTGGACTTGGCATGTGGTGGTGTTCAGCAGCAGGTCCAAAATCCCCTTGCAAAGGCACAGCCCTGATCCCCTCTTGGCATCCAGGGAGAGGACACCAGACCACAGAAGCCGGTTGCAAAAATCAGGGAGAAGGCTGCAAACAGGATTTTCTTTTTCTTTTTTTTTTCCTGGTGCTGTTTTGCACTTGGCCATATGTTGGAAGTGTTTGTAAAATGCTTTAGCATCCTTTGAGAAAGGAACGTGATGTTTAACTGGCAGAAAATGCTGCTATTATGCAGCTACTAAACATAGTGTTTTGCATACTCCACATCCTGGAATAAATTTTTCTCCTCACAAAAGCTTTTTGCAACACACCTGCTATTTTGTCGTTCCCTGCTTTTCAGAAAACATGTTGATCCTTGAAGGAAAATAAATACAGACAGGATTTTCAAGGATGTTTGAATGGCTTAGGAGCACAAATCCTTCTAAAAGGCCACAGCCCAAGGACATGAGTCCTTTGCTGTGTCTGCTCTGGTTTCAGGTGCTGTTGGGATGCCCCTACACTTGGTTTGGTACTGGTCATAAATGATGGCTTGGGCTTCAGGGGACACCTGATAAAATGGTCAGGGCTTGTTGTGAATAAAGATGGTCAGAGTGTTACTGGAGCCTGATTTCAAGTTATGTGGAACAATTTCAGTGGTTTGCTTCAGTGCTGGCATTGCTGGTGCTCTCTAAGAGGGAGCCATGCTCCAAACACAGCCCTAATATTACAAATCAGTGCATATTTTAGAGTTTCAGCCCAGCAGCTTGTGTAAGGCGAATGGATTTAGTTTCCTAGAGAGAGGCAGACAGGAGATCCTGGAGATCCTCTCTGAGTTCCCATTTTGCTTCCTCCAGTCTCCTGTGCCAGATCTGTGGGTCCCATGCAGATGTCATGGATGCTCACCTCAGACACTTCTGTTTGGGCAACCAAATCCTACCCAGGATTTGGGGTGTTCATCATCTTTCCATGGATTTTGCATATTGGCATCCTATTCCCAACTCCTGTGAACTGAATCCTGATGGCTGCCCTGGATGGAGCTGTTACAAGCCTCACCCCTAAACCCAACTCTGATAAATTGCTTGAAGAGCACTTAGGAGAGAGAGGTGTTGCCTAAGACAGGTGAAAGTTCCTGATTCATAGCCTTTGGTCCCATTCCTCTTGTTTCCACCCTCTTCTCCTCCTTTGCTGAAGTTGTTGTTTGTATTTTCCAGCTCTAAATCTTTCTGGCAAAAAACCCCTCTACATTATGCCCAGCCCAGTGTTCCCCTATTTCTGACTGGAGCTTCTGGATGTCTCCTTTTACCAGTTTATAGTACTAATTAATACTAAGACTAATGAAAGGGAAGGAATCATTTGGGACAGATCTCTCCTAAGGAGACTGATGGAGGGACCATCCATCACCCAGGCAAGAGCTGCCCATGAAATTCAGGACAGAGTGGTGCTTCTAGTTCTGCACTCACAAGCCTGAAGACAAATATTAAACAGGACTCCTTCCTACCAAAAAATGTTTTTTCCATTGGATGAATTGTGCATTTTTGTAATGAGAGTAAGATTGGCACTTTCTCCAAGACCTTGATTTTTTTTTTCTTTTTAAAGGAAAACAGCATCTCTCAGAATTTAGTAAACATTTTGGGTGTTTTCGAGTGTTCTCTTCCAGTGTTTGGTATTCTGGAAGAGTTTAAGTTAGAGAAACCCATGGGATACTTTCAACTCATAGACAATCCTGACCTGGCTCATGAATAGCCTTGAAGTTCAACAGGGTTTTTCTGTCTTCATCCCCCCTCAGTCGATGGGCACGTGCTGATGCAGCAGCTTAAAACGAGTGTGCCTTTGGTTTCCCTTGGAAGCCAAATCCCAGTCCCGAGCTCCTTCATGCCCTGATGGCTTGGCTGGCCCTGGCTCCGCA
Source organism: Aleadryas rufinucha (assembly GCA_013397815.1). Lineage (NCBI taxonomy): Eukaryota > Metazoa > Chordata > Aves > Passeriformes > Aleadryas > Aleadryas rufinucha. The sequence goes on along the minus strand of VZTH01008782.1, from coordinate 460,265 downwards.
CGCTGCGCTTTAATAACCCGCGAGTTGCCGAGTTGTCTGCAGGCTGCCAGATTATTTATACTCCATCTGTTCTTCCCCATCCGTGGGCTCGCCAGCCCTGTTCCATGGCTGCTGTTTGCCTGGCTGGGAGACGTGCATGGCTTCCCAATCCCTCTGTTGTTCCGCTGCCTTTTGACCCACTCTTGCCTCAGCTCTGTTAAAACCATTTATCTTCGTAAGTCCCAAGGGATGTCGGGATGTCTCTGATACCAAAGGGTGAGATGGAGCCTGGTGGTACCTCTGTGAGCAGAGAACAGCTCAAACCCTCTCCAGCTCCCTCCTGACTATGGGCTGTGCAAGGATTCAGGTTGAGAGAGCAATCCAAGGAGGTGGGCGAAGCTAAGCCCTGTCTGAGGTGCCCCCAGGGTCTGTTTGGCAGCACCATATGAAAGTCAGGGTTGGGAGAGAAATGCCACACGCAGCTGAAGCCAAGCAGATGGGCTGAGTGAGAACCAAGTCCCTCAGCCTTCCTTGTCTCTCTGGATGTGTAATTTTCTCCCGTACATGCTGGGGTCTCTCAGGATGGGGAGAAGTCAGCAAAAGAGCCTGGTTTAGTTTACTTACTGCATCCAGGCTTGGTGTGGGGGAGTTTGTGACATCCTGAGCTCTTGCCTTCCACATGTCTGGGCAGTGTTTTCCACTGAGAGGGGCTGATGTGCACCTACAACAGCATCTGCTCCCATGTACGAGGTGGGTGATACCTAAAAGTCACCCACTTAGGGCATTTTGCAAGGGAATGTAGTGATAGGGCAAGGGGGAATGGCTTAAAACTGAAAGAGGGAAGGTTTAGATCAGATATTAGCAAGAAATTCTTTCCTGTGGGGCTGGTGAGGCACTGGAACAGGTTGCCCAGAAGTTGTGGCTGCCCCATCTGTGGAAGTGTTGAAGTCCAGGTTGGATGGGGAGCAACCTGGGATAGTGGAAAGTGTCCCTGCTCATGGCAGAGCCTTTGGAATGAGATGATCTTCAAGGTCCCTTCCAACCCAAACCATTCTGTGAGTCTGCTGTTGTATGAGCTAAAGATGAATTAATGTCTTCAAAGAAAGCAAAAGCAGCTCTGGTCCGTAGCTGTTTCTCAGGGTGGTTGCTGCTCACAGAGTGCATTGAACTGGCTCCCAATCCTCTCTGCTCTAACAAATTCCTATTGATTTCTCAGGAACAATTTCTGCCATGATGTTACCGAGGGCAGCCTCAGTCCCTGCTCACAGCTGAGGTGCTGTGTGTCGAGGGGGTGTGAGAAGAGATGCTGCTGGTTTCACTTTGAGAACTCAAGTAGCTGTTCCCACCTGTGTCACCCTTTCTATGTGACTTTACCCCTCATGAAACGGGACCTGTGTGTGTAACACAACCGTGTCTCACTGGCGAATGCTTGTGAAGCGCTGTGGCTTTGAGATGCTAAAAAACCCCAAACCAAACACACCAAAAAAGCCCCAGGTGGATGCATCTCCATCTCTTTTACCTCAGCCCATGCTTCCAGCGCCCAGGCAGAGCCAAGCAGGCGCTGTGTGGGAGGGGATCTTTGCCCTAATGCCATCTGCGGCGGGCTGAGCCATACGGAGAAGGTGTGCTTGGATTTCGACCGGCTACTCTGCAATGTTGCTGTTTCTATGGTAACTATTTTTTATTCAACAAGAGGAGCTTAAAATCCGTAGGGCTAAATCCAGTGCTCGGCAGAAGCATCTGCAGTTTTTCAAGGGGCTCTTCAGTAGGTGCAGTTTGTAGCTGGCTCTCGATGCTTCAGGGTCGTGGTGTCTCTAAAACCTCCCTCCCAGCACCCTTTCCTCATCATCCCACCCCATGTCTCTACACTTTGGTCTTCCTCTGATGGCTCTTGTCAGAACAAGGGGACAGTTTGCACATGTTGTGTCTCAGGGGGTATTTCTGTCTCCCTGCAGAGAGTGCACCTTCAGGGAAAATTGCTCTGTGTTTAGCAGAGGAAGTTGGTGAATCACAAACAAGACTGATTCATCTGCAAATAATGCAGAGGGTTGCATTTGGTAGCGTTTCTTTCTTTATTTCCTTTTTTTTTTTCTCAATTAAAAAACAAATGCCAGATTCCTGTGGAGGCAGTTTAACCACTGCTATTACTGTGTTTGTGACTGGTTACCACACATGAGCTTTGTGATTAAAATTAGGCTATTAGAAACAGCCAGTTTCTTGGAGAAATCAGAGAAAACACAGAGGGGAAGTGATTTCTTCAAAAACAAAAACCAGATCAACTAATATGTTCCCAGTCATACCAGATGGGACCTGCTTCTTCTGTGTCCTTTATTAAGATAAACCAGGAGAGATGGGACTGAAGGGAAGAGCATTTCACAGTGGTACATTTAAAGGAGGCTCAGGTCAATCATTTATTAAGCAGTGTTTCTAATCAACCTCTCAACTTTGCAACTTTTCAGCATTCAGACTCAGTTCTGAATTTTGTATGAAGTTGCAGTTTTATAATTCGTGTGACTCTGACTGTCCTGGACCAAAAGAGCCCTGACTTTTAAGAGTATTTGAAAATTAGCCTCTAATTTGAAAATTAGGCTGAAATGAGAGCCTTTTGCTCTTTTCTATGTACACTGTGTAAGCTGCTGGATTTAAAATTATATTATTCCAGTGGTCTTGAGCAGAATGGGCTAAAAATGGGCATTTCACAACCTGAAAGTGATGCCCTTCCTTGGTTTTGGGGACACAGACAGAGTAACCAGCCCAAGTGCAGCTTCCCTGAGTGTCACAGACAAAAGCAGCTTAGCCACGTCCCCCTGCTCTATCAGCTTTACCCAGTGCACTGTAAAATTACCTGAGCTCCATTCCTGTGACATGGACAAAATTGAGTTTTTTTACACCTAAATGGCGTTTGTTGAGCAGAAATTACATTTGTTGACCTGGCATTTAGGTACCAGGTTGGGCAAATGGCAGTGATGATTTTGAAATTTCTCTTTTTGAGTTCATCACCTAAAACTAATTCTTACTGACTTAATTTTCAGGACTTACACATGTCACCCACACAGGTACTTCCCTAAAGCTTACTCACATCCTTAAAGAGTTGGAATGCTTTTCCAGATCTGTTTGTGGATCTCTTTTGGAGTGACATTTAGGCTGCCATGTCACCTGGCATTTCTGAAACCTGCACTGCTGGCGGCTTGTTAGCTGAGAATGAGAAAATTATGTGGCTGTCTCAGGCCTTGAAGAAGAAGGCTGGGAATTTGGAGCCTGTTTCTCCTCCCAGCACTGTTCCTGACTTGTTACTTGACCTCCAGTCGTAGCAGTTCCCAGCCCTGTGTGTGATGCTCGGTGCACTGAGCTGTTGCAAAGCCCATGGGTATTTTTTGCAGAATAATTACAGAAACACAAGCCACGTGAAGATGGAAATGATGGTGCAGATGTGTATCAAAGCAGGGCTGTCTTTCAGGTGGCCCAGAGGGTCACAGCCAGCCTGTGCATTTGCAAATGCACCCCCTGCTCTAAAGCTGTGAGCGTGGGGCTGAGTTTAATTGCTTTTTTGGGATTATAGTGAGAGCTGTGACAGCCCTGGCTGTTGCCAGTGGGTTTGGACTGTGAGTGACAGACGTTCACTGAGGGGTTTTGCAGGGCTCCACTCATTACCCGTGAGCTGTAATCCATCATGTTAGAGATTGTGACCCTTGGAGCGAGCAGCTGTGCTGCCCATGCCACGTTAATTTGTTGAATGTTCTGTGGCATGATTTTTCACTCTGCTGTAAAGGACTCTCCTGCATCCTGGTTGATTGTCAGTCCAGGTTACTTGACTGCTCCTCAGCAGCCAGAGGGTGTTTCCATTGCCCTCTCAGGGCTTGTGAACCCCAGGACAGGATATCTATTGGTATAAATCATAGAATCACTGAATCATTGACTCATTTGGTTTGGAAAACACCTCCAAGATTGAGTCCAACTATTAATCCAGCACTGCCAAACCCACCACTAAACTATGTCCCCAAGTGCCACATCTACACAACTTTTAAATCCCTCCAGGGATTGGTGGCTCCAACACTTCCCTGGGCAGCCTGTCCCAATGCTTGGCAGCCCATTCAGTGTAGAAAAAATTTTCCTAATATCCAACCCAAACTTCTGTGTGGTCAGTGAGGCTGCTCCTGGGAAGCACTGACTGCCAGTAGGAATAAAGGCTCACAATACATGGGGCTATAAAATGCTCCAGCTGGTCAGAACTATTCTGCTTGTTGATCTCCATTTCAAAGAAAATTAAAAGTCACTTGGAGAAGTTGCTAGAAAATAATGTCTGGTGACATCCTCGCTGGTGGCGCTGAATGCTGTGAAATAGCAGCGAAGGGTTGAATTCTGCCACCCATAATCATTTCAGGCATTTCTTTTGTTCAGCTGCAGAGCCTGGCGGGGACCAGGAGAAAGTCTCACCCCTCCAGTCCTCTCCTTGTAGCTGCTTTTGTTAAACAGGCGTCGTTCCTGTCAACGTGAATAAAGGGGAGAGAGAGCAGTTCATTATCCAGTGTATCACTTTGAGTCTAATACTAATTAAAAGCTTTGCCATCACTTCTCTGGAACCTATTCTTAGAAATTATGTAAATTAATTGGAGTTTTGAAGAGGAGCATATGCCAAATCCTGAGTAATTCCCTGCTGGCTGAGGCAGCTCCAGCACTGGAACCAGAGAATGGCATCGGGAATCTTTTTTCTTTTCTTTTGTGGCTGCAAAAATATAAAGCTGCTTTGGTAAATTTTGATGGTTCTCTTTAGCCAGTATACAAGACAGATCAAATATCCAGACCCTGACCATTTTCCAGAGAGGTACAATACAAAGGCTTTTTCTCCATGAAAGCTTTTCCATCTCAAAAATGACATTTAACACAGACAGGGTTTTTACTTCCGCAGCATTTCTCCAAAGAAATGCATGTTCCTGCTTCAAAGAGGATTCTGACCCTCAAAAGGGAGATGTACTTGAGATCCCGTGAACTCCCCTTGTGAGTTCTCTCTTCCTACTAATTTAATGGGGAAAATATTTACTTGCTATGCTGAATGACAAGGGAGATTTGATCCCAAGGTACACAGTGCTTTTGAAGTAAAACAGCTTTAAATATTATTAGTGCGTTTTTTCCCCTATCTGATTATTTTTCCCCTTTGAAAAAAAGCCAAAGCAAATAGAAGGAGAAACACCAAAGAAAATGATTCAGATAAAAAGGAGAAGCAGTATGGTTCGGTGTCAATATATTTTGGTCTCAATCAACAAATCACTTTAAAAGTTGATTAAACTACTTGCATGTTTAAAGATAAACATGATTAAGTACTTTGGTGGATCTTGGCTTATTACGTGTTGAGGCTGGATCCGAGCGTGAGTTGAATCATGGAACATTTGTGGGGAGATGCTGATTCCAGATGCACATTTTGCAAAGTTGCCTTTTCTTTACAACCTCACCCTGTGTATTAAGAGACTCAGGGTGTGGATCCTTACGAAGGAGAAGGCAGCCCTGCAGTCCAGATGCTTTTTTTGCCTTTAGGGGTTTGAAGTTCAGTGATGGTTGGATTTTTGCAGCCATCATCTTTTTCCTTTTCTTGAAGCCTTTTCAGTATTAAAGGTGGCAGTTTTTATAGGACCTTAAAGCTCATCTTGTTTCACTTCCCTGCCGTGGGCAGGGACAGCTCCCACTATCCCAGGTTGCTGGCCTTGGACACTTCCAGGGATGGACGTCCACAGCTTCTCTGGGAAACCTGTTCCTGTGCCTCACTACCCTCACAATAAAGAATTTCTTCCTAATATCTGATCTAAATCTGCCTTTTTTCAGCTTAAAGCCAATCCCCATCGTCCGAGCATTGCATGCCCTTGTGAAAAGGATACTCAAACTCCTGGATGTCTGCTCCTTCCTCAGCCATCAGTTCCTTGGGCTCTTGGCCATTATTGTTAAATATTCCTCAGTTTCCTCATCAGTATTTTCTTCTGCTAGGAGACTAAATCCATTACAGTTTTTTGGGGTTTTTTCTTTACTGCTTTTTGGTTCTCACGGAAAATGGCTCCATAACTAACACTGCATGTTGGTAAGATGAAAACAACCATTCATTTAGCTGTGGTTGGAGCTTGTAAAAATCCTTATCTCTAGCAGCAGTTGGAATGTAAGATCCTAAAGTAGAAGTTGTTAAGCCCTTAGAAGTGCAGACAGTTCTTGGGAAAAGAAAGCACAATGACACACAACTTCAGATCAATAGAAAATCATTTTAGAACAAGAATACCACGTGTAGCAATGAATGTAGATGGGATTGTTGTTGCTAACCACTTATTAGATAGCAAGCTTTCTGCATGTATTTTGGAGTAGTCTGTGAGTGTGTGCTAAATATAACATCATCTCTCTTTATGCTTGTATTGGCTAATGCACCAGTGGTTTAGAAATACTGTGGGACATTTTTATTGAATGAACACAAAATGCAGACATTACCCTGGAATTAGGGTGGCAGCTTGTATGACTGTTAGATAGGGGCCACAAGGGATGGAGTAATTAGGTGTTAAACACTAAACTGGTGGCAAACCGGCGAGTTGAATCTGGGTTGCTTCTGAATTTCAGGACTGCATCCTGCATCCCCAGAGGTGCTGTGGGGAACCCTCTGGGTGTAGCCTGTGGGTACAGCCAGGTTTTATCCCAGGTGGAAGTGTTGTGTTGGGCATGTACTTGAACACAGCTGCCTGTTTTCCCCATCAGCTTGTTCTCTTGTTGCCCACATTTTGGGTCTGAGTTCACTGTCCAAGCCTTAGCCTATTTCCAGTCTCCAGGCTGGAAAAAAAATACCTTTCCATCTTCCATCTTGGAGACCAGCCCAGGTGCTTATTTTGGTGCCCTGCAGGTGCTGGACATCCATCAGGGTAAATCAGGGCCATGCTGAGCTGTTTGCATCCATGTTGTGCATTACCCTGGGGAGCTTCAGTTTGAGTCTTGGCACCTCTGGACTCTCAGTTGCTGCCAGAGGGTGGTGGCTGTCAGAGGTGGAGAGGCTCTGCCCATGGGAGATTTTCAAGCAGCCATTTCTCAGCCAGGTCCTCATTTTGGTGAGCACAGTCTCCTTGTGGCCCAAGTTGTGGTTGGGTGCTGCTGCTGAGATGGGCACACCCTGTGCTTTAGATACGATGGGCTTGGTGCTGTAGATGTGTCCTCTGGGACTGAGGTTGTCCCCTCTCTGTCTGTGGTTGGGTTGGCATGAAAAGAACATGGGACCAGCTAAGTGACAGAACACACGTGGATGGCCTTCAAATAGAGTTTCAGATGTATTGGCTCCTTCTTGGTGTCACCACATGTTCCTCTTCCCACAGGACCACGCTGATTTGAGAAACCACTTCTTCACTGTGGGGATGAAGCTGGAGGCAGTGAATATGAGGGAGCCCTTTCATATCTGTCCTGCATCAGTGACCAAGGTGAGTGCTCAGAAAGGAGGGCTGAAAAGAGCCTGACTGGGAGACCCTTCCTGATTTCCACCATGTTTAGAAGAACACAAGAGTGGTCCTTAAGTGGCTGGAGAACACGTTGAGAAATAGGTTTAAAATCCATGGATGTTCCCAATTAATTCTTTCTTTCCCACAAGCATCACCAGCTGACTCTATGCACTTAAAACCAACAGGGATGAGCACATTCATTTACCACTTGCATGCAAAAAAAGGACCCCTCTTTTGTCTTGGTCTCCTGTCCATCCATATGTATTTTCCCTGCACATCTGGGAAGCCTTTGGAAATAAAACAGCTGAATGGAGGCAGTAGCTGGATATGTAATCCACACTCTCAAATGCAAGAGAGAGGAAGGCTCTGGGGTCTCCAGCATCATCTCCAGCACCTGCTCAGCTGTGGGACCTTGAACCCCAGCACTTTTGCTTCATTTCACCCATCTCTAAAACTCAGGCTTTGATCTCTTTGGCAGAAACACTTTGATGAAAAGGTTTAGGTGGGAGCAGGTTGTTTTCAGTAGTTTGATCCCCAGGTTTGGCTGTTTCAGCTTTCCACCTTACCTAATGTTGCAGGAAATCTAACTCCTGATTTTGGCCTCTTTCACCCCTCAGGTTTTTAACAATCATTATTTACAAGTGACCATTGATGACTTGAGACCTGAACCCAGCAAAATCTCGATGCTCTGCCATGCGGATTCCTTGGGGATCTTGCCAATACAGTGGTGCCTTAAAAACGGAGTCAATCTCACACCTCCCAAGGGTTTGTATTCCTTCTCAGTGATTTTTGGGTTTACTCTGAAGGAAGTTTGCTTGTTATTATTGCCTTTAAAATTGTGGTGGTTGTTGCTGCAGAGCATCAGCTGAAGTATCTCAAGCCAGAGTAGTTCTCTGGAGTGATTGGAGCTGTTCTGGCTCCTACCAGCCCACGAACATCGTAGCAAATGTGTCTTGCTGGTGTATTGATGTCCCTGTGCTTTGAAGTCTGATTCAGGCTTACCAGATCCTCGTGAATTCCTGTGGAATTAATCCTAGCAATTCTCTGTGTGTGTAGAGAGCAAAAGGAGCATTAAAAGTCCTATCACTGTAGGGGCAAACCCTGTAGCACCCACCTTGTTACAACGCTGAGGCCAAGGAAAACTCCTAAATCTGAATGTTTGAGCTAAAAAGAGCTGCCTGCCCAGGAGTGTGGAGGGATTTCCTTGGCTGCCTCAACCAATCCCAGGGCACATTGCAAGCAGTGTTCAGGTCAGAGCCAGGAGAAACAGCCTCCAGCCGTGCTATTCCCTGACTTTGTAGCAGTGCAGTTAATTACTCTTGGCTTCAGACAACCACCTGTGGTGCCCTAGCAATATTTCTTTGCTTGGAAAATGTGTTGGTTCCCTGGAATTTCAGGTTTTTGAAGCTGGCCGCGTTGTTGATCTGTTGCCAAAAATTGGTGTTGCTTGAGAGAAAGAAATGCCTCAAAAAAAAAAGAAATCAAGCTAAGTTTTGTGTATGAACATTTGTCTTTATTTTGGAAGAAGCATGATGCCGCCAAACCCAGGGAAGGGAAGGGTTATTCCCTACCAGATTCAGAATCCTCTTATGTATATCCAGAGTGCTTCTTCAGCACATGTAATTTGAAATTCCCACCAAAGTCCTGGAGCCCTGTGCGTGCAGCTGCATGCGGTGCATCCATGATTGCTCTGCTGCTTCTGCTGAAATAAATCTGCTGTCTGGGGCTTTAGCTCTCTCCTGCTGAAACCCAGGTGTAATGGTAATGCCTGTGTAAGCACTCACTGATACTGGCCAGAAAAGCTGCTAAAAATGAAAGTATATGGAATATTTTGGGGTTTTTTACCACTCAAATTCACATGCAGCTTGCCCCAGGCAGGGTAATTAACTGAAGGAGACCATAGGCCAGACATTTCTCTTGATAGGGTCATGGCCTAAAAATTTCCCATCCATGCTGATACAAAGCCTGTCTGAGATAGTGTTTTATGGGTCAAGTGTGTGTGAACTCTCTTTTCGGTGCCAACATTTTAAGACATATCTGAAGCATCTGTCATGTGAGTATTTTTTAACTTGGACAGGCAGTTACCTGGTCTAGTGAAAGGGATCCCTGCTCATGGCAGGGGGGTGGAACTGGATGACCTTCTAAGGTTCCTTCCAACCCAAACCGTTCTGTGATTCTATGATTCTATGATGTGGTGTGATGCCTGGTTGTTGGGATCCACCTGGGCACTTGAGAAAGTGTAAAAAGCCTCTCCTTATTCCCCTGGTGAAAATAAAATTTGCTTTCTGCTGTGAGATCAGAAATCCTGGGCGGAGGCTATTAAAAAGGGCATAAAGCCAGTGGCAGATAGATGCATTCTATACATTGCTGTATTTTTTATACTTCGCATGAGGGCTGCGTGTCCAGACTGGATTTTAGCACCTTCAAACCTTTTCTTTGGGCAGACATGCTCTCTGAGTTACTAAAATGTAATCAGGTATTAGAATGAGTTATTTGAAAAGACAACAAACACAAACTAAACACAACAAAACCCCATAAACCACCAAGAAAAAAAAAAGCAGAGGGAAAGCGAAAAGCATCCAAACCCCTTCTGAGGGTGCCAGACTTCTCTGAGCAGAATAATAGCAGCTTCGAGTAAAAAAAATGACCAGGAGTGATCAGAGAGGGCTGCAGTGCTGTGGAAGTGAGGAAGGTTGTGGTGTGAGTTGGCTGCTGGTGAGCAGGTCTGCCCAAGGAGGAGGAAATCCCACCATTTCCACCCTGGACAGCTCTGCCTGCCCTGGAGTGTAAGGAAATCCTGGAGGATTTCTCCTGCTGCCCCAGGGGGTCACACATTCCTCACCAACATCACCCCTCATGGAGAAGAAGTTGACAATATTTGTTCACCAGAAGGTTTGTCAAGCATTGGAACAGGGAAGGGTGCAATCACCAGTCCTGGAAATACTCCAAAGACACGTAGATGTGGCACCTGGGGACGTGGCTTAGTGGTGGGCTTGGCAGTGCTGGGTTAATGACTGGGCTCGATCCCAACCTAAATGATTCTGAGATTCTGTTCAGTGTTACCCCATTGAAAGGCAGGAAGTTTCCCATAAAAGGTGGCAGTGGAAGGAGTACCTTTTCTTTTTGTGAAAAGAATTTTTTTGCTGTTTTCTGGGCTTGGTTTTTTTGGTTAATTTATGGTTTACAAGGAAGTTTTCTGATTGTAAAATTACCGAGTTCATTTCATCAAAACAATGTGCCAGGTTGGGGTATTGGAGTTCAGAGTCCTTTATTTGTCTGATATCCATTCTCTTGCCTTTTTCCCTATCAGGGCTTTATTGAAGCCAAACAAAGAGTAAATGGGTCATGAACAGGAGGTGCAAATATTTGCTACTCGAAATAGAGAGTAGTATTTTCCTGTACAGTGCCAAAAATGAATACCCATTAACTGCTGCTGTATAAACATTGAACAAGCTCTGTTTATATTTATTAGAGCTGGATTTATAGACCACTTCCCTTTAGAGTAACAACCATTGTTTTATGAGCTATTAAGTGGGGGAAAAAACATTTTGATAATGCTCCTAGTTGTAAAGCTTACTAAGGAAATGCCACTTCCAAAACCTTCAGTACGTTTGTATTGCTATATTTGCTTCTGATTAGGCTGCTGGGCTCTTCCATGCCCAGAGCTGAGATGGCAAACACAGTGAAGGTGTTGCATGTTTGAGGAGCAGCAGCTGAGCTGTGCAAACACAGATCCCAGTGTTGTCACTTGGGCTGAGCCTTCCAGGATGGCAGGGTGTGAGTGCTNCCTGTCAGGGACTTGTGCAGAGCCACAAGGTCCCCCCTGAGCCTCCTTTTCTCCAGGCTGAGCCCCTTTCCCAGCTCCCTCATCTGCTCCTGGTCCTCCAGCCCCTTCCCCAGCTCTATTCTGTTCCCTGGACACGCTCCAGCCCCTCAAGGTCTCTCTGGCCATGAAGGCCCAGAACTGGACACAGCCCTCGAGGTGCAGCCTCACGTGAAGAGGCCATGTTCAGGTCACAGCTTGTTTGAAGCCAGTTCCTGGGTGTTTCCTCCTTGGAATCCTCCTCGTGCTGCTGCAGCGAGTTATTTTAAATTCTCAAGCTGCCCTCCCAGGTTCCCTTCCTGCTGAAGCCTAAAGGGAAAGGTCTTGCAGTGATTCCAGTGGTGCAAGGCCGAGGCAGCAGGTGGTTGTGTGGGGACAACACAGTCAAGTTTTAGTACCTCACCGAAACCTCTTTAACGTGCCTTTTCCATCCATTCTGACAAGATTTGTGTAGCTTAAAATCGAGATTCAAAACCCATCCGTGAGGGGTTTAAATTGGAGATAAAAAAAGAGATGGAGAAGAAGTGTGAAGAAAATTCTGTTGCAGAAATTGTTAAAAAACAGTGCGAGGATATTTTTTTATATGAAAAAAGAACATCTTTATAAGTAACTGCCCTTTTTTTTCTTCCCTGTGCATGTTTAGTTTTTTAATTACTATGCACTTTAATGCCCCACAGAGACAGGCATCTTAGCTTAAGGCTTTATTTCAGTAATTTGTTTGTCATGAATACAATTATTAGGATTAGAAATCATCTTGTCCCAGATACTTGGATCTTAGCAGGATGCTTGGCACATTGTTTTCAAAAATTTTACCTCCTTTTTTTGGGATCTGGCAGACTGATAGGGGATTAGACTTGATATTCCAATCCTTGCCCATAAAAGTCAGTCACAATTTTCATTGTCATAAATGATTCATTCACATTTGATCTTGAGTGTCCCTTTTTGACTATGAATGCAAAAGGCATTTAGGGATGTTCTCTGAAATGAGGCCATGCTGAGATGCCAGGAAGGGAGATTGAGGGGAGAATTTGGCCTTTCGGTGACTCCTGAAACTTTCCAGTAAGAGTAGTTCTGCAGTAATGTCATTAGAGTATCCACAGGCCCCTGGACAGGATTAGCACTCACTGGTTTCAGATCCTGTAAAAATAGAGACTAAGAGGCAGGCAAAAAAAAGCCTCAGAAAGCAAATTAAAAAACCCGTTTCTGTCCCAAGAATTTATTGCCTAAGTAGCCAAGTAAGAATAATGGATGAGCAGAGGTCTGATTTGTCTTTCTGTGATGGGACTCCTTGAGAGATGCTCATATAAATGAATCCCTTTATTTTACCTAGAAGCAGAGACTGAAGGGATCATCTACTTGCTGAGACTGGGAGATCTGTGTTCATTTTCCAGCTCTGCTCCACATTTCTGTTACATTTTTACTGTGATGGAATTCAGCTCACACACCCTGAGCTGCTGGGGAGTCAGTCAGGGAGGGTGCATCAATGAAGAGAAGAGAATTTACCTCCTGCTTTGAAAGAGAGGATGGATCAGCTTCTGATTGTGCTGATCCTCTCCCTGCCCACTCCTGAGGGACCAGCAAATAACCCATGTCCAGCTCCATAACCCCATCTTTAGACAGCTAAAAGGAGAAGAAAGAAGGCCATGACTAGCCCTATGTGGAAATTTGGGACAGTGGCACTTGTCATTAGTTATGGGTTTATTAAAAGTTGGGAGATGCTAACAGAAAAGGGAAAATACGGAAAATAATTATGTCTCACTACTTTTTAATGGAGACTTGGCAGTGAAATGCAGGAGGTGTGTGAGTGGAGCCTGGGGAAGCTGTTGGCTCTCACGGTGTGTAAGCTGACACTGCACAGGTCACTGAGGCAGGATGAGATGCTGAAACACAGATGTTCATCTCCTTGGGGCCCATTTTGTGCTCTGTTCTGTGGTGTGGAGTGGTGGCTGATGGCTCTTGTTGTTCTGTCCCCCTGCAGGTTACTCTGGCCAGGACTTTGACTGGGCAGACTACCAGAAGCAGTGTGAAGCCGAGGCAGCGCCTCACCTGTGCTTTAGAAATGTAAGTTCTTCCTTTTGCTCCTGTCCATCCACGTGAAACAAAAGAGCTTGCACAGAAAAGCTGCTGCAAGGCTTTGGGAGGTTCCCCCAGAGCACCATGAGGCTGCCTTAGGAAGGAAACTGGAGGAATGTTTTAGGTCTCCATCCCTAAAAGAGAAAAAACCTTATTTTAGTCATGTCTTTATCTGTAATTATCCTGCTCTTCATCCCCTCCCTGGTTTTGTATAGCACAAAAAGGATCTCAACTGGTTACTGCAAGTAATTCAAGTGCTACTAAAAATAATTTAGGTAAAGAAATTGCATAATATAATTCATCCCTTTTCATATTTTGGGTGTTTTCTCTGTGTCCCAGGGGGGATACATTTAACCAAACCACATGTATTTTAAGCTAAATGTTGAACATGTATGGAGAGGAGTGATTAACCCTCATGGATGCTCTGGTCTTTGGGACAGTTCATGTCCTTCTTTGATGCAGCAGCAGTGATGTGAGAGTGATGGATGCCATTAAGATTCACAGCTTCTGAAATAATCTTTTGCAGGCTGTTTTATGGCAGTGACAGTCCTGTGTGGCTTGATCTGACAGGTATTCATCACTTGGGGAAAGGCAGCTGTAGCCTTCTGCCTTTTCCAGTAACCTGGTGCTCTTCTTCATGTGCCCATCAACTGATGGAGGTTAAGATCCTGTCAGTAACTGGAAATGTTCCTGGTGGTGGCACCTAAATGTTACTGGTGTACCTAAAGTGAGCACAGAAGGTTTTGCAAAATAAAGTGGTGGTGTGAGTGATGGACAGGCAGGCATCTGCAGGAACTGTGCAGCTTTTCACTGTACTCAGAAGTCACAGGACTGAGGGATGGGGTGTTTATGGAAAGCAGGATGGAGACAGGCACCAGCAGTGGTTTTCCATGGCCTTCCTCTGCTGTGGTGGCCCTGGGGCAGCCTGGCTTGGAAGCTTTGATGGTGAATTGGTGAATTTCTTGTTGGTGAAGTCAGAAGATCTGTACCATGAACAGAGCCTGACTTGGGAGTCAAACCAGAGTAGGATTTCTTTGCCCCATTTGTTGTGCCATCCTGCACAGAACCCTCTTCCTGAAGGAACTTTGAGTGAAGATTTCCAGCAGTGCTGAGGGAAGCTGGACAGTGCTGCATAACACCAGTACAGTGGGGCTGTTCTTGCATTTCTTGTGTCCTGCAAGCACCCCTGCCTTTTCTTTACATCTCTTTCCATTTTGCCAAGTAATGGACCTGTTCTCTCAGCACTGGCAGCCTTGAGAAAAGTCTCTGCATAATACCCTCCAAGATTAAGTCAGGTCTGAGCACATTTTTTGTCCTTTTTTTTTTTTTAAGGAAACGTTCACCAGATGAGCATGTGTCTGTTGTTCTTTCACTCTTAACAACACAATTCTTTGCTGAGGGAACTGCTCTGTTGTCACTTGTGCAGCCTCCTGGCTGGTTGGTCCCCTTCGATTTGTGGCTGTGAGGGGCTCTTTGAAGGAAGCTTTTTGCATCTCCCACCTCGTGCAGGCAGACGTGGTGCAGGCAGTGGAGGTGCCGTGGCTGTTTCCCCGGGAGGGATTTTTAACAAGGAGAGGCAGTTATGAAATGGATTGACGTGCCCAAATGCTTAGTAAAATAAACTCCACCTAACTGTTTTGCCATTGATTCTGTATAAATGAGCCTCCAGCACCGAATTGCAATGAAAGGAGCTGCGGTGATGATAAATGGCGTTTCCTTGTTAGGGAACATAAAAGGCATTTAAACAAACTCAGCCTGCATTCCTGCAGCCCTGGCCATTAGCAGCTTTTACAGGGTGAAGCTGATCTGTGTGCTGAGCAAGGCTTGAGGCAGTCCAAGCTGTGTGTGAGAGTAGCAGCATGTTCTTGGATGGAAAAGACACCAAAGCCACGAGTTTTTGAGAGCTCTAAATGGTTGTTCAAGGTGAAGTGCCCGTGGTCCTTGGTGTTGTACTAACCCAGGAGAAGGGTTGAATTTGAACCTGGCTTCCAGTTTCTCACATGGGATGAGAGGTTGGTGTCATTTTGAGTCAGCAACAGTTATTACCCATCCCAATTATTATTAGCAAAAAATCTCCTCCCAGAGGGGAAAACCTTTCTGTGCTGCTGTGTGCAGAGAGATGTGGAGCAGGTGGGACAGAGGGGAGGAAAATCCAAAGAAGGGAAGCCCTGGCACAGCCACATGTATTGCATTAGTGAGTTTTCAGGGATGGTGCTGGGGGAGATAACTGGGAAGGGACAGAGCATAAGTGACAGGAGGGGACACTGGAAGTGACAGTGGCAGTGAACACAGCTGGATCCATCTACACTCCAGCCAGTGACCTCATATACCTGAAAGCCTTGTTCATTGAGTTTAAAATAGAATTACAGGATGGTTTGGGTTGGAAGGGGCATTAAAGACTGTCTAGTTCCAATCCCCCCATGCCTTGGGCACTGCTTCCACCTCCTGGATCAGGATGGTTTGGGGCCTGTCCATGGAAACTTCATGAAGAAAAGCATACTTGAAAAGGTTACTCAAATTTCTTCAGCTTCAGTCAGCTTGGATGCCTGAATGTATTAAGAGGTTTCTCTGGTCTCAGGCAAGATGGTTTTCTGCTTTATAAGGTTTCTCCTAGCAAGCTGAGAGATGCTTAAGCACAGGAGTTCTGGGAACCCTCTGGGTAATATCACATTAAGAGCAAATGCATCACGGGTGAGCATTCAAGCACACTTGGAGTTGATGTGGAACAGCCTCCTCCCAGTCTCCTAAGAGTTAGGGATGGGAGTAGAACATGACATGCATTTCATCATTGATTTTTCATATGGGAGGAGTGTGCTTCTCTCTCCACAAGTCCACAGGTCCTGCCAGGAGCCTGCTCCAGCAGGCTCTGCAGACCTTGCACAGGGTCACAGCCTCCTTTGGGTATCCATCTCCTCTGGATGGGGTCCTCCAGGGGCTGGAGGTGGATCTCTGCTCCCCTGTGGACCCCCATGTGCTATGGGGGCACAGCTGCCTCACCGTGGGCTGTGCCAGCACATCTCTGATTTGACTCTGGATGCCTTTGCATTCTTCAGGGTATCCTGCCCTTCCAGTGGAAAGCAAACCATGCTAAATTCATGCTTCCCAGCAGACAGTCCAGTTGAAGTTGTGCTGCAGTGCCCTGTTTCAGCATTGGCTCTTGACTCTTTCAGACATCCTTCAGCCGTGGCTTCACCAAGAACATGAAGCTGGAGGCGGTGAACCCCAGGAACCCCGCAGAGATTTGTGTGGCTTCCATCACCTCGGTGAAGGGCCGGTTGATGTGGCTGCACCTGGAAGGTACGTGCTCTAAAGGCTGCTTGTGCTTGTCTGCTTCACTCTCCTCATTTTGTCCTTCATCCTCTGCACAAAATTGCTCTCTCCAGCTTTTCAGTTTTACACACTTTGACCAGTAATGTGTCATGAGGAATTAGATTTCCCTGCTCTTTCTCTGGGGGAGCTGCAAGCTCTTCCACCCTCCCATGCATGAGGTCTTTATGACCGTGATAACAACCTCCTCCCTGCCATCATCATAGACCTTCATCCTGGGAACGGAAGTTTGCTTCACTTGTGCAGCTGAGACTTCCACAGTGATTCCCAACCTGACAATTTGTACAAGAGGAGAGGTCTCCAATCAAAGCCCTTAAAGTTGGTAAAAACATTGCCAGGTAACCCAAAGTATCATAGCTCCTCCTGAGTGTTTGTTTTTGGTAGAGCTGTGTGCAATGGCAGGTTTTGGATTTTTCCTCTAAGATTATTGTTTGCCTTCTGGCTCATGGTAGCAACAGCTCATCTGCAGCCTGGTCTGGACACGGGGAAATTTTTTTTTTTGAAGAGCTGGAATCCACACTCATTAGAAATTCCATTCTCAACTAAGTTGTTGAATTTACACCCATCTGGGCAAGGAATCTGACCCATTTAGGCTACTTCTTTTCTTAATTGACCAAGTGCCTTCACTTGTATATGCCAAAGATGTGGATAGATGCAGGAAGAGGGCAACACACTCCACATTGCTTCCTTCCCTCATCTCTTTCTCCCTGTCTTTTACTCTTTTAATTTCTTAAAGGATGTCTTTTTACAACTTACCATAAAAAAACCTTGTGTGCATCTCCTTTCTTTTGAGTTCTGATATATGGATGCTTTAAGCTTGGTTTATATCTCAATACCAGGAATGGAATGATCTGTAGTAAACAGAAAAGATGCAAAAGACTGTAAAAATAGAAAGAAATCTTTGCTGCTGTAGGAATACATCACTACAGTATGCGCAGTGTTATGCTAAAAGCAGGCATTGAAAAAAACCACAGCCAAAAAACCCCTGCTTGCAGAGTTGTAAAATAAATGTGGCTTGAAGTGTGGCATGGGTTTTTTTGACTCCATTAATACTCTGTTGTTTCTAACTGATTATTTATATTCTGGAAGCATCAAGGCTCCCCAACTACCACAGGAGCCCCTCACTGAGGACCTCGGGTCCCACCGTTTATCACGGGCGCCTCTGAAGCTTTCATTGTTGCCCTCCCAGTTTCCCAGTTTGACAGCCCAGGCTGCAGCCATAAACCAGGAACACAGGAGCTAAGCAGGGCCGATTTAGACATGAGGGAACATTGTGTGATAAATCACACTTTGTACAGTAGCAAAACCCTAAACTTGAGGGCGAGCATTTAATGAGCAGCAGTGCGGTTCCCCCGTGGTGGTGGAGAAGCTCAGGACTGATGGGATGCTCTGCGCTCTCTGCTACTTTATTGCTCATCATCTGCATTGTTAATTTTTACTGGTTCATTTTAGATTTTAGAGCTTGAAGCTTTCTGGTTTGAATTTATACAAGTAATAATGCACGCTCCCTGCACAGCCCAGGAATTTGAGGAAAACCCTTTGGTTAATCACTTCTCCAGGGAAGTTTCCTGTAATTTCCCCTTCCACAGTTTTCTGGAGTTGCTGCTCTGTTCTGCCCATCCTGTAAGATTCACAGCAGAATACAGACATTCTTCTCATCCTGTTTCCAGTCTCCTTATTTTCCATTTAACCTCCTAAGTCCCTTGGACATTT
>VZTH01008782.1:237914-440248 GCA_013397815.1 Aleadryas rufinucha | reverse complement strand
TCAGCTTCAGTCAGCTTGGATGCCTGAATGTATTAAGAGGTTTCTCTGGTCTCAGGCAAGATGGTTTTCTGCTTTATAAGGTTTCTCCTAGCAAGCTGAGAGATGCTTAAGCACAGGAGTTCTGGGAACCCTCTGGGTAATATCACATTAAGAGCAAATGCATCACGGGTGAGCATTCAAGCACACTTGGAGTTGATGTGGAACAGCCTCCTCCCAGTCTCCTAAGAGTTAGGGATGGGAGTAGAACATGACATGCATTTCATCATTGATTTTTCATATGGGAGGAGTGTGCTTCTCTCTCCACAAGTCCACAGGTCCTGCCAGGAGCCTGCTCCAGCAGGCTCTGCAGACCTTGCACAGGGTCACAGCCTCCTTTGGGTATCCATCTCCTCTGGATGGGGTCCTCCAGGGGCTGGAGGTGGATCTCTGCTCCCCTGTGGACCCCCATGTGCTATGGGGGCACAGCTGCCTCACCATGGGCTGTGCCAGCACATCTCTGATTTGACTCTGGATGCCTTTGCATTCTTCAGGGTATCCTGCCCTTCCAGTGGAAAGCAAACCATGCTAAATTCATGCTTCCCAGCAGACAGTCCAGTTGAAGTTGTGCTGCAGTGCCCTGTTTCAGCATTGGCTCTTGACTNGTGGGCTGTGCCAGCACATCTCTGATTTGACTCTGGATGCCTTTGCATTCTTCAGGGTATCCTGCCCTTCCAGTGGAAAGCAAACCATGCTAAATTCATGCTTCCCAGCAGACAGTCCAGTTGAAGTTGTGCTGCAGTGCCCTGTTTCAGCATTGGCTCTTGACTCTTTCAGACATCCTTCAGCCGTGGCTTCACCAAGAACATGAAGCTGGAGGCGGTGAACCCCAGGAACCCCGCAGAGATTTGTGTGGCTTCCATCACCTCGGTGAAGGGCCGGTTGATGTGGCTGCACCTGGAAGGTACGTGCTCTAAAGGCTGCTTGTGCTTGTCTGCTTCACTCTCCTCATTTTGTCCTTCATCCTCTGCACAAAATTGCTCTCTCCAGCTTTTCAGTTTTACACACTTTGACCAGTAATGTGTCATGAGGAATTAGATTTCCCTGCTCTTTCTCTGGGGGAGCTGCAAGCTCTTCCACCCTCCCATGCATGAGGTCTTTATGACCGTGATAACAACCTCCTCCCTGCCATCATCATAGACCTTCATCCTGGGAACGGAAGTTTGCTTCACTTGTGCAGCTGAGACTTCCACAGTGATTCCCAACCTGACAATTTGTACAAGAGGAGAGGTCTCCAATCAAAGCCCTTAAAGTTGGTAAAAACATTGCCAGGTAACCCAAAGTATCATAGCTCCTCCTGAGTGTTTGTTTTTGGTAGAGCTGTGTGCAATGGCAGGTTTTGGATTTTTCCTCTAAGATTATTGTTTGCCTTCTGGCTCACGGTAGCAACAGCTCATCTGCAGCCTGGTCTGGACACGGGGAAATTTTTTTTTTTGAAGAGCTGGAATCCACACTCATTAGAAATTCCATTCTCAACTAAGTTGTTGAATTTACACCCATCTGGGCAAGGAATCTGACCCATTTAGGCTACTTCTTTTCTTAATTGACCAAGTGCCTTCACTTGTATATGCCAAAGATGTGGATAGATGCAGGAAGAGGGCAACACACTCCACATTGCTTCCTTCCCTCATCTCTTTCTCCCTGTCTTTTACTCTTTTAATTTCTTAAAGGATGTCTTTTTACAACTTACCATAAAAAAACCTTGTGTGCATCTCCTTTCTTTTGAGTTCTGATATATGGATGCTTTAAGCTTGGTTTATATCTCAATACCAGGAATGGAATGATCTGTAGTAAACAGAAAAGATGCAAAAGACTGTAAAAATAGAAAGAAATCTTTGCTGCTGTAGGAATACATCACTACAGTATGCGCAGTGTTATGCTAAAAGCAGGCATTGAAAAAAACCACAGCCAAAAAACCCCTGCTTGCAGAGTTGTAAAATAAATGTGGCTTGAAGTGTGGCATGGGTTTTTTTGACTCCATTAATACTCTGTTGTTTCTAACTGATTATTTATATTCTGGAAGCATCAAGGCTCCCCAACTACCACAGGAGCCCCTCACTGAGGACCTCGGGTCCCACCGTTTATCACGGGCGCCTCTGAAGCTTTCATTGTTGCCCTCCCAGTTTCCCAGTTTGACAGCCCAGGCTGCAGCCATAAACCAGGAACACAGGAGCTAAGCAGGGCCGATTTAGACATGAGGGAACATTGTGTGATAAATCACACTTTGTACAGTAGCAAAACCCTAAACTTGAGGGCGAGCATTTAATGAGCAGCAGTGCGGTTCCCCCGTGGTGGTGGAGAAGCTCAGGACTGATGGGATGCTCTGCGCTCTCTGCTACTTTATTGCTCATCATCTGCATTGTTAATTTTTACTGGTTCATTTTAGATTTTAGAGCTTGAAGCTTTCTGGTTTGAATTTATACAAGTAATAATGCACGCTCCCTGCACAGCCCAGGAATTTGAGGAAAACCCTTTGGTTAATCACTTCTCCAGGGAAGTTTCCTGTAATTTCCCCTTCCACAGTTTTCTGGAGTTGCTGCTCTGTTCTGCCCATCCTGTAAGATTCACAGCAGAATACAGACATTCTTCTCATCCTGTTTCCAGTCTCCTTATTTTCCATTTAACCTCCTAAGTCCCTTGGACATTTCTTGCTCTGAGGAGAGGGCCGCATAAAACGCAACAAATGAAACTAATGAGTCTCAGAAAAGCTGTTTTCCACTACTGTGAGTGAGGCCAAAGGAAGCAGTGAGATGTTCGAAGTGGAAAGCAGGATTATCAATTGCCAGAGGGCAGAAGCAGTGCCAGGGAGGACGGACTAGCTGTGAATATGTCTTAGAAGAGGAATAGAGGTGTTGCAGGAGAACAGGCATTGTGGTGCTTTCTTGCTCCTCAGGGTGGCTGCAGCTGTAAACTTCAAACCCAGAATGTTCACAGAACCATTTTGGTTGGGAAAGACCCTTCATGTTATGTTTATTGTTGCTTGCAAGCAGGAAAGTACATTTGATCTGCTTAATTTATAATAATTTAGAACTGTAGAATCATTGAGGTTGGAGAAGACCTCTAAGATAATTGAGTCTGTTTTGTCAGAATAACACCATTACAGTAATGAAGTAATGGCTATTCCCAGACCTGGTGACATTTCAGTGGGGTCTGTGTTGATTTCTTGCTCTTTTTATGGCTTGATCCATGGCTTGCTCACTGTGTGTGTGTGTGTGTCTTGCCACTGAATCCACTGTTCTCATATCAACTCCTGGCCTGGGTTTGTGCTCTCAGGTGAAAATGTTTTCCCCACTGGTGAGTGCAGCTTTCACCACATTCAAACTGAGCAGTGACCATGTGGTATTATCTTGTGGAGGGAGGTGGTTTTGCAGGGAATTTCAGCTGCTGAAAGCTTGTATTCCTCATATGCCTTCATCCCATTCTCTTCCCTTCCCCATATCCCAGTGAAAAAGACACTGTATTTTCAATGTATAGTTCATACAGCATGAACACGATGCAGGGCTCAGAGAAACACCATCAGAGCATCCATGAATCTACACAGACATCATGATTGCATTTTTTTAAGTTATTTCCTCCAGCACTGTGATCACCAGCACCTATTTCCCTGCCTGCCTCCTTTGGGTTTTTCGTGCAGCCACGCACTCTCAGAGCAGCAGGTTTATTACTGATCCAAATGCTGCACCTCAGCCTTGGTGCTGTTCCCATCACAAAGTTCAATTACTGTTTCAATTACACCACAAGCCCTTGATGAACATTCATTAGTGGGAAGCTCCCTGTAGTCATCTGGCTGTGCACAAACACTTGCTGCCTTAAGCAGGAGGCAAAGATGTTGTAACAGATGCCAAGGCAAGGATGCAGGAGAAGCTGCTGATCCTTTGGTCCCTTTTGTTAGGAAATCACCTCGTGCTGGTGCTGGAGTTGGAGCTGCCTGTCCTGGGGTGGAATTGGCAGAGGGAGGAGGTGAAGTTGCTGGCCCAGCTGTGCCAGCACAGTTGAACTTGACTTGGAGTAGTTAAATAGTGCCTTGGCTCAGGACACAGAGTTGTCTTTGAAAGAACTCAAATCCAGCAGGAATATTTTCATTGGATTTTGAGTGGAAATCAGTTAAATTAGGAAAAAAAGTAGGAAAAATTTCTTCACTGAAGGGGTGGTCAAGCATTGGAACGGGCTGCCCAGAGTAGTGGTGGAATAACTGTCCCTGGAAGTGTTCAAAAAACACATAGATGTGGTGCTGAGAGACACGGGTTAGTGGTGGGCTTGGCAGTGCTGGGTCAGTGGTTGGGCTCGATGCTCTTGGAGGTCTTTTCTGACCTAAATAATTCTTTGGTTCTGTGAGTGGGACTCACATAAATGAAGACAGGAGATTGTCTTCTAAAGGAGGTGTAATAACCAAATTGGAAGATACTTGCTTTAAATAGAGACTTCAGGTGAAGTTTTGGACTCAGCATCGTGCCAGAGACCTTGGTGCATGTGTCCCACTTGGGGTTTTTATATTGCTTCTCTCCTGTTGGGTGATCAGCTCTTGTTTCATGTGAGGAACCCTAGGAGTATTTATGGCACTTCTGGACAGAAGAGTGGCCACCTCTCACCCTTAAAAACTGGGACTCAAGGGTAGGGCTGCACAAAAAAGCTTCAGGGAAGCACTGGGTCATAAAAGCCTCTGTCTCACGTTATCCACCACCCTGGGAAAGCCTAGGTACGCTCTCTTACCACTAAAAGCAAGCACCCAACAAGTCCTTCTAACTCACTTATGCAACTTTACAAAATATCCAAGGGTCAGTCAAGCCATCATGTTGAGGGAGGTTGTATGTGTTTAACCTTCCTGGCTTTTGGTTGCTTCACTGCACACCCTCAAAGTGCTCTTAATGGGATTTTCCTCTGAACCACGTTGCACTGTAAATGCAGCAGCCCCATCCTTGCTGTCTGTGCAAAACCAAAGGTGAAATGGTGCCCGATTTTGATGCAGGGAAGCAGATTTATTTTTACACTTTCCGTCATTCGCTTCCCTGGGCTTTTCGTGGGTGCTTGGATGGCTCTGAGCTTGGTGTTCCCATGCCTAAATCACAATATGAATTTGTGTTTACAGGTTCAGAGATGCCCTCTCCAGAGTACATTGTTGATGTGGAGTCTATGGACATTTTCCCTGTTGGTTGGTGTGAAGCAAATGCTTATAACCTCACCCCACCACACAAAGCTGTTTGTAAGTACATGGAGACCTGAGCAGTGCAGATGTTGCATCAGTGGATATGTCAGGGATTCTGCCTTAGGTCTGTAATCCCATTTTTAACACTACCAACCTGCCCAGCAGACCAGTAACCAGGCTGGAAGTGTACTGCAATAAATGGTATTAAATCTAATTAGTGACCAGACTGGAATTACGCAGTTTGTGTTTGTCTCTGTGATCAGCCCCTCCAGAAATGGGATTGTCTCTGCTGGGAAAGGCTGTTCCATGGTTTGGGATTGCACAGTGGCTTGTGGGCTTGCAGAGGGGTTCTTGGTCACTGGGGTTGTCAGAGGGAAACCAGATTTTGGTGTGCTGAGCCAAATTCACTCAGGCAGCTGAGTGGATTAGGAACAAAGACCTCAGATTGGAAAAAAAACCCATAAAATATCAGGTGGAATGGACATATGGAGGCCATCCAGATGCCCCTTTCCAAAACAAGATCTGCTCCATCTAAATGGAGAAATAATTGCTGTCATTCTGTGATGGAGTTTCTGCCCTTTCCCAGGGTATCTGTTCCTTATTTCACTGCCCTTGCCAGCTCAGAGATTTTCCTAGTGTTCAATTTAAATCCCCCCACAGCACAATTAAGCCCACAGTGTTTTGTCCTGCCTCCAGTGCATATTAAGACAAATTTCTTTCCTTTCTATTTGCATTTGAAGGCAGTTCATGAGAGCTCAGTGGCTTGGTGTTGTTCTCCTGTTCCAACATAACCAATCTCAAGCCACCAGGTGAAAAATTGGCCTCACTGTTTATATTAATTAACATCCAAGAGGCGAATTTTAAAATGTGTCAGCCCTTTCGAAGAGTTAAATATGCTTAAGTTAAAAATCAGGCAGCCAGAGACTAATTTAGGAGAATACTGCTATGGCAACATTATGCAGCCTTATCACAATTTATAGCTGGGGATAAATTATACTGGAGGTAATCATGCTTGTAAAATGTAATCTTATCCATATGTGTTTCTGTATGGAAAAATATTTGTGTTTTTATTTTAATTTTTTGTTCTTTTATGCTGATCCCATAAAACACAATATTAGCATTCCAGAGGAAAGATTAAATGTATTATTACATCCTTAAAGTAGGTTTTAATGATGTAGTGACTTACTTAAAAAATACCAAGAAAAGATGGTGATAGTAATTAAGTACCATTTCATTGTGTTCAAAGTCATTTTATAGTCAGTGCATTTACACAGCTTTTTATGCATTCTGGGTGTACTTTATGGGACAGAAGGGTACAAAACTATTTTTTTCTTCCTTGCTTCATTTTTGCAGTGCGAAGGAAGAGAAGAATTGCAGTTGTGCAACCAGAAAAACAGTAAGTTGGGGGTTTTTTTGTTATTTAAGGTGGTATTTTTACAGGAATGCATCAGGTCTTCCAGGGGGGATAATACACAGCAGCTGTGTGGCTTGGTAACTACTGCCCAGATACTGCAGCACAGTCAGCTGGAGGATTCTTTTAAATCTGAAATATTTGTTAGCATATTAGAAAGTCTCTGAAACAGCAATTTTTTGCTGGTTGGGGCTGCACAGCCCCTGTCTGATTGCCAGCAAGGGATGCTTCGGAAAGATGGACATGTACCAGGAGGGCATTTCCCTGTCTAGCTCTTGCAGTTTGTAGAAACTTGAATTTAAGGGGTTTAAGTGAGAATAGTTGAAGCCTGGAGGTCTAAAGCTGACACAGCAGAGTGTATTTTTGGAGAAGGGCTGGATCTGGGTCCTTCATCCGCAATACCCTGGTCTGTGATAAACCATGTGGAAGTGGAATTGTGTTGGAGGTATGTCCATTCCTCATCCCAGGCTGTTGCTGGTGTATCTTCTGGTCCAGCCTGAGGGCTGGTTCTGGCCCTTTGTCCTGTCTGACACGATTAAATACACCAAATACACTATTAATTACGTCCAGTTTCTCTTTTAACAGGTTACCATCCACAGTGCCTGTTGAGAAAATACCTCATGACCTCTGCCCGGTTCCTCAGCCAGACACGACAGGTAAGGATCTTCATCTCAGAGACCCATGTCCTGTGTGGAGGGGGAGGACCTCAAAAAAGCATGAGCTGTTACAGGGGTGGGGAGATGGAACCACATCCTCAGGGGGTGGAATGAGCCCACCTGATGTACAGCAGGTGCAGGTCTGGTTCTCCCCATGTCTTGCTGGGGCTATCAGAGTTCCCCTGGAGCTTGCCCATTTCAGACAGTGATATTAAGGCTAGTGAATCTCCCTGGTGGAGATGGGTGCAGGTTGTTAGTTGACACCCATGAAATTAGGTACAGCAGGACCTGATGGGTCCCTGTGTTACATCAGGACTGTGTGGCACGACTGCTGCTTCTGCTTAAGGCAGATTTCTCTCCCCTTTAGCAATGGCAGGAAGCTCTGAGCACAATATTCCAGTTAATGGCGTAAACCCAGCAGCAGGGACAGAATTTCACTCACTTTATTTCAGCAGGCTGTGGGATGCATTGGCATGGCAGCCAACACCCCATTACAGTAAGGTGGGGAGAATCGGAGTCTTTTTGGGTATGATAACCAAAGAAGTGGATAACCACTTGGAAGGCACATGAACCACGTCTAGAAGCACCCATTTATCTCCATGGGCTATAAAGGAGCCCACAGTAATTAGTCCAGAGTAGGAAAACTGCTCTGCAGACCCATGTTGGGTCAGGAGAATGGCACTGCAGTGTTTGCTGGGTTGGACAGGAGCTGAAGAGGGGTTTCTAAGGCTCTCCACTGAGAGAATGTTCTCCCTGAGAATGTTCTCCCTGAGCTGATTCCCTGTCTTTGAAACTCAGCTCATGCATCCCCTCCTGGCAGGTTGCAGTGAGTCGCTCATATCCACCTGCAGTGTGAGTTCTGGAAGAGCCCTGGCTCTTGTGATGGATGAAATCCTTTCCCAGTCCTCCTTTCAGCAGAGTGTGCAGCCAAATCAGTCACTGTTAAAA
This sequence comes from Aleadryas rufinucha, assembly GCA_013397815.1. NCBI lineage: Eukaryota > Metazoa > Chordata > Aves > Passeriformes > Aleadryas > Aleadryas rufinucha. The sequence continues at coordinate 432,054 of VZTH01008782.1, read as the reverse complement.
ACACTTGCTTTTCCCATGCTGAACAGATTTGAGTAGCAGAGGCTTCCCTACCCTCTACCCCAGGGTAGAATTTTGTGCCTCCTTTACTCTCCTCCCCTTCTTCCCACATCTAGGAAGAAGTGCCCTTGGTTTATGATACAGAAGTGCTACAGACACGTGACTGCTGCTTTCTCCTTGCAGGCACCATCAATGGGAGATACTGCTGCCCCCAGCTCTACATCAACCACCGCTGCTTCTCAGGTCCATATTTAAACAAAGGCAGGATCGCAGAGCTACCTCAGTCTGTGGGGCCTGGCAAGTGTGTGCTGGTCCTCAAGGAGGTATGGCCCAGCTCTCTTTTGGGGGGATTGCAGACCAGACTGTGGGTTATGGCTTGCCAGATCCAGAATTTGCAAACAGTGCACCCAAAATTGTCCTGGAGTGGTTTCCACGAGGCAAAACTGCATCTGGGAAAAGGGGGCAGGTTTGTGCTTTGTGGGTTTTGATGTTTTTGAAACATGGGGAGTTCCATTGGTTGGGAGCAACTTTTGTATGGGTTGCCATCAACATAGGAGCAAATAAAAGTGCCATGGAGACATGTGCATCTTGTTTTGGAGACATAAACAACTTCCCAGGGAGCAATGGCCCAGCAATGGTCAGTGTTACTTTGCAGAAAAAATTCAAGCTTATTATGGCCATAAACTCAAGCTCGTTCTGGCCATGGGAACCAGTTCCAACAGGTGAAGAGAAAACATTCAGGGTGTTGGTGTAGGAGAGATACACCTGATTCCTGGTAGCTGTTGCTGAGATGAGAAAGGTGCCAGCAGCTTGGAGAACCATGGGCAGGATGGGGGTAAAAAAATTCAGCACAGCTGAAGTTTCTGGTGCTCCTCAGCCCTTTGCACCAAAGCTATTGTCCTTAGCTCCACCACTGATGCAGTGAAGCATCATCCTGTATGTGTACCCTTGAATCCCAAAGTCTTAGGTGAATAACAAGTAACTCTTGTGCTGTTTAGTGCCAAACTTATATCTACAGCCTACCTATTCATTATTCCCAGTGCCAGCACAAGTTTTCTGCTGGGACCACTGGCTTATTGTGGTTTCTTTCACTGTAAGAGGCAAGTGAGGTAGCAATGCCTGTGGTTGGACATCAGTTGCAAAGTTTGTCTCATTTCTGAGGTATTTTGTTGGAAAACAAGTTGAAACCTGGAGCCAAATGCAGTGGAGACATCAGCTCTTGCCATCCAGCCATTGCACCTGGGCTCAGAAGTGGTGACTGTAAGGTAGCTATTCTACATAATAAGGGCTGGCTTGAAGTTAAATTAAAATAAATAAGTTGTCAGCTTTAGATGTAGTTCTGGGGTCAGAATATCTAAGAAGCTCTTAGGAACAGTTCTTCATGTATGCCAAGAACTCCTCAGCAACATTGTAAAATAAAACAAGGTGTCTTCTTAAGACTCCAGATGATCTATAACCCACCATATCTTAGAGAAATACGCTGTAAAGATTAATTAGCCTCACTGCTTACTGCTCTTACTATTTTTAAGACACTTTACTCTTTCTCTATTTAAAAAGAAAATGGACTGTGACAAAAGATGCCTTTTAGATCCTTGATCATCTGGTGAAAGAATCCCAAATAACTCTTATGCTCTGCTCTCTCTGTCCCACAGACACATCAGTTCTCCACATTAAAAAAATAGCAGTTTACTGCCCTGCCTTTTGGCTACCCTGGGATTTAGCATCTCTTTGTTAGGTAGGAGATGTGAGATTATCTCTCAGATAGAGGAGGGAAACTGAGTTTCTCCTCATAAGAATGCTGATCATTGAGGTCTTGAACAGGAGAAAAGAGGTGTGATTATATTTTTAGCTGTGCATTGTCAGTGATATCTCCTAAGAAAACTTCATTGAGGATCGAGACCGTTTTAAGGGGGATGGAGATGGGCAATGTGTGAACACCAAAGAGCTGTGATGGAAGGAAAAGTGCTGAACTGTCCAGTGGCATCAGGCACACCAGATACACTCAGAAAAGAGCCCCTGTGCACATGAAAATACATGACATGGAGAACTTCATGAATATGAGGTGCTTGTGAGGTTGGGCAGAGGGTTTTGGTGGTGCTGCCTGATCGTGTTCACTGGTGTGACTCCAACTCACTCAGCTCTGAAAATCTAAAGTTCAGCAGTACCAAAATAAAACCTAATCCCCCCCCTCTGCTCCAAGGCACAGGTGGCTGCACCCAAACCCTTCCTGATGGAGAGGGCTGAAATTAACCACCAAAATCTCAGACTGGTCACACTCCAGCCAGAGGAAATTCGACCGATCTGAGATGGTTGATGTAATTTTCCATCTCCAGACAAAGCTGGAAACTGGTCTAGGTTTCTTCACTGGTTTTGTTTAAATCACAGTTAATTTTTTCCAAAAATCTGTTTGTTTGCATTTAATAGAGTGCAATATGAAGTGATAGTGTTGCTAGAAGGTACCACTGTTACTGTGATGATGGACCTTTGCTGTAGGGTAAAATGCCAAACCCCATGACTCATTTGAGATACAAGAAGAGTAAAAGCCAGAGGTTTTAATTTTTTTTTCCTTCCCTGAAAGGGAAATAATTGTTCTTACAAAACACTCTTTTTTTGAGCTGAGTTTATAAGTTTACAGAGTCCTGCTGGTGACAAGCCAGCTTTGAGAAAAGTCCTGGCACTGTGGGCGCCTGCGCAGGGCTGGAGTTGATTAGGTGTCTGGGAGAACGCCCAGACAGGGCCACACTGGTATTGCAGGGTTGGGTTTTCTTTTCTTGCTCATTTCCCAGCTATTCTGACAGCTCATACAGGCACCGTCACGCTGGTGAAGGGGCTGGACAGCGCTGCTGGTGGAAATTGGTCAGCAAGATGCTTTCTGCCCCTGGCTATCCCTCCAGCCAGGGTGGGTATAGAAGTGTGCTTTAGGAGAGCTTTGCCAACAAACTCTTGCATAGGGGTTAAATAACTCCCTGGATTTACTGATCAAGGTACCTGGTGAGTTGTGAATGAGTGTGGCAGCTCTGAAGGTGCTTGATGTTTTTGAAAACCCACTTCTGACTTTCTGACATCAGGTGTCAGGGGCCAGTGCCCCTCAGTTTGTGTGGGGAGAGACAGGCAAGAGAAGATGTGGGTGGGACCTTAAAGATCATCCAGTGCCACCCCCTGCCATGGGCAGGGACACCTTCCACTATCCCAGGTTGCTCCAAGCCCCATCCATCCTGGCCTTGGACACTTCCAGGGATGGGGCAGCCACAGCTTCTCTGGGCAACCTGTGCCGGGGCCTCACCACCCTCACAGGGAAGAATTTCTTCCACATATCCAGTCTAAATCTGCCCTCTGTCAGTGTTTGGTGTCTCTAATTGGACTTTTTTGAAGAGTGGTTTGAGTAATGTTTCCAAGGGCCCAATGATAAATTAAATTTTGCTTCTAGTAAATAACCTATCCAAGCAACTCCAACTAATGCCATTTTACAGAGTACTCTGCAGCATTAAGTGAAGCCCTTGCCTGAAAATGATTAATCCTGTAGGGTTTTCAAAATGTTAGCAAATCCTCAGGTTGCTGGATTTAGAGGGGGGGAAAAAAAAGCCAACCCAGAAAAAACCGACCAACCAAACATAAACACATTGGCCATTGCAGTATGACCTAGTTATTATTTCATTTCTGATGAACTGCATTCGTGGGTGCTGGATAAACTTAATGTTCATCATACTGAAATCGTTTGCAGGCCCCCAAGGAATTAAGAGGCGTTAGGTAAAGAGCTAAATTAGATGAAAAGCAATCCAGCCTCACTGTGGGGTCATTCATGTGCATACAATGCACAGTGTTCAAACACACAGTCTGGTGCTGTTAAGAGATTTGTTTTCCTTGTGTTTATCTCCCTACGCCAAGTGTAGGCTATTAAAGCTTGGATTCCCTGAGCCAATAGCAGGAATCATTTTTATTCTCAGTGACTTTGGATTAAAAGGATTGGCACATGTGTTCTGCTGTACGGAGTGGACACACACTGGGTTCCAGGCACACCTCCTGCAAACTCTTTATGTGGAGACTTCATTACTATTCTGTTAATACGGTCAAGGCACACAGCACTCAGGTTTATGAACATATTGCTGACCTCAAATGTGTGAATTTCCCCTTCAGTGTTCGCTGTGTGGTGGTGCGCATGGCACTGTGCCTGGTTGTGCCTTCAGAACTATTTCTGTTTTCACTTTTTTATTCAGTTCATCCATGATGGATGCAGTCTGTGGAATGTGCTTTGGGTGAGAGGGTCTGTCACAAAGACAAAATGACTGGTTAGCCGATTTTTGGGGTTAAACAGCAGCACTTAATGCAGTTACCTTATCAGACTCAGGTGTTACCTATAATATGGCAACAGTGATCTGTTCTGGGACCTCTCCTAATTGCATCCAGCACTTAGCCTGTGCAACCAGGACAGAAACAGGCACCTGCAAGCTGCTCCTGCCTGTGCAGCACCTGGGACCATATTCAGTGTGATCAAGGACTGCTTTTAAACCCATCATTGTTGTTGGTTTTGTTTCCCCTAGGTTCTCAGCATGGTGATCAATGCAGCTTACAAGCCAGGGAGTGTTTTACGAGAACTGCAGCTTGTGGAAGACCCTCAGTGGAATTTCCAGGAGGAGACACTTAAAGCAAAGTAAGTCTTCAATGTGTGTTCTTTTATTTGGGAGGTTTCAGAAAGGGAACTGACTAGGGAAAAAAAAAAGATAAGAAAAGGGGTTTTTTTTCTATTGTGAGTGTTTTACTTTTCTAATTATCGTTTTGCTGCATTGAATTATTTGACTCATTCCATAGCAACTTCAGAAATGAAATGTTCACCTGAACAGTTCATTTCTATTGTCTTTCTCCAAGCAGCCATCCAGTTTTTGATGAAGTGAAGTCCTGAGTTTTATGATAAGCTGTTCTTATAAGCTTGGCTGTTACTGAATGAACTCAATTCCTGGCTTTCTAAATGGAGGAGTATTGCTGCTTTTAAATTAGAGCCTGTCAGGCTAATGCAGAAAAAACTGGTGAGAATGAATGGCACCAAAAAAAGTTCAAACAAATTAGCAGGGACACATTTTTTAGCAGGAGTGTGATTAGGGCAAAGTAGTAACAGATCAGAGATTCAGGTCAAGATTTGATGCCTTTCTAGAATATATTCTTCAATTCTGAATTCCTCCTTCCAGCATTAAAATCTACCTATTTATGTCTTCTTAATGTAATGGGTACTGTACTTAGGATGTATTTCAACAACCATTGTCTCTCTGAAAGAGGGGAGTCTCACCTAAGCTCTCTGCAGAGCCCTTCTGAAGAATAATTCTTCCCACTTGAAGATGGATGTCAGCAAATAGTTCTTTGAACACAGCTCTCTTTGTTGACTAATGGTCACCTTGACTTTTTAAGTACTGTAGTTAAATGCAGTGAATCTCATCCTTTGTTCTGAACTCTGTTACTCCTTTTCAAAGAAAAGCAATTTTCTCTTGGTTATTTTGATATGAATCGCTGCCAAACAAAGCACTGTTGATGGCTACTGTATTTGATCTTTGCCCATGCAGATGTTGCAGAGAGTTCATGTGTTCTCTGGCTGAGGGAGAGAGCTGAGAAACCTCTATTCTGCTTACACTTAAACTGCTTTTCTGAAGGAGGATTGCGAACTGAAATGAAAATCTACTAGAAACATCCTGTTTTTAATTTGCTTCTTTCACCCATGTGGAAAGTCAGGCTTTTGTGTTTGTCAGTTGAGGTGTTGTGGATGAAAATCTAAAAGTCAACCTCGCGCATGCAGATTTTCATTAAAAACAAGTCTTTGTCCATGACCTGGTTTTCACTGATTCCAGGATCCCACATCTAGTGCTACAAGTTAATTCATTGCTACAGGTATTCAGCAGTTGTGAAATCAAGTTTTAATGCTCCATCTTAACATCCTCTCCTGCAAAGAACTGAGCTTACAGGCAGCTCTCCTGTCAGCAGTATCCTGAGTAGGATTTTGTTGGGGCTTCCCGTTTGAGTGTGGGGATCTGCCTTTTGAAAAAGCAGAAATATCTATTACTTAAGGCTGCTGCAATCCATATTTCCAATGGGAGACAGCCTGGGAAACGTTTAACTGACCATCCATCTGACCATACCACAGTATTTTATGTTGGCCCTTGAGTCATGGCCCATGTATGTGTTCCTGTGTGCTGACTGCCCAGGAGGCATCAACCTCAGCTCTCCAGTGAGTCAAGCAGCATCTTTCAACTTTATTAAGCCACAGAATGGATCATCACAGGCTCAGAGCTGGGACAGCAAGTTTTGAAGTGCGTTCTGAGAACAGTAATGGATTCTCCTCCAGTGTGGCATTTCCCTCTGGCTCCTGAGGAGACAAAGTTCATGGGTCTGGACAGTACCTTATTCCTGCAGCTCTCTGGCTTCTGGGGCTGATCTCTTCACAGAGCAGTGCTTGGTGGCCATGCCAGCTTACCTGTGCGTAGTTTGAGTACTTTTGAGAGCAGATGGCAGAGGGTTGATGTGCCCCAAGACTGTCTGGCTGCCTTAGGACTTCCATCTTTTTTCCTTCCTGAGTTTGCTTGAATTGCTTCATCAAGAAGTTTTGGTTGTGCAGGAGCAGAAAAGAAAACATGGTCATGAAACCAGATAACTGTGGAACATGCAAACAGCACATGAGACCTTCCATAAGGTGTGACAGTGCTTCAGGATCTCAAACAGAGACCTGCAGTGAGCAGCAGAGACTTGTAATGAGCGACTTCCAGCTCCGTGGGCTCCATGTGGAGCCTGTTGCTCAGGATGACAGCTCCAGAGCCAGCTGTGATGGGACACATCTTGTCACCACCTTCCTTCTGATGTGGACTGGCACACCCTTGGATCTCAGCAGTGTTGCTGTTTGCAGTGCCTGCAGTAGGGTAGAGCAAAGGGATGGGTGAAGAGAAGGCTGCTTTTCCCACTGTCCCAAATGCCAGGTTTTGCACTGCCAGGAATGCATTATCTCAGTCCTGGGGCAGCCTGCATTTAGTTCACTCTGCTGTTGTGAGTGACCACTGTGGAATCAATTACGCTCACCTTGCAAAGAAGATAAAACAATTTGGATTGTCCAGAGAGGTGGGTTTGCAGTGTGTGATGGCAGCCGTTTCCCATCAGCGCTGCTGGCTCCATGTGAGAAGAGTCAAACCTGATTTATTGATGATGATGAGTTAAAATGTCAGGCTTGATCCTCTTGAGTTCCCATGAGGGCCAGTTGGAGCTGTCGGCATTCAGCCCTTACAGTTTTGATGCTCTTAAGTTCAGTGCCTGCATCTCGATTTGCCTTCTCAATTTTACATAAAATGCTTAAGGGACTTTCTGGTCTTCAAGGGCTTTCATTTCTAAGGGCTGATAGTGGGGCTGTTTGGACTTACCCATTATTGCAGGACTTTGGACATAAACAAAAGCAGTGTATGCAGAGAGTTGTCTCCCGGGTCTTGTATGAAGCCCAGTTGATCAAAATAATAAAGGTGAATATTCCTGGACTCCTGCATTAAATGAAATTCTGAGAGTTGCTCAAATCCAGTAGCTGAACTCTAGGAATATTTACCCCTATGCCAGACATCATTGCTTATGTATGAGGCTGCATTTCAAAGAAAGCCTTTTCACTGCAGTTGCTTTAGAGCACTGCCTTTCACTTGCGATAGGTGAGGCTGAGGTGTTTGAAATCTTCTTTGCCTCGGCCTTTGCTAGTGAGGGTTGCTTTCAGGCCTCCAGGGCCCTGATCCTGTTTGAGGGAGTGAAGTGTTACCCACAGTAGATGAAAAAGAATCCAAAGACACTGGAAGCAAACAGGATTTGCACAAGTGCATGGAAGCGTTTGGGATGCAGCCAACTCTGCCTGGAGAACTGGCCAATGTCATTGCAAGGCCACTCACTGCTGTGTTGGGAAGTTGGTGAGGATGAGGGAAGTTCCCTGATGTCTGGAAAAAGGCAATCATCACACCCCTCCTCAGGAAGGGCAAGAAGGAGGATCCAAGCAGCTGCAGCCTGTCAGCTTATCTTTCCTGGAAAGGTTATAGCCAAATCCTCTTGGAAGCCATTTCTGAAAACATGCAGGACCTGTAGGGGACTGGCAGTAACCAAAGGGTGAGTTGTGCCTGATGTGATGAGGTAACTGCTTTGGGGTTGAGTTAAAAACAGTGGAAATTAATTTATGTTCATTTTGAACAAGGCTTTCCAAACCAGGACCAGTGGAATGACTTAAACCCTTTATTTCTGTAATTGGGAAGAGACTTAATGAGACAAGGCCTTACAACCAGTGCCCTTTCTGAATCCTGTGTTTTAAGAGTACAAAGTGCCACTGGATGATTAAATAGCTTTGCAGGAAGTTAACTCCTTATGTTTGGCAAACTTTAAGGTAGAAAGACAAAATGGAAATTTCTTGCAAAGAATAGACAGCAGGTTTTGGTCCCCCAAAAGGAAATTTAGGCTTTTATCTGCAGAGTTGTTCAAATTAGTCTCAAGAATTGTCAGAACACCTTAGAATGGGACTTTTGAAAATGAGGTTCTCAATGTTCTTGCTGTTTGAAGTGTCTTCAGCACAAGACTTTCTGTGTCATCACACTGCAGTCCCTGACTGGAGCTCCTAGAAGACACTGTTCTCATGAACCTCTAATCTATTTTAGGAAGCTTCAACAGATGAATTCTACTGCAAAATGCTGTTCATTTAATATTTTGCTCATGGATCAGCAAGTGTATTTATCACGGAAATAGTTCCAGCCTTAAGGTTTTCTCTGAGTTTGGGATATGAGGGCAGAGAAGGGGGAAGAGGAAAGAAAGATTCCTTTGGTTTTAGCTGAAAAAAAAAATTTTTTTTTTTAAAGAACAGCGATTTCTAAGAAAACTGAAAATATTATCCTTGACACAGGAGTTTTCGAAGTCTTCAGTGCTGCCATGCTGTGCATGCAGATACTTGCTGCTTACAAGTGACTGAGAAGATAGGAGCCCTGGTATAAAAACATAAATAGGAGTATCAGTAGTTGGTAACTTTTTGAGAGATGCTAATGGAAAAGGTTTTCTGACAAAGGAGCTCCTTCCACATGGCTGTCCTAGAAACAGCTCAAATTACGTTTGGTGGTGCCTGTGTTAAAAATCTTTAGTATGTGAGGAATATGGAAAATATTAGTGGAACCTGGTTTATAGTTGAAAGAGGTACTGCCAAGACCAAAATGATGTAAAAAATATTGCTGTAGCCAGCACTAACACTTTGGGTTATTGAGACTGATTGCTGCAGTCGTGGAGATCTCCATTTTGCCATCCTCTCTGTTAATTAAAATGTGTTTTGAATTCAAAGCAGACTATGAAATCAGTCAGTTGTTCATTTTCCTAGTTTCATCTTTTCCTTTCAGCAGGCACTGTAGTACAATGGGTCCTTCCTGGGCAGCCAAACACAATAGGAAGCACACAGTTAGAAAAAGTCAGCCATCCTTGAATAATACCCATCAGGCAGCTTTCTTAGCTTATAAGAAAGAAGATCAAGAGGCAATTTGATTAGAGTGCTTTTGCAGGGAAACAAAACCAGATGCAGTCTTTTCATCCTAGTGGTGAAAGTCAGAACAAGGACAAATAAATGAGAGTTAAATTCAGATGCATCCAGACATAAAATTAAGTTTAGGCACATGAGGTGTAGGTACAGGTGCTTCCCGTGCCATGACTCTTCCAGTGTGGAGACCCTTGAGGCTGGTGCTTGTCTGGAAGTGCTGGTTTAGTCCAAGCAGAGTTATTTGGGTCCAGGTGAAAGCAGCACAGTGAAATCCTGCAGGCTGTCACAGACTCACCGACCCAACGATCCGGGCTGTCATTAAACTTAATGGCTCCTGGAGAAGTAATAAGTGCAGGAGTCTTTTCAAACACATTGAAAAGAGATATAAAACTTTTATAAGTAGGTACATTTAAATGCCTGTGGCATTTGGTCTTTCTGGTATTAGGTATTGCCAAGCCCTCCTCAGCCAGCCTGCCTCTGCAGCTGTGTCATGGGGAAGCTGGGATCGTAACAGTGCTCTGTACCTGGAAGGAACACTTCTCCCTTTTACATCATCTGTCCAGGTCTTTAAGGCTGTGTGAAAAGTTGGCTCATTAAGTCATTCATGCGTTCAGGTGAATGAATCCAGGATTGTCTTGGCACTAAATGGGGTATCAGAGTCAGCACCTTGCAGGAGTGCTCATTCAGGTTTTATGTTGAGGTGATAATTTGGATTGCAACCTGAGGATGGTTGGACTGGGCTGTTCTCAGACCCAAGTTTCATTTGGGTTTCACCTTTTATGACGCTTTATGTGCCACAGTTTCAAACCCTTTTCCCACACCCCTTTGTTTCAGAAAGAGCTGTCTGAATGTTTTAACTCTCTGGTCACATCTTTATTTCACCACCTCCTCCTCTTCCTCTCCCATATCTATCAGCAGCTGCTAGGAAACTGCGGATCTTAATACACTGACAAATGCTTTGTCTCATTTTTCCTGGTGACTGTATCTTTGTCTTTCCTTGCCTCCCATCCAGTAATCTTTCTTCCACTGTTGTTCCCTCTTTTTCTTTCATGTGTGTTACTTTTCCCTCCTCTGAGCACATTTGTAATGCTACAGCACCGGGCGCACGTGTGGTTGTCTCTCGTGTTTCATTCCTCAGGATGCGTAAGAGATGTTTTAAAAACCTTATCTCAGTGTTTACAACAGCTTGCTGCTGCTGTTTAATAAATTACGGGGATAATTGGTTTTCCAGGGTTCACATCTACAATGTAGTACAGCAGGGCTGTAACTGTATCTTTCTCAGCCATTTATCGCTCAGAAACACTTTGTATAAAACACCAAAATAAATGTTTTAGTAGCATAGCAAATTTGAGACAAACCTTTCATTGCAGGTTTCTGCTCCAAGCATTCCCTGTAGGAATCAGTTTTTAGGGCCTGTTGCTGCAGTTCTGTTAAATAACTCCAGAGGCTCCCGATGGGTTCCTCAGGTTTTGTAGTGCCCATGTCTGTGACTGGTGAAGTCATCTGGTCCCGGAGTGGCAGAGATTGTTGTTTCACTCAGATTCTTCTTCACAATCGTTGTGTGTCCTGGTAGCCACAGCTGGCACCATGAGTCTTGGGGATTGTTGGAGCTGGAATGTGATATGGGAGCAGGAAAGATGGCAGTGGAGAAGACCAAAAGTGCACTGGGTTACAGAGTTCAGCCCAAACACAGGGTGGTGACCAGAAAGCTCTGCAAGGTGTGTAAACATCTGATCATGGGTCAATATGTGAAGAGAGACTGCATCCCTCTCCCAAAAACTTTCCATCAGTTCATAATAAGGGCTTGCTGTCGTGTGTAGTTTCCTCACCGAGGCTGCTGAGGTTTTTTTCCTTCTCTTGCCCTATCTACAGATACATCCAATGTGCACATGGATCCCTTCCCAAACCATGTCCACACCTTCAATTTATTTCACCCTTTCCTTCCTCGAGTCCATCTGAAATGCAGCCACTAAAAAAAGCAGACCTGTTCCATCTGCATTCCCAAGAGAGACCCTCTCCCAAAAGTCCCTAGGGAGGATCTCGCCCTGGCGGAGGGGAGTCTGGTCTGTAGGACCACAGGATTTTGCTGGAGTTGTGATGTGGTGTCTCGTACTCCTCCCTAGGTACAGAGGGAAGACGTACAGGGCGACCGTGAAGATCGTGCGGACGTCGGACCAGGTGGCGGATTTCTGCAGGAGGGTCTGTGCGAAGCTCGAGTGCTGCCCCAACCTCTTCAGCCCTGTGCTGGTGGCCGAAGTCTGCCCTGAGAACTGCTCCATCCACACCAAAACCAAGTACAGTGAGTATTGGAAAAATCCCTCTTGGTGCTGGCTGGGAACCAGAGAAGTGGGAGATGGCCTGTGGTGAAGAACAGGAGTTGTGTGATAGGTTGATATTGATTAGGGCTCATCTCATCTAAGAGCAGTTATTTAATCCTGAGGCCACCACAGGTTCCCTTAGAATCCTGTACCAGAAAACTGTCCATCTCACCCCATCCTAATACATCTCCTTGAAAGTCATCACTTTTTGAAAGTCTTGACTTTCCCTCATATCTAAAGTTAACACAAGGAGCACATAAAGGGAACCTGCAGTGGGAAAGCTGGGATTTAAACTTGCTACATCTGAGAGAGCTTCATTAGGTGAGATGAATCCTCTTGGTAAGGATTCCTGGCATACACACCAGCACAGGCCAGTACCACAGTGCTGACGTGCTGGAAGATTTGGGAACACTGACTCCCTACTCAATGTTTCCTATTTAAACATGATCCTGCCTGTTCAGGGAGGCTGTTGTCAGGCATATGTCCAGCACTTGTTGTTATCAATGTTACTGATATTACTGGCTCTTAAACAGGTCAGGAGAGTGGAAGAGTGCTGTCCTTCTTCCACAAAGGTTGCAGAAAGCAGTATGATTGATTTAAAGCAATTCTCCTGTGTTTGGTGCCACAATAGAAGGAGGAATGGGCTTAGGGGGATACTGAGATCACTGAGGATGGGTTTCTGTAGAAGTCTACACCTGAGCTGGAGTCCTGGCTCCCACTGGTACCAAAGGGAGAGCTGGAGGAGTGCAGCTGGGGGAGCTCCAGGTTGTCTCATCTCAGAGTTGATGGGTTTATGTGACTGGATGAATTTTTCCTCAAAACTCCATTGATTTTCTGAAAGGCTCAGTTTAGTTACGAACTTTGGCATGGGTGCCAAGTGCCACTTTAGTTGTCCTGGGATACCCTACATGGTCAAGGACAGAGTATCTTTCATCCCCAAAACATGTAAGAAGGCATTTAACATAAGCATCTAAGAGTCTGAAATCCTTAATTTCAACTTGGGCCGCAAAATAGTTGAAAGTAATAAAAACCCATTCCTTTGTAGGTGATTGAGGATAGCTGGCCCTCTCCCCTCTCTGCTGAAAACATTAGCAAGTGGAAGGGTGTCTAGGACTATTACCTCACGCAGAACTGCATTGGATCAAATCTGGAACTTGTTGGCCTCTGTCCTTCCAAATCACTGCTCAGCTCTGCCTAAACACCTATTGTTAAATTCTGAAGTCTTCATTCATCATCAATAAATCTGGATGCATAACAGCTGTAACACTGTGCTAGTCCAGCATGACATCTTATATTTATGCTGGACATTTTTTTCCAAATCAGTGTATTTTAAAGTTTAAATCACACCTAGAGTAGAGTCCTGAACCTGTAGCAAGGAAGCAAGCCAAGGTTCCCTTCTTTTGGTGGTTAAAGTGTTTAATGGGCATTGTGCTTTGTTTCTCCAGCTTATTACTATGGAAAGAGGAAAAAAATCATTAAGCCACCGATTGGGGAAAATAACAATATGAAAAGTGGCCATGTCAAACCAGCCAGGCGCAGAAAGAGGCGGAAATCCATCTTTGTGCAGAAGAAAAGGAGGTCTTCAGCTGTGGATTCGAATGCTGCGGGCTCTGCAGAGGTTTGTGTTGCACTGGGATAATTTAGCAAAAACCCCTTGGGGCTTCTTTTTGTCCCCCATTCTGCATTTTCCTTTTGGGGGGCTTCTCAGCACATCTGAACACTTCCAGTTTTTATTTTGAATCCTTCCTTGCTCCTCTGTTCTTCTAAGGTCAGACTGGTTTTATTGGGGCACTTTGGGGATTTTTACCTGATCCATTTCAGAGGTAGCAAGCAGATTTTTTGCTCCCACCTTCCCAATGCTCACTGGCTGATGTGCTGCCTAATATGGCTTTGTTTTATTTCCCTCCTTGAAAGCAGACAGATCAGCCTGTTAGATGCTTTGCACAGCATTTAGCAGAGTGAAGGAGCTCTGTGGTCCATGTCTAAGATCTCCAAGTATTATAATAAATAATGACAGCTCATGAGCCGTTCTGGTTTTGAGGAATTTTATTTTTTTATTAATATTTGTAATATTTTTGGCTCACAACATCAAGCCTTAGCATACAAACAAATGGTTTGTGTCCCAAATACACAGAATTTGAGGGCTCAGTCTTTCCTCTCTGCTGTGTGATACGACAGTGTCTGAGCCTCAGCAAAGATTTGTGTCCAAATTAAACCTGGAATAGACTTAGTTCTGTGTGGGCTGTTTCTGGGGCCTTTTCCCATGGTAGCAATAACAAGGTTCATGTGTGGTTTCCCTTCCTCAGCTGAGTGCCACTGATTGCTGCTTTGTGCAATGTGAAATAAAACTGGTTTACTTAAATTCCCTCTGCGTCACCTGGAGTAGGGTATTTTATTCAGCTTTCAGTTGATTGCCTTCATCTTCATGGCTTGGTCCTCATTTAGATGTAGTTCTGCTTCATTTCCTTAGATTATATCTGCTTCAAAGGAACTTAAACTTACGTTAAGCCTAAATCAACCATTAGCCAAGTTTTTCAACCTTTCAGCCAGTACAACTGTCTTTGTCTGAATTGCTCTTTCACTCAAGACCTGAGCACATGGCTTTGGGTGTGTGCTCACACTGGGATCAGAGCTGAGCTGTCAAAGCCATTTGGGCAACTCATGTATATAAAGTTCAAAATGCACAGTTTCCATCCATTGATGTGTGCTTGCAAGCTCTGTGTGACAGAAATAACAAGAATCTGGTGTAATACTTTAAATGGGCCTTTGGGCTTCACCTCCAGCAGTTCAGTGTTGGGCTGAAAGCAGGGAAATATGGCTGAAATCCTCTGTCCTGAGTTTTGCAGAAATGTCACTAAAAGTGCTATCTTGAACATCTAGATATTTACAAAAGGCACCAAAATTTCCCTTTTTTCAGGACCAGTAACACTCAAACCAGTTTAAAGCAATGTGAAGGTTTAAAGTCAATCCTGTTTCTGATCTTACTTCATCTCAATCAACCTGAATTTCATTTTATCCTCTTAGTATTTTCCATTTCTCCTCCTGTGCATCTGCAGCGCCACAAGTTTTGAGATACCAGCCCAAGAGAGGAACATTTCATGCCAATGAGTTATTGCTGTTGACCTTTAGCTAGGAGGAGAAAAAGGATTTTCTGCCACGTACTTTTTTTTCTTCTGTGTTTTGTAACAAACGTAAAGCAAGGACTAATTCACTTAGCACTGTAATGAAAACGAGGTAATTCAATTAAAATAAATGTTACCCCAGACCAGCATGGCCATGGGAATGCAGTTTGACCCCGTGCCTTTGGATTTGCTGCTGTATCCATCTCCTGGATGCTGTTTGTGTGTGCAGGAGAGCGAGGATGACGAGCCGGACGCGATGGAGGATGAGACGGGGAGCGAGGAAACGAGCTCGGAGCTGCGGGATGACCAGACGGACACGTCCTCGGCCGAGGTGCCCTCCACCAGGCCCCGGCGAGCGGTCACTCTGCGGAGCAGCACCGAGCTGGACAGGCCTCCTGCCACGGAGCGAGCCCGCCGGAGCCGGAGACCCCAGCCCCACTCCTGCAGCGAGGCAGAGAAGGGCACACAAGCCAAGGAAGTGAGTGTGTCCCATTTCATAGCGGAATTCCTCCTAAACTCACCTTCAGTGCCAAACCTTCCTGGTCTGAGGAGGGTATCCCTGCTCTGGTTCTCCACAGAAGGTAGTTTGCTTTATGAAAGCTTTTCTTCCTTTTTTTTTTTCTCCTTTGTAGGAAATTAAGCAAGAAGAGGAAGAGAAGCTCGTCCTGGACAGTAACCCACTGGAGTGGACTGTGACTGATGTTGTGAGGTTTATTAAACTCACGGACTGTGCACCCCTTGCCAAAATATTTCAGGAGCAGGTAGGAGTCCTTTTGTCACTTGTCCCCTTCATGTCTGTGGTGCCTGTTGGTGTAACAGCACATCCCACGTTGCTGACTGGGCCTGGGGCTTTGGTAGAGAGATCATGACCAGACTTCAGATCCATCAGGCCAAGTTATAACACCAGTTTTGGCAAGGCCTGAAAACCCTTAGGAACTTGAGTCAGAGCCTTGCCAGATCCTCAGAGAGACCAGAAACTCAATAGCCTTGTGAAAAACCCTTGTGGAAAGCAGGAGGTTTAGTCCTTTCATGCCGAGGTCCACGGTGCCATACTGGTGTCCCATAGGTAGGAACCTCAGTGTGAAAACAGGTAATGGTTGCCTGGTACATACCAGGCTTTCTCCTGGCCACGTGGGTTCCATCCTGTTCCAAAATACTGGCCTGGGAAGCAGAAGAGTGCTGCTTGAAGCCAAAACTGGCTGTCTGAATTTTGCCATTAACACCTAGATGCCTCCAGTGTGTAGACACCCAATTCCTAGCTACGTTCCTCTGAAGATCTGCCAGTCAGGCCTTGGATGACCTAAATTTATGAGATGCCAATCATCTCCCCATTAAGCAGATAGGTTTGCAGGAGCAGAAGCTAATGTTCTTCATCTCTAGCCAGTGTGAGTGTGTAAAATTTATATGGAAAGAGCCATTCCTTGGCTAATGAGTAGCAGCCACTGCTGAGGGTAAAGGGCAGCACTAACGAGCCATAGTTAGGAAGAAGCAAGTGTGGTTAATTAGTCAGTGGTGTGGCCAGCTGCTCATTGAACTGTCACTGATTCTTCACCATGGATAACTCCAGCTGCTGTGGCTGGGAGGAGGTGGAGGGTGAGTCTGGAGTGGGTGAAACTCTCCAGAGCAGGATGCTGCAGTTGCTGGGTCACAGCGAGCTCCAGCCATTTGCTAACCAGCCTGGAACAATGCCAGGGCTTGGAGGCCAACCCTGTCTCTCCTTTGCCAGAGAGTTTTACAGGGACTTGAATCAAACACAGATGGCTGGAGCTTTTCCTTGTGAAGCCCTGGTGCAATAGGCCATACCATCAACCTTCAGTGGAGGATGAACCTGAGCCATGGACAGTCCTGATCAAAACAGCACTGCAAGTGTCTAAATCCTCCTTGTGTTCAATGCTGCCTAATCAGGGCTGTCCTGAGGAGTTTATGTTGACTCTGAGTTGCTGTGCACAGGCTCTGATCCTCCCTAAGGGCTAAAAAGCAGTTTTGTGGCACGATCATCTTCTTGGTCCATTAAAGGATAAAGAGAACTCAATCTCTTTATTAAGAAGAGGATCATAAAGCCAACAGAAGTCCCCAAAAAAATAGCTTGTCTGGTTCATGGAGGTTGGTGCACGGTTATGCTTGAGGGAAAGACATGACCTGCAGAGGTCCTTTCCAGCTTAAACCATTCTGGGATTGTGGGGCATTAGAGATTGCAGGGGCTCTGGGCATTCCTGGCCTCTCTGTCTTGGTCATTCAGCAGTGGAACAAAGCAGGTCCTGGGTGGACCCAGGGCGTGGAGCAAGGCAGACACAAACCTGTGCTGAGCAAGTTGTGGACCAGAGGAGGTGGGGAAAGGATCTGACTTGGCAGTGGGACCAGCATCAGTTTCTCCATTCAACTCCCTCCTGTGTCTTCTCGTGTCTCTCTGCAGCCTGCCCCTTGTTTCAGTTCCTCAGGCATGAAATGGGACAGATCTCTGTGAACTCTGCAGAGGTTCTTGAGGTGATCCCTCCTTTCAGCAGCTGGGAGGCTTTTCCCAGACTGGAGGTTAAGATGAGAACCTATGAAGAGACACAAGACAACTTCTGAAAAAGCATGTTGTCTCTCAGGGAATGGCAGTGTCAAAGTAGGAGAAAAAAGCAGAGGACAAAAGGACTTAATTTTTAGGGCAAATTTCCCTTCTTGTTCCTCCAAACTCACTCACACATTCTTCCCTCCAGAGTCCACAAATAAATCCATTTTCCCTGTGTTTCTTTCCCCAGGACATCGATGGCCAGGCCCTCCTGTTGCTGACACTGCCCACGGTGCAGGAGTGCATGGAGCTGAAGCTGGGTCCAGCCATCAAACTGTGCCACCAGATCGAGCGAGTAAAAGTTGCTTTCTATGCACAATACGCCAACTGACTGCACTTCTCCGTTCCTTCCTGTCCTCCTTGTTCCTTTTTTAACATTTCAGTTTTTTCAAGGGGCTTTCTTCCCCCATATCCTTTTTCTTTTCCGAGAACAAGTGGAATTGGAAGCACTGGGAATTAATCCATAGCGGGGAAGAAAAACAAACACAAAAGGAAACTAGCAACAAATGGAACTAATTTTTCTGTACTTGTAAAGCACATGGAAAGACTGCTGGCATCTCTCCTCGTGAGCCTCTCCAACCCATCGCCCAGTGGTGCAAGGCCAGCACGGATCAGATTTGTCACCAAACCAAACCTACCAGTGGCAGACACATTCCCAAGGAGAAGGGTCAGATGTTCCCAGATGGTGATGGCTTGTCTAGGACAATTTCTGGACATGAACATTCCTTTTAGACAACTCTGACACTTCTTTCATATTGAAATGTAAGTGATCATTTGTAGCACTACCTGAGGTTTAACTGCAAATTTGATCTTGGTGATCAATGGGCTTTTTTTTTTTTTCTTTTCTCGCATCTCTCTGGTTTTACAAAAGGAAAAAGTGTTCCACCAGGCTACACTGGTTGTCCCTGAGTGAATTATGAAAGGGGACTCCATCCATGGTCTCTCTGGTCAGACAAAATTGCAGTGAACTGACAGGGGTGACACAGGACCTGGTGGGGCAGCAGCACATCCTGAGCCACGCTGGCTCTGCACAATCAGCTGAATATCTCTGTGATGGGATCTGTACAATGCTCCATTCTTGTACAGGAGGATGAAGGCTTTCATAGTCAAAATCTCAGCTCTTAAATCCAACCTGACTTTGAGCCATATGGTGACAGCAGACTGGGCTCAGGGACTCCTGCTGACCCCTGTGCTCTGAAGAACCTGCTGACCAACATCAGCTGCTGCATTCTCCTTCATCGGTTTCTTTCTTAAATTCTTTGAGAGAAGGGGAACCTTCAAAAATAAATACTCTGGAATACATCCAAACCTTGCCCAGAGAGTGTGTTAGGCAAGAAGCATTGACTGTTTGCCATGCATCACTTGGGAATTCCTAGCTGGTCTTTCAGTGAGTTTCCTGATTTGCCACTGAGGAATGGGATGGGTGGAAGTGCTGCACGCTGGACCAGATCCTGACACTTCATCAGAAGTTTTCTTATGTGGGAGATGAGCAGGACTGGATCTGTTCTCAGCTGTTGCTTTGTACTGAAGATCTTGTTCAAGTTTTAATCAGTTCAAGGGAGTATTGGTTGCCTCTGCATCAAATGGTGGGGTTTTGTTCTTCAGAAACCCAGGAACAGGGTTCTGTAGTGGAGGAGATATTAAGAAACTGGGTTTTAGACTGGATTTCCTACTGACAGTAGCAGTGAAATGTGTCACTGCAACTGGTTTGAGAACTACTTTGGATCCCTCTCACAGTCCCTTGAAAATGTTGCTCCTTGTTTCACCTCTGAAGACAGAAGGATGGCACCCAGCAAAGTGAGAGCACAGCTGAGAAAATCAGGGAGGATGCTTTTCCCAGCTCCTCCTTGCTTCAGCCCAGTCCTGGTGTTACAGCTGCCAGCAGGAGACAGCTCCTGGGAGGATTCTGTCAGGAGAACTGGTGCATGAGGACATTGCAAGGAAGGGAAGCAGAAAGGCTGTTTGCTAAACAGCGTCCCAGCACCGATCCTTTACTCGTCACATCCAGCTTCTTTTGCTGCTCTGATGTTCTTGGAGTTTCTGGCCTCTGGGATTTGTCAGAGACATTTAATGCCTTCTGGGACACACTGCAAAAATGTCATTTTTTGTCTCCATCAGCCTTGTAACTGTAGATATTCCTATGGCAGCTAATTCCTCGTGGAGGCATGATTGGGGAGCAGACACACACAGACTCTGAGAGCAACCAGCTCTAGTGCTGGCCAAGCAGGGAATGGGTGAAGCATTGAGCCAAGAACATGGGAATCTTTACTGATTGTTCAGGGAAGTTAAATCATATTTAAAACTCGAACTATTAAACAACAACAAAAAAAGAGTTTTAATTTTATCTTGCGCCAGCTCTTTTATTTCCACAGGTTTCTCTCTCCTCACCATTTGTCTTTCACTTTATTGTTCTTCAGTGTTGCCTCATTTATCACTCTCTGTCTTTTCAGAGAAGTTGGTAAGCTAAATCTTTATGCTAAAATTACCTTTGTGGCAAATGCTTTACTATTTCTTTTTAGTCTGCAGGTTGGGAAGAGATAGGGATTGGGGTACTGTTGTCTGTTGCATTGATTGCTTTCCAGAAAAGCTGGAACTGAACTTCTTGGGCCATTTCTTACACAAGTGGAGAATGGTTGGTGTGTGGTTTAACTGGACAATATGCTCAGATTGAGCAGAGATCAGAAGGAACTAATTACTCTTGCCTGGACTTCATTTAAATTCTGGAACATCAGTAGAGCTTTGGAGTAATGTACTTCAAAGGAGATGATGGAAATCCTATCTTGCTAGGGTAAAATGCCACTTTACTTTGCAATGTAGAAGTATAAACCACTGTAACTTTGAGGGTTTTTTTGGTCCAGGCCTGATTGATTCTAAGTTAAATTCAGAGCTGCTGCAGCTTCACAGATACACGAGTGACGGCGGTGAAGCCACATCTTCACCCCTCCCTGTTCTGAATTTGGCAGCCAGGCCTGAGGTTTGTTGTGTTACCAGCTGCAAAAGGCCACTGCTGTGAAGTGCTGAACTCATGGTTATCCAAGGCCATTGCCAGGGGCTGGGGAGCAGCCCTGCTGTTCTCTCTGGGCTGTTGGATGCTGACCTTCAGCACACTGACACGGACCACTTTGCTCCCACGAGAAGGCTGTGCAGGTGTTACTGGACTCTCTTCAGGCATAGGACCAAAGATGGGCATTTTGGAACAAAAATAGGGGGCTGAAGAGTGTGGTACCTGCCTTTCTTTGTCTGCACTGGCTTCTTTGGAGCTTGCACTCACCAGGCTGAACAGATCCATGGGCGGGTGCCTGCTCCCTTCACAACCTTTGCCTTGACAGAATTGGCCAATTCCCACTTTGCAGGCCCAAAACATCCATCTCTCAAATTGGATTAAATCATTAACTTAAGGAATGTCCACGATTCCGTGGATCGTTGTCCTGCCTTCCTCCTGCCATCATGGATGCTCTTCAAGAAAAGTGATCTTTGGTTTCAGGGCTTTTCTTCCTTTTTCAGTTCACAAACACAGCTCCCATCCAGACTCTCATTTTTTAACTCAGTGCCAGGATGACCAAGCCCTGGCTTTTCCTACCTCTCAGAGGCATGAAGGCCTCTCAGCTCTGAGAGGGGTTTCAGAGTCTCCAGCTCTTTTGTGTTACCTGTGTTCCATAACCCGTGATAGTTTGGTCCTGCAGGGTGCAGAAACCTCCTAAAAATGCTGTGTGCCCTCAGGAAACACCAAAATCTGAGCACACACTGTCCTTAGTGAAGTATCCAGTAGGTGCATGTCCTAGCTGAGATGGCCTGACCCACACTGCTAGAGGTATTTGGGTGTTTGCTGGGATGTACAAAACTCAGTGGGACACCTAAACTCCTTTATTTTACTCTGGGCAAACAGCTAATTTGCCTTAAACTGGAAAGTCACCATTCCTTGGCTTTAATCTTCAGCCTTTTGCAGTCCCGGGCGTGTGGTGTGGGGCAGACACCATCTCAGCCCTCTGAAGGCAAACCAGGCGATGTTTGGCTGCCATAATCAGCATTCTGTCACCTTAAAGCCTGCCTTGGTCTTTTCAGGACACAAAGTGGAATTTGGCAGAGCTGCTGTGCCATCTCAGTGTTTCAGAAGCTCCCTACAATCAGGGCACTAAAGATACTTTCTGATTTCCTGGTGCGGTGCATCTGGAAAATGGTGAACTCAAGTGTGTTCCTCTCATTTCCAAATTCAAGTGCCAAAAGAGAAGATGCTGCGACTGAACTCTGTTAAAACCAGCTTTATTACACGTGGATAAATACAGTCCCAAGGGCTCCATTTTGGTGCTAAGATACATCATGCTGTATTTTCCATTGCTTGGGATTGCAAAGCTGATTCCTTACTCCAGGAAATGTTTTCTGTAATCTGCAACATCTTGAACGGATTTTTTTTTTCTTGTGACTGTACACTTTTTAACTTGGATACACTCAACAAATACCCTTTCACCCACAATCCTGTGAGTTTTGGAGATGTTTTATACAGTAGATTTATGTAAAAATTCTTTCAAAATGTGGATGCATGTATATTTTCCCCTCAGTAATATTCTTTATCACATCAGCTGACCCAGAACTAAAGGATCAGTTACTCAGGATTTGATCCAGAAACGACTGAGGTTAGTGTTAGGGCCCTCACGGATGTGTGGGCTGTGGGACCAAATCTTCACCAGTTTCTCTCACTTAGAAGTCAAAAAGTCTGCTCTTAATTAACAGAAAATTTAAATGCCTCCTTCTCCTAGCAGGCAGAAATGCAGCTGCAGTCTGCCAGGCTTCACAGGAGAGGGCTCATGTCCTTAGGTGCTCATGAACTCCCAATAAAGGAGCAGAAGCCTTTAATGGTCTCATTTATTCTTTGGTACAATACTCCAGCAAGAAGTGTAAATGGTGTTAATGGCTGCATGTAGAACATGAGCCAGTCATCAAAGATGAGAATTTTATAGCCCAGCAGTCCTTTAAATGTCAGCTGTCCTGCAGGAGAAGAGTGGTTTTGCAGGGGTTTGGTGCCGTGCATGGGAATTCTCTCACAGAAGACACATGGACTGCACAACCTGGGTCATAGCTGCAAATACTCGTGGCCTTTCTTTTTCTTTTAGTCTATTGTGTTAATTTTTGCAGTGAAAAAGGTAAGTCTTGATGACTGCCAAGGATGTGGGAGAGGAGAGAGAGGGCTTCAGGAAGGAGAGGCTGGAGTTCTGGGCTTGAGGTGTCTTTGTGGAGAGAGACCTCTCACAACAGAAGCACAGCTGGGGTCTGTGAGCATCATTCCTGAAAGCTTTTCTTTCTCACGGCAGAGATGGTTTTTGAGTCCCAGCAGGGGCCAGGTGAGAGGAGGGAAAGAAGCTGACAATAGATTCAGTTCTACAATGCTGAAAGGTTCTAATTTTGTTTTCCCAGTGGAGATACAGAAATTCAGCTCAGATGTCTCTAGGCTCCTTGGCTGGTTAGAAGGGAAAATCAGTGTTTCTTCTACCTAATTCCTCTGTGTCTTCTGGGGTTTGGGGGCTGAAGACGCTCCTCTTGCTCCTTCCAGACCTCCATAGGAAATACCAGGCTAAAACCTGAGCTGTCTCCCACAGGAAAAGGCAACGTTGCCCTAAGTTCAGGTTGTGGATCTGTGTTCTGATGTGACAGGATGAAGATGCTCATTCCCAGGGCACCCCACCTGCTTCGTGTTGCTCCAGCCTCACTGGAGATCACGGGCACATAAATGCCCTTAATTTTTACATTGTAAATGCGTGCATTCCATTTCCCAACCCCTGTTCTGCCAGGCCTGGTCAGGATGTGCCAACACACGCAGTTATTCCAGCAGCCTTCGCCTTCAGGGACCTGCTTGCTGGAAAACACCTGGGGAATGGTACCATGACACTTCCAGATGCACAGGCAGGGGTGTCCTGTGTGGTCCAAGAGAGGTGAGAGTCTCAAATGCAGCCTTGGAGGGGAGTTGAGTCTTACCATGTGCCTTGTGTAGGACAAGGCAAGCACTTCAACCCTCCTGTCTCTCCTGGAACAGCAGCAATTGGCTCCACAACCAGCAGTTACGCTCCATTCGTGGTGGTGCACGTTGGAAAACTTTGAATTGTTTTGCATTCCAGTTTGTACTGAAGGTTTTGACTCGAAGTTTGTGTACATAATCTCTTTGGTGTGTTGATACATATGTGTGTATATATATATATGTATATATATGTGCGTGTATATGTATGTGTATATATATATATACATATAAATCAATCAATGCTGGTGTTTTTACTTTTTAAAGTACCCAGGGCGAAGGGCATGTTGTCAGTTTGCTGTAAGATTCTATTCTGTATATATGTTTTCATGTAAATAAGTGAAAATCTATATTCAGAGTTATATTTTAATTTTTATTCAGAATTAAATCCCTTTTTACTTGAAACAGTTGTAAGCCACGTTGTTAATAAAGTAACAATAAGTCATATATCTCTCTAGGGTGGTTTTTTTTGCCTGACAGGGCTGTGTTTTGATGTATCTGTGTGTCCAAGCTGCCTGGATCAGTTTTGCCTTCACTGAGGCCCCAAACTTCCAGAGGTACAACACGGCCTCCCTGATGCCCTTCATAGATGCCATCTGAATAGTTTGGGTTTATGTGCCTGCAGATTCTTCCCAGAAGCAGGACATGAAACAAGAAAGGTAGGTGGGTGGTGAGGAGACACAACAGCATGCAAGGAAAGTGATGGGAGCAGAGTGAGACAGGAAGGAAAATAATTCAATGAACAACAGGGAAAGGAGAGTGCAGTGACAGAGGAGTTGATGGTGGCAGGACAAGAGTTACAGCAGGGCCACAGCACATGGAGTAGGGAGACTGAAAATAAAACTTCCCCAGGTGTACAGCAGCCATTGAACACAGGGGAAGCCGTCCTGCAGTGGGGAAAAAGCTGTTTGTGGATTCCAGAGGGTGATGAGCTTCAGACATACCTGCTTTGCTAGACAAAAGCTTTGTGTGTTACGTGTCTCGTGTGATGTTTTCCCTGCAGTTACAGGCTGTGTTGAGCTTAAATTCCAGCTCTGCAAGTCCTGTCACCTTTCAGACCTCTCGATGGCATCCTGAGTCCTGCTGTGAAGGTCTCTGTTTGTTGGGCTAGCTTGGCTAGCAAGCATTTGCCACTGGTCTCATCACCCATCCCCTCTGCCCCAGTGAAAGCAGGGTGAGCAAGTGGGGTTAGGGTGACTTAGAAAGGGATCATGCCACTGAAAAGATTGTTATTTTATGATGTCAACAAGTCTTGGGATGATGATCCTGTGGTCTGACTCCTTATGACACCGTACAAAAGTCCAGGCTTTGGGAGGGACAAAAGTGCAGGTAGTCAGTGAAGTGACCTGTCCAGACAGCCTTGAGAATAAAGCATCAGACCAGTGGGTACTGCTGAGTGTTGACAAATGCCCTGCTGGAGCACAGAACAGCTCACTGAAAGATGAAGTAGAGAACAGGAAGGATTTATCACAGGAATAATTCTGAGGTGAATCTGATGGCAACATAAAACTAAAAGAGCAAAAGCTTGAATGGTTTATGATATTCTTCAGGATCCAGAGGTGAAAATACATCCATGTATCTCCCCATAGCTTATTACATAGTCATTTAAAAGTGGTGCAATGGTCAGACACTGGTTTTTAAATTTCTGCCCCAGCTGAGGCAAGACATGCTCAGAGCTGTGCAGAGAGCTAATTTTTGGAGAATGTGATTTTAGTAAAACACTGGCAAAATATTCCAACTAAGTTCCTTGAAATTAATGACCAACATATGAAATATGGTTGCCATATATAATTTCCTGGGGGGAAAATTACCTACCAGCCAGTCTTGCTTCTGATGCCACAGGCCAAGATTTTGAAGACACCTCCATTTTTAGTGTTTTTCACGTGCAATTAATTTGTGAAAGACTTCCAGATACTTCATCTGATTTGTTGACACAATCAAGCAGTCATGTAAGTGGGAGTATGAACACCAACATGTAGTCAACCATCCCATTAAAAAACACCTACAGGACTAAAGTTATATTTTCAGGTCTCTGAGGAAACACCATCTTTCTTTCCTGCATACAGAATGAACAAAACAATCAGGTAGTTATATTTCACTCCCAAGGTTTCTAGACAGACTTTCAAGGCAAATAATTATTGTTTTTAATAACCATGTTGTTGCTGTTACTGCTGCTGTTGATAGCAGTTTTATTGCTTTTTTAATTTCAAGATTCATGCCTTTTTGTGAAATTTAATGATTCTCCAAGTCCCTCTACTGCTACAATATTTACTTAAGACTGATACACCTCTTGCTGTAGTGTCTGTACTCAATTACTGTAAGTTGATTTTACAACTACATCTCAGCCGAATTTGTAATTAGGCTGTCTTCTCTAATAAGTCATAAAATCTTAGAACCAGACAGAAAATGGTGCTGCAGGACACTTTGAGGTGTCAGGCTGACCATTTCCCCTCTGCAAGGCAGGACCAATTAGACAAATCTTACTCCTATTTGGCATTTGTTTAACCTGACCTTCAGAGGGGTGTCAAAATAAGACCTCCAGCAACAAGCCTTTCCCCAGCACTTCCACAGCATATTAAAAAAAAGGAAAAAAAGTGATGGCATTTGGATGATGAAGCGTAATATTCCCAGGCAAAACCACGGAGCTGATGGTGCCACGGAATGGCCGTTTCATTTTGAAAAGCTCAGTCCGACTGGTGATTAATGCAGCAATTAATAAAGGTAAAAGCAGAAAAATCATGGTTAGGATGGATTAGATTTCAAGGAAGCAATTGTGGTTATCATTTCCATCCTGAGGTGGGGAGGCAGAGTTCGTGGTGGAGGTGACAGCCCGGGAAGGGCAGAGGAGCTGGGGAAGGGTCTGGAGCACCAGGAGTGGCTGAGGGAGCTGGGAAAGGGGCTCAGCCTGGAGCAAAGGAGGCTCAGGGGGGGCCTTGTGGCTCTGCACAAGTCCTTGACAGGAGGGGGCAGCCGGGGAGGGGTCGGGCTCTGCTGGCAGGGCACAGGGACAGGAGGAGAGGGAATGGTGTCAGTTTGGGAAGGAAGGAAGGAAGGAAGGAAGGAAGGAAAGGAAGGAAGGAAGGAAGGAAGGAAGGAAGGAAGGAAGGAAGGAAGGAAAACAGGTCCAAACCCAACACCCACTCTGTGTATCAGCTGGATGTGTAGAAGGAACAGTCTGTGTCCATAAATCTCCCTCCCAGCCGTGCAGAGCGCCCAGGAGATACTCCCTGCCAAGGCAATCAGCAGCCTCCCATGATGACACCCAGCAAAAGGCAAGGACCTGTTCGGGGGAAGAAAGTGTTGTTATCACTTTCATGGACTTGTCACTGAGACCTGGGGACCTTGCAGGAATCAGGGGCCGTGTTCCCACTGGTTTAAGGTGAGATCACACGTGTCTCCAGGAAAGAGTGCGCTGGGGGAAATGACCACATTAAAATGCAGCCATTCCTCTGAAATTCACTGTTGTTCATAGCTGGAAGGACTTTGAACATCCAAACTGTGAAACTTTAGGTTTGCACAGGAAAACTGCAAACACTGCTGAGCTCCTGATGTGTGATTGACATTAATTGCATTTTACCAGTGCAGTTTTCTATTCAGAGCCTCCACAGCAGGACTTTCCCTGGCCAAGGAGGGATCCCCAGCCACAACCACTCAGTGCCCTGCTCCTGAGTGCCAGGCTTTGACACCTTGTTTTTGTGCTCTGTCAGGAAGACAGAGAGAAGCAAGATAGAGAGAAGCAAGAAGGGAGATAAAACAGGAATCTGGGCACCATCTGAGGACTTCTCTGCCTCCAGAGACCTACATTAGCCTGGGTTAGAGCCCTGAAGTATCTCCTCCTTGAGGGAAAACCCCCTTATTTTGTTCTGTGCTTGCTCAGTATCTACAACTGCTGGTGCCTTGGAGCTTGACTTCATTTTTAACCTATATTATTACAAGTGATAAATACATTAATGAGAACATCTTCAACCAAGAACTTGGAATAAATTCACAGACCTTTTTCAGTGGGAAAGTCCTGCTGTCCTCTCTTATCGCATGAACCACTGAGGCAGGCCAGGATGATCTTGCACATGATGCAGCATGGCAGCGAGAAATTGGGAATCTGTTTCCTCATGCTCCCTGATCCAGGGTCTCTAACACACTTAAAAAGTCAATGAATAACCTTCCCTCTTCTCCAGGTGCTTGGGAACACACTGTCCCTGAGAGGGTGGTCAGGAGGTACCTTTGTCATGGCATTTCTGGGTGAAATCTGAATTTTTACAGGAGTACACTGTGTCTGTCTGTGTGGGAGAGCAGCGTACAAAAGAACCAGTCCAAGCCCAAATATTTGTTGAGAATGAGATGGTGGAGGATGAGATCGTGTCCACAGGTCTCAAAGAAGGTTCTCTCTCTTATTTCTCTTCTGGGAATGGAGTTGCTATTTGAGGTTGATGCTGGGGGCCTTTTTCTTTTGTTTTTCTCCCCAGTTTAATTTCTTTAATAAGAAGCAGCATTTCTGTTTCCATTTAAAGTTGTTAAGCTGTGGTATCAATGTGCCTGGATGTGTCTCTGTGTGTGTCTCCAGTCCATTGTGAAACACAAACCAGAATATCAAGTCTTTGCATTGCCTTAGATCATGGTTTTTTATCTGATATTGAATTAAGTAAAGGGCTTAATGTTCAAAGTGGTGTTTGGGGAGTTACTTGCACAAATTCTGTTATTGCTGTTAATGGGATTTGTGCAGATTGCTTTGAAGATGAGTCCCTTCATGTGGAATAGGAAAAGACATTCTAAATTATAACTTATTTCAGACAAATCTATCTTTAATTTCTTACTGATAGAGCTTTAGAGACATGAGGCAAAAAAGCACTTGCTGAATTTTTTATTAGTATTATTGACAGGCGTGTGAGGACAGGTTTGGTTCAGATAATCGAGTGGATATTTGGGTAATTTTTAGAAGTGGACAGAAAGGGACTTTAAATTTTGGAATCATGATAAAATTTGGTGATATTTCAGAAAAACTATGAAGCTGGAAAGAAATGGTCATGAGATATTTTCTAGACACCACCTTACAATGCAGACTAAATACTGATGGAAATCTTAATTTAGAGAGTGGACATCTCAGCCTGCAGCTCACTTGTGCCTCTCAGTTATTTCACCAAGTGATGACACCTGTGGAAGGTGTCCCTGCCCAGGGCAGGGGATGGAACAAGATGGTCTTTAAGGTCCCTTCCAACCCAAACCATTCTGTGATTCTGTGACCACCCTGGTTTTAAGATGTGGCTGGGAGCAGAAAAGAGCAGGCAAGCCTGGCTGATGGGACTGTAGAGAAAAAGGTTTGTGGATCCAGCTTTTTCTGGAGAAATCTCATCCCTTCTGACTCCACAGAGGAGTCAGACCAAGTTTGTCTTATATGAGCTGAGAACAAGGAAGTCTGGGCTGATCAGGACACCTGAGGGTTGCAGCCACTAATGCAGAGCAGGACAGCAATATTAGAAGTGTTATTTAATTTGCAGGTGCCTGGACAGAGAGTTTCTCACCCGGCTCCAGCCAAGGCTGGAGATTGTGGTACCCCAGGGCATCCAAGACATGAATGGGATGGCAAAGCCAAGGACAGGTCACACCCTCTTGGAGCAGCAGAAGTGGCATTTTGAGGTCTCTCAGGTAATGGTAGACACCTATTTTGAGTGAACTCATTCACATCCCACCTGGATTTCTGCCTGTGCAGCTTCCCTGGCTGTACCAGGTGCATTCATGGACACTGAAATGCTTCCAGACATGGAGACTTCCCATTATCCTTTCTGGGAGAACCAAGATCCACACTCCCTTTGTTGTTTCTGTCTCTGAAGGGATACATGGGGTGATAACCACCCTGGTCCAGGCAGCTCCTCCAAGATGGATGAGCAACTTAATGCTGCTTTTCTCACTGCTGATCTTGCAGTGAAGATTTGTGGGCTGCTTCCTCCTCAGATCCTCGCAACCCCTATCTTTTATCCTCTGATCTGGATAACAAAGCTGACAGAAGTTGTATAAATTACAGTCTTTGGAGTATTAATGGCCTGTTTCTAAATGATTAATTACAGGGGATCTCTTGCATTCACAGATCAGTATTAGTGAGTCACGCAGTATTATTCCCCAATATCTCTTCCTCAGCCAGCCTGTCCTGGATGGAAACAGGTTGGTAGTTTCTGAGCAGAGAGGTGTGAAGAAGTTACAGGATGAGAAAGAGTTAGTATGGACTTTTGTGCTTTTTCTACTTGTCATGACTACCTAAATATAGGTTTGTGGCTCAAAGTAAACACGGAGCAATTTAATGCTCTTAACCCACAAGCCAAGGTTACTCTGTGGCTTTAGAGGGAGCAATTCCTGCTTCACTGAGTGGTCCCATCCCCTCCCTGTGTTCCTCCTCCTTCATGCCTCATGCTCACATCAATATTTTGGCAGTTGAGAAATTCACCTTGAGGGGGAAAGAAGGAAAGCATCATCTTTTTTCAGCTGCACATGGATTTACACTGGAATCAGGAACAGGAGATGCCACAGTCCTAAGGACAAGGGCAGACCCTTCTTCACACCACACACAGAGCAGGAGAGTTGTGTCTCACATAGCTCAGTTATCCACAGTTTTCAGTTAGATGAAAACTTGACTCACTGTATTTTTGCTCCATTAAAAAAAAATCTTTATGATTTTGAAATGAGATTTCCCTCTTCCCCTCCCAAAAACCTTGAAAGGGAGTACTCAGCTGTATCTTCAGGCACTTCTGAAAAACTGTCCCTAAGGGAGCAACTATTTACAACAAGCCAAAACAGGTACTTTGCTAAATAAAATGATTCCCTGATAATGCAATTCCCAAGGTAGAGAGGGACAAGAGCAAGGACAGCGTAAGAGAATTTAATTGTCTCCCGTTTCCAGCAGGAAGCAAGCAGAAGGAATAATTGTTAATTGCTGTTAATTGTTAATTGCTGCCTGCTCCATCTGCAAAGTTTCCATTAGGAACTAATGAAACCTTGAAAGAGCTTGGATGGGTGTATTGTTCTCTGGCTCTACAACTTTTTTCCTCTGTAGCAGGAACAGGGGGAGTTTTCCACTGAGCTTTGTTTGGAAGGATGCTCAGAGCTTCTGACCCTGCCGTGTGTTTTCAGCCATGCCAGAGGGGCACATCACTGGGAAGAGTTTCCTTTCTTCCACAATATGATGAGTATTTTGCTATTATTTTCATAATAATAGCAAATAAATTTAAGGGCAATTCATCTGGAGCAAGTATTGACACTGAGGCTCAGAAAGGAACTGAAAAATCCACTTTTCGCTCCCACCATTAATTATTGTGAAAAAAGTGTCTGTCTGTTGACAAGCTTTGCATCTCCCCTTCCCAAGCCTTTTGCCTCATCCAGCCTTATTATTTTATTCATATTTTAGTCAAATCTGGAGGCACTGGGCTGTACATGGGACAGGAAGATGGCAAATCAGTACCAGGAGCTGCACTTGAGGAGCTGCCTCACCTCCTGCCAGCTACTGCATCTATTTCACGTATTTTTTCCATCTCCTTGTCTGCAAAATGTGCAAAGTGTTGCTTACTGCACTTCAAGAATCTTGTGAGTTCCTTAGCTGTGGATAACTAAATATTATGACATATAAAAGCACAGGGTATAGATATATCGTAGACTTCACACTTGTATTTCACACTCTCTATTAATGTGGCACTCCACAGTGACATGATATTTACCAAAAACTTCCTGGAAGCAGATTCAAAATTTTATTTTTTTTTTTTCAAGGCTAAAAACTGTTAAGCTCAGTGTTTATCTGCAATGGCAAGGCAAGGTGCTCAATGAATGGTAATGAAAGGTTTCTAGTCCTAAAAATAACCTTTCCTATGCTGAGGAAAGAAAAAGAAAGAAAATACCCTGTGAGATTTTCCTGGCATTAAGGCAGTCAAATTGTCTTTTTAAATAGTGTGAAAATTGACAGATTATAAAAAATAGAGAGAACAATCACCGGAGAGTGTACGATAATCTGGCAATATGGAAATTACAAATTTTAATATTTCCCCAGAGCCAATGAAATATGCAAAGGAACAACTGCATAATGCAGCAGGCTCTGTGTAACCCCGAGGTAGCTTGAGTTAGCAAGATGTTCTATCCCAGTTGGTTTTTTTCTTGGTTAATAACAAATCCACCAAATTACTTCAACGGTGGAGGACAGAAAAATCCTCTCTGAAGTTCAATCGTTGCACAAAGCTACTCCATTAAATACCCAGATTTAAAGATGCTCTGCTAGTTCCTTATCTTGCTGAATTCTTTACTGCAACACGAGAAGTCAGTTGTTCTAAATTGATGCAGCTGCCATCAGCATTCAGTTGCCATAATGGATTTTCATGGTGATCCATCAAACCCAGGTTTTCCTCCAGCAGAAACCAGCAAGCCATCCGGAACCGTGGGGAGGTTTGTTCCCTGATCCACGCTCTCCAGCTTGTAACTGGTTTCCTTTTTAAATCACAACATTTTCCTGCAAATCTGGAAGAAATCTGAATGGATGTCACATCCAGGATTCCTGCCTCTTTGGCAATGAAACTGTCGAGTAATTCCTTCTTTAAAGAGAACAAAGTATTTTAACTAACATCAGTAACACAATGACAAGGGTGATATGTTCCTGCAGACAAACAGCAGCATCAAACTCACCAAGCAGAGTCTGCAGAATGTGAGTTTTGCTTAAGAGTTTCTTTTTCCAAGAGCTTTTGTTTGGTTTCAGTGCCCGAGCTGCATTTGGAATAATGGATTGCAGCAATTTCAACATACGGCAGAAAATTCAGCCCAAGCTCGCTCGGGCTCCTGATTCAGAAGAGCACTTGAACATGTGCTTAATTTAAGCATATACTTGAGGGTCTGAAGGGCTGAGCAACACACTTGTGCCCCTCCAATTAGAGATTACTCAAATCGTGCTGCAGCACAGACCAGCAACAAAAGATGACTCAACCCATCTTCCCCTAAAGCTGAGCCGGAAGCAGCTCCAATGGATGAGAAACCTACTTCTGACAAAAAATACAAGGATATGCCTATACTTGGAGTTACACAGGTGTGTTCTGGGCTAAACTAAACAGGGAGGTACTGGTAGGACTGTCCAGAGAGTCCTGAGTGTAGGAATTGGATAAAACATTGAAATCAGACTGTTTTATTCAATCCCACTCCAGTTTTCATGGAAGGCAGTGGCTCGATGGAGTGATGCTTGCTTTGCCTGGAGAGATGATGTTGACAGTTCCTGGTTGACCTTAGGTCCAGACTTACTAAACTTAGGGCACCATGCAATGAACTTTGCATTGTGCTGGACCTGGACAAGCAGTTTTCTTTGAAGGCGAGGCTCTGCACCAGTCAGATTTTATCATTCGAAGTTTCCACTGAAAACTTTACAGTTTCCAGTAGTTCTGACTGTAATTCTCCCAAATTCTGGTGCTTCAGACAGGAAATCCTCCTCACACATCTCCCCTTTTAACAACTAAACCAACCTGCCTTGCAGTGCTTGGGCTGAGAGGATTTCAATAATGGTTTTGATGCAAGTTTGTCATCTCCCTTCCCTCTCTTTACCAACTACTGGGTTTTTTTGTTAAATGTGCCGGTCGCCCCTGAATCAACAAGCCAGGACAAATATAATCCTCCAGTAGCAAGAGGAGCAGCCCTTTTTCAGGGGGAGCAATCAATCCCCTCCAGCGACACGTGCCTAATGGATCTGTCTCTTTCATTAGCTCTGGGCTCCTAATAACCACTGTCTTTGCCAAATGAGGGATGTGTTATGTCGGCCTCCTCTGCCGTCTTCTCCTCCCTTCCCTGCCTTGTCAGCAGCATGCTAATTTATGTAATCAATTCATAGTACTGCTTAATGAATAGCTTTGAAGTTGTTAGATTCATCTCCTGGTAAAGGGGCTGATTGGTCAGCCTCTGAATCGTTTCCATTTTCTGAGGCTCGAAAGTGTCAGCCAACGTAATTGCTTTAGAAACACCCTTGGGAGACACTTGGGAAGTAGCTGTACAATCCCTCTTTATATTTAAGTGGAAGACAAAGTGGAACAATAATAATACTTAGCATTTTTACCACACTTCATATCATTAAAACGCTTCCCCAAACATTAACTAATTCTTGCAGTATGCCCAAAAGGTGAATTATTGCTTCACTTACACAGAAGAGAGTTAGCTGTAAAGACAGTAGATCTCAAGCCTCTTGGATGCTGCAGCTGATGGGTAGTTCTGTGCTCAGGAAGGTGGCAAACCCAGATTCACAATGTCCCTATGGAAATCCCTGGGGAAGGTGAGCTCCAGGATTTTAAACCACACCAAAGACAGACATCTCTATTGGCTTGTAAAAGGCACGTGGTGGGACTCTTGGGGTGGTCCTGTGCAGGGCCAGGAGTTGGACTTGATGATCCTTGTGGGTCCCTTCCAACTCAGGATATTCTATGATTTCTCTGAAATACTGGGAGCACTTTTGAAGATGTTATCCTGCTTCTCTTGGGAACGTGGTCCCCATGGAGGCACCCAGGCAGCCACTCACAAATCACAATTACTCTGCTTTGGGGCAGCAAGATTTTTGATCTGATTAACAGCTCAGTGGATGCCAGCCAAGCGCTCTTCTGTCTTCACATCCAACTCCTGACCTCCTGATGGAGAAAGCTTGTTGAATTCCCACCCCAAACTGGATGTGCTTGGAGGGGACCCCGTGTGGATGGNACACGTGCCTAATGGATCTGTCTCTTTCATTAGCTCTGGGCTCCTAATAACCACTGTCTTTGCCAAATGAGGGATGTGTTATGTCGGCCTCCTCTGCCGTCTTCTCCTCCCTTCCCTGCCTTGTCAGCAGCATGCTAATTTATGTAATCAATTCATAGTACTGCTTAATGAATAGCTTTGAAGTTGTTAGATTCATCTCCTGGTAAAGGGGCTGATTGGTCAGCCTCTGAATCGTTTCCATTTTCTGAGGCTCGAAAGTGTCAGCCAACGTAATTGCTTTAGAAACACCCTTGGGAGACACTTGGGAAGTAGCTGTACAATCCCTCTTTATATTTAAGTGGAAGACAAAGTGGAACAATAATAATACTTAGCATTTTTACCACACTTCATATCATTAAAACGCTTCCCCAAACATTAACTAATTCTTGCAGTATGCCCAAAAGGTGAATTATTGCTTCACTTACACAGAAGAGAGTTAGCTGTAAAGACAGTAGATCTCAAGCCTCTTGGATGCTGCAGCTGATGGGTAGTTCTGTGCTCAGGAAGGTGGCAAACCCAGATTCACAATGTCCCTATGGAAATCCCTGGGGAAGGTGAGCTCCAGGATTTTAAACCACACCAAAGACAGACATCTCTATTGGCTTGTAAAAGGCACGTGGTGGGACTCTTGGGGTGGTCCTGTGCAGGGCCAGGAGTTGGACTTGATGATCCTTGTGGGTCCCTTCCAACTCAGGATATTCTATGATTTCTCTGAAATACTGGGAGCACTTTTGAAGATGTTATCCTGCTTCTCTTGGGAACGTGGTCCCCATGGAGGCACCCAGGCAGCCACTCACAAATCACAATTACTCTGCTTTGGGGCAGCAAGATTTTTGATCTGATTAACAGCTCAGTGGATGCCAGCCAAGCGCTCTTCTGTCTTCACATCCAACTCCTGACCTCCTGATGGAGAAAGCTTGTTGAATTCCCACCCCAAACTGGATGTGCTTGGAGGGGACCCCGTGTGGATGGAATTTGCTGCCTGGATCAGACGCTCAGGTGTGTGCTCAGCCAGCCCCACCTGCACAGATGCAGGCTAGGACAGCAACAAAAACACACAGATTTAGCTCAGAAATGGAAAGCAGAAGGTGAGATTTCCTTTCAGCTCATCTGTCTGCTACCAACAGAGCTGAGTACTTCTCTAATGACTTGAAAACTTTCAAACACAGCCGGTTTTTCAGTGCTTTGTAATGTTTATTCAGACTGCACAGTGAGCTGCAATGCAGGGTGCCCTCTGGCCACACCAGCTCAGTAATGACTCTGGCATTTCTGACAGAGACTAATAGCAGAAATTGTTATCAACGTTTTTAGCAAAATACTGCAAGCTAGAAATTGGATTTCCCCCCTTTCTGCATCCTCCTTCACTCGTTAATGAGCTACTTCTTCAAGGTGCCAATGGTAAAGCTGTAAAGTGAGATGGGCAATTTATTTTCTGGGCTTGAGACTCTTAGACACAGGAACACACAGTTATTTATTTTAATGCATCATTCACATAAAATTACATCATGCTTTACAGGTGTAGCAGGAAGACAAGTTTCCTTATCCCAGGGACTTATAAGGAGATATTGATGAGATGCCAGAGCAAAATGAACATGAGATGAAGAAATCTCTCACTCCAGGTGTAGGTGAGGGTGATGAGAATAGTTTTTGCTATGCATTACCACGGGGACTTTGGGAATTTGGGAGTGGACAGGACATTTCTTTCCTAATAGGGATATTTGGACTTTTTTTTAAATCACTGGAGAGGTGCAACATTTCCAATAGAATGATTTCTCCGGCACTAGTTCAGATATTTAAAATCAATGAGAGCAGTAGTGCTGTGTTTCCAATTCCCTATTTGCCATGGTAGCCAACAGCATATCTGTAACTACTTCCAGTGTAGGTGTTTCCACCTACAGTCATAGACATTTCTGGACTGATGTTACCTGTGTAGTAAGATTGCTTTCCTTCATATTCTCCTCCTTTTCCAGAGCACCCTAATTCTGTGGGGTTGTTTTCCAAGTTATAGAGATATGTAAGTTATCTCATATTGGATGGATGAGCTTTGCTCTTTGTCTGTGGAAACTCAGGCATGCATCACCAGTGAGAAGCTATTTTATAAGCATATTAATATTTTTATTAAGGTGGGAATGTATTAATATTTATGGGTATATGAACATCTCTATTAATATTTTAAGGAAAATACAGAAAACAGAACATTCAAGTGGGCAAGCATGTGCCAATCACTATCAGTGCTGCCCCAAAAATGAACCTCTCCTGTCTGTCCTGTGCCACATCAGCCCCATGGGGGTCATCTCAGGCATCCCAGGAGGGCACAGCCAGTCCTGGAGGTCTCTGTGAGCAGCAGCCTCATGCCTGGACTGAATTGTAGAGCACAGCAAAGAGAAACAGGCTCTGAAGGGGCTGGGAGAGGTTGTCCAAGAGTCCTGATGGAGGACGAGCCTACTCAGAGGTTACAAAGGATCTGGGAGTGTAGACACTGGTGTTTAAAGGGAAATTCCTTTTCAGCCTTTAAGAAATAGTCAATCTAATCTTCTGGATTCTGCACATTGACAGGTGACATCAGGGAAGGACCGTGACAAGGTCTTGATTCTTTAATCCAGGTAGTCAGGGATGAGGGAAATATGTTCCAGAAAGGGGACAACCAAAAGACATGGGCTTTTTGCGGGCAGGAGCAGTGATCCTTGGCAGATTTTTTTCCCCTACTTTTTCTATTTTTCTGTTAGTGTTTTCCTTCCATTTGCTGGGAAGGCACGGTGCTGCTCTCCCCATTTTTGCTTCCAGAGGAACAGAGACAAAAAAAGAGAGTTGTGACCTTCCCTGTGATCACACAGGGGCAACATATGGTTTTCCAGGGAAAGGCTGTGATACCAGCCCATCCCAGGTGGGGGATGCACCTGCTGAGAGGGACCCCCAGGATGTGTGTAACCCTACAGAGGTACCTGTGCCAGCCAGACCCACAAAGTCACCACGAGAGGTGGTGCAGGGAAGGGGGTAGTTCATTCCTGAGAGGGAGCACAAGGTGAAGCCAGGATGGACAGGGACACAGGGGACAGCAGGGACAGTCTGTGTGGGTCCTGGCCATCACTTTGATGCTTCTACTTCCAGGGAAGTCAAACATCACTCGCCTTGTCGTGGTCTCCAGCCCATGCCACCACAGGTACCCAACACGTTATCACCTTGCCAGCCCTTCTGCATTGTTCATCCAGCCTCAGTTGTAATCTCCAGAGAAGTTTAAACAAGAAAACCACCACCAGCAACCGAAAGGCTTTGCCTTCACCATGGAAGCAGTTTAATTTCTTGATGGAATTCCAAAACAATCCCTTCACCTGCGGTATCTCAAATAATTACTGACAGCATCGAGAGGAAAAACTTTTTCCTTTCTGCTCAGGAATGTCCAAGGGACCCTGATGCACTGTTATTATTTTGCAAGAACTCCTTTCATTCATGATTTATTTGATTTGATTTATAAAGGGTGACAGCAAAGCAGTTGTCACCTCTTCTTCCCATGCAGGCATCAGGTCTGAGCAGAGACAAGAGGTGAGTGGTGCTTGGTGACAAGTTGTTGCCAAGGTTGAGATATAGGCCCTTTTTGTTTTATTCTCCATCTAAATTAGTTACTGAAAGAGATTTCCCTGGTGGGAAATGCATTTCAATATTTATTTCCTACCTGACACTTTATTATTCTTTTATTGAATGGAATGTGTTCTTGCTCTCTCAGAGCAGGTTTTCTTGCAGAACTCTCTATAACACTGCTTTGGTTTATAAACTCACATCAGGTGCCTGATCCTGCTGGCTGTGCAAAATGAAAAACTGTCTGGGGGCTGACCCCTTGTCCACCCTCAAAATTAAAGATAATGCAAACATCCAGTTCAATGTGACTCAAGATGGAAATAATAAACTTTTTTTTTCATATTAATTGAAAAAAAAAGAAAAGAAGAGGGTTGGGGGGGCACCTAACACAACATTCTTATGAATTAGCAGAAATGCTTCATTCAAAGTGTTTTATTTATAATTTGGTAATTTATGACAATAGGAAAGTAGACTGAGGTGGTTTTTATCCACTGGGGAAGGGAGCAGCTCAGGTTTTGGAGACTCCAAAGTCTCAGGTGTTGTTCACTACCTCTCACTGCCGGGGAGGATGTAAATCATAGAATCATTACATTTGGAAAAGACCTCTAAGGACATTGAGTCCAGCCATTAACCCAGCCCCATAAATGATTGGTGATGTTCTACATCTGCATCGTGGGGTTGGACTAGCTGGCCTTTAAAGGTCCCTTCCAACCCAAAGAATTCTATAATTCTATGGTCTGATTCTCTCTGCTTTCTACAATATGGTCAAACATGCACTTGAGAGGGGCTGGAGACGTGGCCTAGAGGGCAGGGACTCCTTTCTCCAGTACTTCCCTCTCACAGGTTTTTCTACCAGCAGGTAGGGGCATATAAATATTGCACAAAAAGCACAAGACCTGCTTTTCATGGTGGTCCAGGGCTCCAGAAAAAAGAAAAAACTAACTTAGCAACCTATGTAATTTTTATGTTTGCTTCCCTTGACCAAANCTTATGAATTAGCAGAAATGCTTCATTCAAAGTGTTTTATTTATAATTTGGTAATTTGTGACAATAGGAAAGTAGACTGAGGTGGTTTTTATCCACTGGGGAAGGGAGCAGCTCAGGTTTTGGAGACTCCAAAGTCTCAGGTGTTGTTCACTACCTCTCTCTGCCGGGGAGGATGTAAATCATAGAATCATTACATTTGGAAAAGACCTCTAAGGACATTGAGTCCAGCCATTAACCCATCCCCATAAATGATTGGTGATGTTCTACATCTGCATCGTGGGGTTGGACTAGCTGGCCTTTAAAGGTCCCTTCCAACCCAAAGAATTCTATAATTCTATGGTCTGATTCTCTCTGCTTTCTACAATATGGTCAAACATGCACTTGAGAGGGGCTGGAGACGTGGCCTAGAGGGCAGAGACTCCTTTCTCCAGTACTTCCCTCTCACAGGTTTTTCTACCAGCAGGTAGGGGCATATAAATATTGCACAAAAAGCACAAGACCTGCTTTTCATGGTGGTCCAGGGCTCCAGAAAAAAGAAAAAACTAACTTAACAACCTATGTAATTTTTATGTTTGCTTCCCTTGACCAATTTTCAAGATGCACCGTATGGCTCCAAGGAGAGAGAGCAACACTCCTGCCTGTGCTACACCTCAGACTTTCCATTAAAAAGGATTAATGTGATTACAAATTCCTGCAGGTCAAGGAAATTGAATCCTGGTCTTCCACCTCACAGCTGGATTGCAAAAAAACCCCCACCTTAAGTGATTTAAATATCTTAAGTGATATAAATATCACATACTAAGCCAAAAACACTGCACCTTCTTAATGCTCTGACTTCAGCAGAATTTTAGTGATTCAGCTGCCTCTGGGCCCCCCCTTTATCAAAATATGTGGTGAACACATTAAAGTCACCCCTCAAATGTGATGGAGAATGAGCAACCCTTATGGTGCTTTTCCTCAAAATGCATCAAAGTGGTAACCAAAACTGAGTTGCAAATAGATTTTATGTATTTATAAGGTACAGTGGAAAAGATTTAGCAGGAGAATATTTATAATAGAGCTTTTTCACAGAACAACTCTATGCAGGACAATATAATATTACAGAGCATATCAGACCTTTACATTAAGAATGTAATCTATTTTTATAATGGAACTATAAGAGTTTCTGCTGATGTTTTGAAGACTGAAATGTGTTTTCCTCCTCCCTGAGCTGATTATTTTTTCTCAATTTGGCATCTTATTTGTATCGTTTCTTCTTATACAATTTTATTGTAACATCTGGCTGTAAAATAAAAAATGTTGCCTACAGGAAA
The DNA here is from genome assembly GCA_013397815.1 of Aleadryas rufinucha. Lineage (NCBI taxonomy): Eukaryota > Metazoa > Chordata > Aves > Passeriformes > Aleadryas > Aleadryas rufinucha. The sequence continues at coordinate 391,965 of VZTH01008782.1, read as the reverse complement.
ACTTAGAATTGTGCTCCCCACAGTGCATCAGTCAGACAATAAAATAGCCATCACTAGAAAAGTGTGTTTACAAAAGCTACTCTTTGTAAGTAGAAAGGGGTTTTTTCTGGCTTCACCTCTGGATGAATGCATAGGGACAACATTGGAGATGGTGTAAACTGGAGTCAGGATGGCTCTACCGATTTTTCCTTTCTACCACTTCTGAGATCATTTAAAAATGGACCAGTTTTGGGTGAGTTTGAGGTTGGGTTTATTTGGTCGTTTGTTTTTTGTCCCTGTGTATGAGGACTGTCTTCCATTGTGTTCATCCCACTGTTGCTTCTCATCCTGTGACCAACTCCCCTGACCCATCTCATGGTTGTCTCAGTGCTGTGTGTCCGGATTTAAGCAAAGTAATGGTAATTTGGGCTTCAATATCCTCCTTTGAAAACTATGAATAATGCAGCTAACAGGTCAGTGAGAGAGTTAATACTGGATTAGAAGCGGCTCCAAGATTGTTATCGCAGTGTTAATACATTTATCTGCTGCAGGCTTAGGGAAAGAAGCAAAGCAGCATGATTACCTTCTTACAAATTGATTACATCCATGCAAACACTGCAGAGGAAAGTGCAGGCAGATCAAAGCACAATTTTGACAGCAGACTCGCCAAACAAGTTATTTTAGCAACTCCTTAGGAGGCAAAAGAAGGAGAGTCTTGGCTGGAAGACCCATTACATGAAGAAGAATTTGAAGAAGGGAGGGATTGGTTTGAGAAAAGGTTGTTTGGAGCTGGTGACTCTGCCCTGTTCACCTTATTGTGCTGAAAAAGGATTGTACTGAAAGGATTGTGCTGAAAGGATTGTGCTGTAGTACTGCCATGCACTGAAACAGAACATGAACGTACAGATGAAATGGCACCTGCTCTTATAGATCATGGAAGGAATCAAATACTCCTCAGGTATGAATTGCTTTGGATGGTCAGTTTAGGACGAAATGAGGTGTGCACAAAATCTCTTCGCCTTCACTCAGAAAAGAGGATAGGTGACCAGTCCAGATGAAGAAACCTCCATTATTGTTCTCTCAGTGGAAATGAATCCCAACAGGATTTCAGAACTGGCCATTTTCAAAGGGAAGTGATAAGACAAAAACTTAATTCTGTGTTTTAACTCCCATGCTCTTCTGGTAAAAGTAGAGTCATAGGTTTCACAGGATTGTTTGGGTTGGAAAGGACCTTAAAGATCACCCAAGGTAGGATGTAGGTAAATACAGCATAACCCAACATGTATTGCCATGGCACTCAGAAATGTTCCCTTGCCTACCAAAAAACTTCATGGGCTCATGACATTTAGAGTGGCTTTGAGGGCTCCCCAGTAAAGCCACAGGAACTCCGCCAAGTGACGTCTAGGAAGATCATCATTCCAACCTATTTTACCTGTAGGCACCTGTAGCCCATCTCAACTTATCTTGTTGAGGTTATGCTGTTTTTTAAAATATCTTAACACATAGTAATGTTCATTATGACCACAGCTCGAATAAATCCATGTAATTAAATTTTTTTGCTGGTAATTATCTGCTCATCCGACCATGATTGTGCAGATCAGGGTAATTGCACTAATGTTATCCAAGTTATACAAGCGTAATCAGAGTGTCTTTTGACCTAAGATAACCACAAAACTTGCATTTCTCGACCTCTCTTTCTCACTTCACCCTTACACAAGTGGAGGTGGTAGATCAATTCTACTGGGTTGAACGCAACCAAACTGATCTAAAAGGTCCTTCCCTACTGTCCTATGATCTTGTTGAAGATTTTAGTCAGGGACAATTTATGTCTTCAGAAGAAAACACGACAGCAGGCCCCAAGTAATACAGCCTCAAGAGAGAAGAGCTGGAGACAAGAGGTGGGGATGGAAGAAGCAATGAGGATAAATTATTCTGGATATTTTCAACCACCCAGGTTCTTAAGCTCTTCTGAGTTCCTCTTAAAAAGCCTTTGGTGATTCTGTCAGAACAGGTGCAGGGATCAGTTGCATAAGGGCCAGAGTGTGCAAAAGAGGCAAGCACAAAGATAACTCACCACTTTCTTCTGTTACTTTTCTTCTTCCAGGCCTAAAGGTCCAAGGCAACAACCTGTGGTTGCATCAGCAGGTGGTGCCTTGGTTATCTGTGAAGAGCCCATTGCTTTTCAGTGGCTGCAGATGGCACAGGTTGCAATTCAGCTGATCAGATATGCAACCCATGTGTGTTAGATTAATTCCACCTATACAAGGTGCAGCACAGCCACTGAGCTCCCAGTAGGGCCAATGGAGACAAATATTCATTTTTAGAATCCATGTGGCTGATTGTAGACAATTATTTTACAGTGAGATGGATGATTTTCCTAAAAGTGCAGGAAAGTGCTCCACTGACTATAAAAGTAGTCTAGACAAGTAGTTTGGTGGTAGGTACTGGAAGCATCTTGGTCAAGACACATGTGACCACTTCAGGCTGATTTCGTACTCAACCTAACCTGCAATCCTTTCCAGACCAACAAACAGGCATTTAATTAATTTTAAAAATGTCACAAAGGTGTGAATAAATACTAGAGTATTTACAAATATGGGGTTTTGAGAGTATACAGTCAAAATATTTGATTTTTTCACTTTAATAAGGTGCTTAAACTTATGTTGACAATATTTCAACATCAAGAATTGGTATCTCTCTGCAAGATGAGATATAGTTTAGCACAGCTTTTTGATCTGGAACAGTGATAACTGTAAAAATTATATATACCTGAAATTAGATATCTATCTATGTATTCATCTATATTTATAAATTGTGTAATCTTGCCTTTTCTGTGGTGCAGTCACAGCATTTAACTCAGATATTCGTACCAAAGGAAAATCCTTTCCCAGTGAGTCAAGCTAACACTGTGTAATTTAATTAACCAGTTGATACAAATATAGAGCAGCGTAGTCTCGGACTGTAACGTTTTTGATGGCAGCAGAAATACACTGTGGATTTTTCAGAGTCGTATTTGCTGACATTTTTCTTAATAAGCTTAGTGAGTGAAGCTCGTGGAAGCACACCATCTCCAGAGACCTTCCCGTTTAGTTTTACTGTGGATTTGGATTTTTCCATTTAAGGCTTTTTGAAATCCCAAATGGTCTCCTTCAAAGCGACTTTCACTTAAAAGTAAGTTGCTGCAGCTTCCTGAGCTCCCTTAGAAATCAACTTATCCAAATCATGGCATTAAGTGGGGCAACAGTATTTAATTTCAAACAGTCGGGAAACTGACTGTTACACAGCTTTGGTGGTACAAAGATGGCTGCTAATTTCTAATTTTAAAGGTCTTTTGGAGGATTCATAAAACCCTTGAGAATACTGCAAAGGAACACGATTCTGTGTTCTGCTGCTAACGAAATAAAGTGTCTGAGAGATTAAGCAGAGAGAAATCTTACATTAGAATAGGTTGACAAGAGAGATGGAACATTAAGAATTCATCCAGCTCATCAGCAAATATCTGACTGGATCACAAACAGCAGAAATCTCTATGCAAACCTCTTTTGGATGCCTTTAAATCTGCATCTGACATGCCAGTCTCATAGAATTCTCCTTTTCCCAACAAAATGGTGCAAGGGCTTCATTGGACCGAAGAATGGAGAAATTGTATTTGCAAGAAACACATATTTAGAGGCTAAAATGTAAAATTATACTCCAGTGTCAAGTCCTCCAAGACCCTCTTTGCCTGGGGATACAACTAGGGGTTGATCTCCTGGAATCACAGAATCATTAAGGCTCGAAAGTCCTCCAAGATCAAGTTCAGCCTTTGAGCAAATACCACCATGCCCACTAAACCATTCCACAAAGTGCCACATCCACTTGTGGTTTTGAACACTTCCAAGGATGGTGATTCCACCACTTTCCTGTGGAGCCTGTTCCAATGCTTAACCACTCTTCCAGTGAAGAAATTTTGCCTAATTCCCAACCTGAACCTCTGCTGGCACAACCTGGGGCCATTTCCCCTTGTTCTGTCTCTAGCTGCCAGTGAGAAGAGGCCAACCCCCATCTCGTGACATTCCTTTGTGAAGAGTCTTGGGACATGGCCACTGATAAAAACACCAAAAAAGTGTGCAAGTTGAGTCCTGAGATCAAGAAAACCACCTAAAAGGTGCAGTAAAACATGATTATGAGAGTTGTTCACTCAGCAAATCCCACCCCACTGCTCACCAATCTCAGTCAAACCCAGAATACACTTCCTCAGCTGCTCCTACAGCCCAGGCAGTTCTGTTGACAGGAAAAGAGGTTTTCTAACTTTATGGGAAAGAAGAAATCAGAAACTGAGTGTCATACTTGGCCATCCTCCTACCTGCCTGCTTCAGCTGTACAGGGGAGACTAAGGGATGATAAATCCACCTCCTCACTCCTCACAGGAGCAGCAAATTGGAGAAGTCATTCCAGGACGGAAAAGGAGCTACAACTAAATGCTATCAGTATATCTATGCCCTTGTCTTCTCTCTCTGCTGGCATTTTCCTCCCTACAGCTGAAAACACCGCCCATCCCAGGAACAGGAATGACAAATGCCCATGGAATAGGAAGGCAGATGCATCCCTGCTGCCCGTAGATCACAGGAGCTGAAGGCTTCATGTCTCACGATGATAACACAGCGCGTGGCTCAGGACCAGGAGGCTGCAGGACGAGTGTGCCACTGATTCATCCTTCCTGCATGGGCCCAGCACACAGCAGCACTTGAGGCACATTTGTCCAGCTGATGGTTTGACTTCATCTGAAATGTTTCCCCGGGTCACTGACCTGTTAATTGTAGGCAGAGCGCGGGAGATAATAAATAGTCGATACACTCCTGAGTCAGATCCCTTCCTCACAGTTACCAGGCAACCTCCTCCAGCTCTCCACAGCTCTGCTAACACTTTTCCCTCCCTTCCCTCTGCAAACTTAGGGATGGAGAGCTTGTGTTCATCGGAGGGTAAGAGAAAAGGCAGGGCATATTTAAGTCGGATGGCTTTTTACAAGCATTAAGCAATGCACTTCTGTAATAAACAACTATGCCAGAGCTAATACTCAATAAACAGTGTGCTTTATAAGCAATTAGGGACTCACATTGTGGAACAGCCATTTCAGGGGAAGATACACTACCCCAGCAATGCTTAGCAAGATAAGTGGCTTGTTAAAAGCATCATAATTCTCCTTTAAAAATCAATTAACAGTTTGGTGCATTTTTTTTAGTGTAAGGACTGCTGGGTGTCTTATTCAAATGACAATGAATCCAGGGAACTGCTTCTCATGTTCTATTCATTGGTTAGTGTTTAACTCCAGAAAGGGCAACTGGAAGCAAACCTGCAAAATAAAGAAATAAAATTATTTAACTGTAGTCAAGTTCAATTGCCAAGAGGCAGCTGAAGATGCTCAGATGAGTCAGATAAACACATTTTCTCTGGGCAAAGGAGAAATCAGAGCACATTATAAAACCATTTCCTTTGTGTTTCTTATTTGGTGTTGAGTTTTTTTAAAATTAAATTCATTAATAATCTCTTCCCCAAATCACAATGGATTAGGCAGCAGAGGTTTAGTTTAGAGATACTTGATTGTGATTTCTACACAAAAAGGCAGTGCATAGTCCTTTTCTTGAAGTTACAGAATATCTTCCTTTTCTTCTAAAGATCCCTGGGAAAGAAAAGACTTTCAGAGTACAAAGCATGGAAAAGAGGGAGAGAAAATCCTGGGAGAGGAGCAGCCTTGCCACGCCTCCCCTCCATGACCAGCACCAGGGCACTGGAGAGCCAAATGTCCTCCTCTTTTCACCTCACAGACCCAGAGGTGTTTTTAGCCACTTCTGCCTGCAAAGGTAAAAAGCCAAAGTCCTTTTCTAAGTGAGACTATTTCCAGCCTCTCTAAATATTCACAGGATTATTTTTCCCAGTCCAGTCTGATGCACTCCTTATTTCTGAGCAGCAACGTGCTCTCCCTGCCATCGATTTCCCATCAGCCCTTTACGAATGCCTTCAGTCTTCCCTCCCTGATTAATTATTAAACTATTAAATCAATTGCTGCATCCAAGAGTTTGCAAATCAAAACACAACCTCCACCTGCCTCTCCTCAAATGCAAGTAGTTGCAAAAGAGTTTGGACAGAGTTTATAATCCTGCTGGATTGTGCTGATCTCATGGATTAATGTACCCTCGCACTGCAGAGCCTTGGAGGGGATACAAAAGCAAATTGTGCTGTTGTTGATGGGGCAGAAAAATGGAAAGCAAAGGATTTCAGAATCAGCCTTCAGTAGGAATTGTGGTGTAGCATGAGCTGTTCAGAGAAGTTTCCAGGTGTCATGCTTGGATTAAACTAGCTAGAAAAGTGCTTTTCTCTCATCTACCATGGAAAGCTTTGTGCTTCTGGGAAATAGGTGGGGAAAAAATGAATACTTTGGCTGTCTAAAAGTCAAACATTTTAATTTCCCCCCTTGCCAGGGCTGCAGAGTCAGTTGGCTTTTCCCTACTTTCCTCTCCATCCCCCAGTCTGCCCCAGACGAGGAGCAATGGGCTGGTTGCAGTGGTTTTGCTTTACAGAGCCACTTCTCCCAGACTCATCTTTTAATCTCTACACAATGAAATCCAAAAGCAATTGAACACCCAGACTGAAAACTGGGAGGTGATGCCATCCAAAGAGGCTGCCACAGCTGCTCCAGCTAGGGATGGGTATTTCTCCCCATATCAAAATATTTACTTTTCCAGTCTAGAAAATTTTTCATGTCCACCTAAATGATTTTTTTCGTCTTGACAAATAATATCTTCCACTAAAAAACCAAAATTAATGTCACTTCTAAAGGTGAGCCTGTTCTTGCACACCCAAGCCAGCACATAAACATCAACCCAATAGCCAGTATCAAAGTCAATAGAGAAATCTGACTCTTACCCTAAGGTTTATACAACAACAAAAGGTTTGCAGATAAAACCTGAAAAATACACCCAAATTACTCTCTATATTGCCTCATGGCTTTTTTTCTCCTTTGAGTTTTTAAAATTAGTTTTTATTTAAATCACTTTAGAACGGGATTATTGGCAGGCCAGAGAGGAGCTAATAGCACTTCTTAGGTGAAGTTTCACGATCCCTGCACTTTTATTTGGCAGGTCAGACCCTCTTCAAGAGGGACTGAGAGGCTGTTTTGACCTTTTGAGTGAGAAAGTAAGATTTTCAGTAACTTCAGAGAACTTTGGAGCACTCTTACACCTTTTTGCTGAGGTCAAAAAAGTAGAATAAGACCTGTTAGCCTCTGTAAGCATATTTATACTGATTGCCTATGAAAAATTTGCATTTAAGTAACAAAAGTAGAGGGGTTTAAAAATTTTGCTGGGTTTCTAGCTATGGCAAGAATTAAGCTCTCAGGTCTCACAACTTCTTTACTTACCAGGTCCTACTATCTTTTTAGCCTTGGTTATGAAAAAATTACCATATGACTGAAATTCTGGCCTTTTTTTACTCCAGGAATCTGCTGTATTTAGAGGAGATAAACTCAGAAAGCTTTCAGGGTGGAAATGCTGTCCCTGGTCTCCAGTCCACTTCAGCTGTCACCAAAGTGACAGTTCCCAGGCACTGCACAGGGAAACATCTCACCAACACTGAAGAGATTCCATCTCTTTCAAGGCCAGACTCTTAGGGGTCAATGTTATCAAGATTTTTACCATGTTTATCAATAGAACTTTTCTCTTCTCTTCTCTTCTCTTCTCTTCTCTTCTCTTCTCTTCTCTTCTCTTCTTTCTTTCATCATACAAAAAGGAAAGCCCTGCTGGTTTAGTTCCTCCAGAAACAACTAGGAAAAAAAAGTTGTTTTTCCCAATTTTAGCTACAATCTGGCCTCTTTCACCCCAACCAAGGAAATTCTTCTGCCCTCATGCACTCTCATTTTGTCTTCTAGATGACTTCCAAGACAGCTACTACTGATGGACCTCTCCTCTCACCACTGATACATGAGCATCCCTTTGTCATAACTCAGCTACACCTCTCAGTCAATGTCAAAATCATCTTAAACATTCACAATCCAGCCTGGAAATGTCTTCTTGGCTCCAGGCTTCCTGGCTCCATAGAGTCTGGAAAGAAGCATTGTCACTGAAGGCAATCCAAAAATGTGTGAATTTTCCCATATAAGGCCTCCCTGGGAAGTTGTCAGAGTGAGCATCCTTTTGGGAGCAATCAGCTCGGGACTCATCCCAGATAACCCTGAAGCAATGAATGGAGGCATAGCTAATTATCCTGGGCACCCTGTCAGGGAGGAGCTGGCCCCCTCTAAGCCTTTCCAATGAACCCAAAAAGATAACTAAGGAAAGCCAGCCTGCAGTCAGTAGATGGGAATTTGCTCCTCAGGGTCTTCATCTCCAATGTAAAATATCTACAGGGTCTGGCACTCGAAGAAGGGCTTGAAAGCCTGCTGTGAAATCACCAGAGAGAAGCACGATCCCTCGGGCTTGATTTGGATTTCAGGGGATTACATTGTGCTCCTCAGAGAGTCCCCTGTCCTCTGGTGACTCTAGGGGAGCAGGTGGTGACTCAGTTTTTAATGTAACAACTCTGTTAATTGTCCAAATAATCCAACTTGCACGTATCTGGGCCCTCACAAAGGTTCAGATCACTTTTTAAATCAATATTTGCCAGGGAGGATGACAGCAGAAGCTCTCTGCTCTGCCTGTCTGACATGATTTTGGCAATTCCCAGGGGTGTATTGCAGTACCATGGAATTTGGTGAAGGCTTTTTGTTGGTAAGTCTCAATTTGCTGCAATCATAACAGAGTTGTCTCTTCATCTTTTCTTTCTATCTTCCTTGTGTTCCTTCTTGTTACAGGAAAAAGCTGAAAAGCGGGAACCTAGAGCACCTTGCTGCAAAGATACAGGAATAAAACCTTGTGTTTCATTATTTTAAAAGCATGTAATTTTTTAAGCCCAAATTTTTTTTCAGGAAGCTGACTGATGTTTTTATGTTTTGAGTCTTGTTGGTGCTGTGAGTCATGGAAACTGCCTCTGAGATAATCTCAGGCGGGGGGTCTGAAACTCAAATGCAAGCTCATGTTATCTTTAACCAGGTTTATGGCCTGTTGCATGGAAAATATACTGCACTGTTAGGTGGTCAAGAAGTAGGCAAATAGGATCATATCTTTTTCATTCTGTGAACAATCACTGCAGCAGTAAAAGCCGGCAAACCCATCTTTGTAAAACACACGAGGAAGAGTTCTGCCACGTGCTGCCCATTTTCACCCAGGAATACACAGTGACTGCTTGTGAAGTCTGTTATGGGACCTGAAAACCTTCACTGAGCAAAGCTGAAATGGATCATAAACAAAACAAATCCCGTTTTTCACCAGGTGTGTTTAAGTGTGTGTGGGCTGTCTGGGCAAGATGTACATTCACAGAATCAGAGAATCCAGAATGGTTTAGGTTGGCAGGGATCTTAAGGATCATTTTGTTCCAAGCCCCCTGCCATGGACACCTTCTACCATCCCAGGTTGCTCCAAGCCCCATCCAGCCTGGCCTTGGACACTGCCAGGGATCCAGGGGCAGCCACAGCTTCTCTGGGCAACCTGTGCCAGGGCCTCACCACCCTCACAAGGAAGAATTTCTTCCTATTATCTGGTCTAACCCTTCCCTCTGTCAGTTTAAAGCCATTCCTTCTTGTTCCATAATTACATTCCCTTGTCCCAAGTCCCTCTCCGGCTCTCCTGGAGCCCCTTTAGGTACTGGAAACTGCTCAAAGGTCTCCCTGGATCCTTCTCTTCTCCAGGCTGGACACCCCCAGCTCCCCCAACCTGGCTCCAGAGCAGAGGGGCTCCAGCCCTTGGACCGTCTTCTTGGCCTCCTCTGGACTCTCTCCAGCAGCTCCACATCCTTCTGCAGTTGGGATCCAGGGCTGGAGGCAGCTCTGCAGGTGGGGTCTCACCTGAGTGGGGCAGAGGGACAGAATTCCCTCCTTCAATCTGCAGGTCACAGAGTCACAGAACACCCTGAGCTGGAAGGGAACCACAAGGATCTTCGAGTCCAGCTCCTGGCCTTGCTCAGGACCATCCCCACCAGTACTTAACTGGGAGTGACTTCAGAGAGCTACTCCTGATGTCCATTGACAGCCCCCCAACACCCTGGCAGTGCCTGTGTTGGTGTTTATCTGACAGCAGGCCACTGTTACACTGTGACAAGTTTAACTACTCCAGATACCTCTAAACTGGAAGTTTAGATCTGGAAGTATTTGAGAAGGGAGGAGTGTCCCACTCTCCCTTCTCCACTCAAAGGAAGTTTGTTATCCTATTTAATGCAGCATGAACACTGCCTCATTTAGCATGACAGCTATAGCTGTGTGTATGTTAGCTCAACCTAGTTTTGACTCCAGTGTGAAATTATTCCTTTCCTGGTTGGAAATGAATGACACAGACTAGAAAATATCTCATGCTGAAATCCGTATTTTACATACAGCATGAGCTCAAGTTGCACAAGATGTTGCTTCCTCGGGCCATTTTTGTCTTCTGAGACTGTTCCAGCAATCCTCAAGTTTTCCCCAGTGGGTTGGGAGCAGCTGCATGTTCTCTAGGCATGAAAAACAGCGGGAAGAGCTCTGAAAGTCTCCTGCAATGACACACCTTGAGCTCCAGAGACTGCTGATACTGGGACAGTGCAGACATAAAGCAGCTTCCACCACATGGCCTGGGGACAGTGGTCTGTTCCTTGGACAAATCCCAAACACTGTATAGATGAAGCCTATATAATCCTGGCAATCACTTATCTCCCTGAGGACAAAGACCCCATCTGCAAAATATATGGAATAAACCTACCAGCTTTGAGAAGATTTAATTCAGCTCATGGCTGCAACTCTTCTAATAATGACATATGACAGCTCTGTAAAAGTGGTTTTAGCTGCCAAGACAAGCACTGGAAAAGGAAGGCCAGATTATGTTTGAGTCTACAACTTGAATTAGCTCCTCTTGTCTTTGCCCGTGCAGGTGGAATGCATTTTGAGGCAAAGGGGATTTGTCTTGAACACGGGATAGGGCTTAAATATCTCCTGTAATGATGTGAATCCAGAAGATTAGGGAAGAACAAAAAGTGCCTGGCTGCTAAAAAGAAAAAAGGGAGAAACAAGGAAATGCTGATAAATCAATTTGACTTCAACTTCCTTTCCAGAGCAGAGCAAGCCAATATTCACACAATATAGGGTGAACAAGTCGAGCGTATATGTGCTTGTGCTGCTTCCAGCAGCATGGTTGTATCAGCTGGGCAATAGCCTGCAGGACAATGGAAGTCAGTCTCCTGTCTGTCCCCAGTGGCATCCCATGTCTGGTTTTGATATCAGCCTTCAAGGAAGATGGTTGGGCCAAGGGGAGTGTTCCCAGGGGCAGAAAAGATAAAGATCATCAGTGTGATGTGCGTGGTCTGTAAGAACGAGAGAAAGAGCTGGAGTTCTTTAGCCAGAGGAGAAAGAATTAAGGGGAAGCTTTAACAACATTCTTACAAAGGAGAAGATAAACTTTTACATGTGCCTGTAGGTGGCAGAACAAGAAATGATGGACCGAAATTTCATGAAGAAATTTACAAGATTTTTGATGCTCCCACCATTAGATCAAGCACCAGGCAGGGAGACGCTCAGTGTGCCTCCCATCCTGATCCCTTTTAACAGAGCTGCTGGAATACATAAATTGATGGCTCCCAGAGATGTCACTCTGGGAACAACACCTCCTGCCACAGCCACAAAACCCTTCAATCTGCCTATGAGGACACCAAGGCATCTCCTCAGTGTGCTGCTACCCTGCAAGTGGACTTCCTCTGGAGGTGACAAAACACATGAATATCAGATAATCAAATATCACCCTCCTCTCCTCCCTAAAGGTTTCTCCAAGCTTTCTTCAACAGAACATATATTTTTTTTTCTCCCTTTGAACGTCCTTTAGTTGAGCCTGGAGTTGCCCCATTTCACTCTGCTCTAAATTCCTCCAAAGCTCACCCTGCCGAAAGAATCTGACCTCCAGACAACATGGTTACTAACACCTCCAAATTTATTTCCCAGGAGGGTTTTGCTAAAGCTTGGAAAGCAATTTGGGATCCTCTAGGCTATCATCTACAAAGGAATATTAATTTCCCATTGCTCCCAGGGAAGTGAAAATGCAGAAGAACATCAGATGCATCTGGAGTTATATTTACAGTCCATTGAGGGGGAAGGGGCATTAGATCCCAGAGATTTAGCTTCAGGAGGAGTTCTGCCTGCATCAGGGTTTGAGGCAGTCTTTGATGTTAGTGAAATAAAAGAGAAAAATATTTCCCTCAGGGAGTGAGAAAAAGATATCCAAAATCTTCAGCCTGAGGTTTTTTGTATTGCTGCTCCAGCTACAGTCTCCAGAACTCATTACAATAAGCAAATACTCATACATCATTGGTTTAATATGACAACTGTGATGCTTAATAAGGCTGGAAGAAACATCACTGTGACTCTATTTGAGCCTCCTAAACAATCAGTTATTGCTGAGAAGGTTACACCAATTTTTATAGCTCAGGAGCTGATTTGCAATTTGTATTCATCTTTCATTTTGACTAGACCAATTGTGTGTTCTATCTGCATTATCAGCTCCATAAAAATTCATTCCTATCCATAAAAATAGAAGATTTCTAATAATGCCTCTCCTACTTTGTATGGGTGTATTTGGTTCTATTTAGAAGAGAAAGGCAGTTAATCTGGTAACTGGGTTGTCTTCCTGTCCTGTTTCACTGCAGGACCTAATCCATCTACTCTAAACCCATCCAGTCAGATTTAAACTGAATTGTTTTTATGATGAGATGGGAGAAATTTGTCTTTGCACAATGACAGTATGAATTCTGAGTAACTGTGAAATTATTGTCTATCAAATATCTCGCTGAACAGAACCATTGGGCAGATGAGGCTCCTGACAGGTATGGCCCATGTGGTCTGAAAGGTGGTAAAGAACCAAAACAATTAATATTTACAGCCTGATTGAGCAATTGATGCTACTGATGCTTCTGAGCTGAAGGTACATGTTTAACCAAGGTCTGTCTCCAGAGAGCTGGAAAATCCCAGTGAAGGGGCAAAAATGAAAATACAGGTGATAAAAATTATAAAGAAGTTGTGAATAAGAAGAGTAACAAATGTATTTAAGCAGTGACAATACCTTTGGTGTCAAAACCAGCCCCAGGAGCCTCAAGCACCTGTGATCTCTACAACTTTCAGGTGAGTCTGTGCCTGGAAACACTCTGGGAAAGCAGAGCCAGTGCTGGATTGCCAAGGGAAGGACAAAACTCTGACCTGTCGTGATGAGATACAAATGCATGTCCAGAGCAATGGGTATCACTGGGGCCTTAATCATTTCTCACCACTGATTATCTTGGATGTTTGACTGGCATTTGCTGGGCAAAGAGCTGTGACACCATCAGCTCCTCCCAGATGTTTGCTGTCTCCTTCCCAGCACAGGCTGTGCTCCTGCAGCGGAGGCAGCTGGAGCAAACCTGTGCTCCTGTCCCAGCAATGCTCACAGGGAGCTCTTCTCCTAAGAAGGCCCTGGAGTCCATGGCTCCTCTTCCTGGTCCTCCCAATGTGCAAGCACAGAGGTTGGCCAAAGCTTCAAAAACACCTTTCCAGATTAATAAAGGCACCCTCAGAGTCTGTAACTTGTGCTGAGTTTTAATTGGCATGATTCCCCGAACCACAGCTGCCTGAGCATGAGATACTGTGGTTCTACATGCCCAAATCTTAGTGCATCCCGAAGCAACCTCTGACTACGCCCTCCTCTCCAAGTAAAGGAATTTCTGGGGACCATTCAGTCCATTCCCTGCAGCTGGGACAAAGTGGGACGCTCAATTCAAGTTTCCTATTAGCTTCTGCTGATTACACTGCATTCACCACGAGCTGTAAAACAGCTTTAAATAGTTGAAGGAGCAAATGTAAGCACCTTAGCAAATGGGACACAGATAAGGCTCTTCATCTGTCAGCTCCCAGGCAAAGATCCTTAATATTCAGGTAAATAATATGAAAGAAATATGAAGTAGAGAAAGACTTATTATGGCTGTAAGGCATGTCAGGACATGATTATCCTGTTTCACGCTGTCAGGAGAGTGTGAGATAGAGTAACTGACAACAGGCAAGACTTAATCAATCTGAAAAACCTGAAAGGAGACAATTTTAAATGGGAAATTTTCCAAACAACCTACTTTGGGAGTTTAATGAGGGCAATGATCAAATGAATGGATTAGAGCAGGATCAGCCAGTACGAAGGGCAGTGCAGAGATGCTCTCCAAAGCAGGTTGTGCACCTGCCTCACCACAATGTATACTGTCCTATATGTATGGGACACTGTGTCCCAGTGGGGACTTCGAGTCCATTTTCACTCCTTTTTAAAAGGACATAAAAGTCCTTTACTTTTTATGCTAAGCCAGTATAGATCAACACTTTGGCCTAAAGTGCATCAGCTTTCCTAAAGAATGGATGTTTATATCAGAAAGGCACTACCAAAACCGTTCAGTTACAGCTGTTTCTCCAGAAGACATTCTAGGAATTGGTGGATTATAAAACTGGACCAATCTGCAAAGGTCTGGAATTTAGCTTTTCCATGGAACAACCAAGAAATTGTGGTTTACCACCTCAGGTTCCCCATATATTAAATTTAAGATCACAAAACCTCTTTGAACAGTGCTAGGAGAACTATAGAAAGAATTATTATTATTATTATTATTACTCTTACTATTATGACTGTTATTATTATTGTTATGAATAATGCAGTAACCATGCAGTGCATGAGACCACAAACTGTGGATGGTGGAGACAGAATATTTTCCTGATCTTCCCAATTCCATTAAACACAAAATGTGCCACCAGACCTAGCAACCTCTGCCATGGTGGATGAGAACATGGACCAAATGGATGAATAGAAACAGCTTCCACCCCTGTGAAGCATCACACAAGAATAAAAATAATGACAACTGCTGAAGAATTCCTTTGGCTGGGAGCAGCTGAGATGTGGTTTTGTCCAGTTCCCGTTTCAAGGATAGTGTCCATTTCCCTCCTCCTCTCCTTCCCACAGTCCTATTCTTAGTTTGAAAAGGCATCTCAAGAAATAAACATGGGGAGGAGATGGAGGTGTGTCATGGGGAGGGGGAAATATTCAGCATTTTTGTCTCAGCCCCCGCTGCACAAATGATAACACATCCGGAATGGCAGAGAGAAAATCAGCATTACCAGGGAGGCTTTGCTGGTTAGGAAACAGGAAGCAGCCCTGGAGAAGATGAATGGAGCAATAAGAGATGATTTACTTGCACAGGTTTTATTGTTTGAATACACACACTCCCCTGATCTATTCTCGTTTGCCCCAGCACGTGTGGAAGTCCTCCCCGTCGGAGGATGACAGAGTCGCATTTGTCGGCATTCCCACCAATATATCATGAGGAAAAGCTGCTCCTGGGCCTGGATGGAGAAAAGCAATCCACTCCCTGTGCTAGGCCTGATAATGGGAGCTCTCCATCATGCTGCCAGCTCACGGAGCGGGGTGCAAGGCTTGCAGAGCAGGAGCTCGTTGGAAGCGGTTTTGAGAACGTCGTCGTAAAGCCCAAAAAAGCAAACGCTTCCCCAATAACTCTGTTCTCCTTGTGTGCTCTCATATTGTGGCACTTGCCATGAGCAGCCTTATTCTGAGGAAAAGAAGCAGAGAAAAACACCCAGGATCTGTGATGAGCAGTGTTGTTGCCAAGATTTTGATACGTGGACAACCTGGAGTGTGAGCTCGGATGGGGATGTGACGCTTCCTTTCTGAGATGGATCTTTCACTGATGAGTCTGGCTTGGCACCTGGTGAACCAGGGGTTAACTGCAGCTTACTCCTGCTCAGGCAGGTGCTGGGTGGGGAAGAGGGCCCAAATGTGGCTGATGATTTTAATGGGGAGAGCCTGAGATCATTAATTAATGGCTTTTAGGTGAAGGAAGGTAGCTTTAGCTCAGATATTAGGAAGAAGTTCTTCGTTGGCATGGGAGTTGGAGTGTCAGATAGGGGTATAAATTATTCTTCTTAAAAATCAAATACAAAGCACAAAAAAAGTCTTTATATTTTCTTTGGAGTTTTGCATTACTTCAGGTTTGAACTTTTCCTAGGAGCATAAGAATTAAGACCCACAAAAAGCGTTTGAATCTCATTCGAAGTCCATTACAATGACTTTGGATTAGGGTTTTCTTGGTTTTGTTACATGATTTTACCTCCTTAGTACAAATGGGCTCCACAAGAAGAGGTATTGCAGGCTATAATGGTGTGACTAATGGGTTTATTTTTTCAGTTGTTTTATGGCCTTCCCCTAGAGCTATGTTTATATACATTAAATTTTGAGGGGAGTCCTAAGTTATAGAAACATCTCAGTAATTTCATCTATAATCACAAAGGCAAGTTATGTAAAGAGAGGAAATAGTTGGAATTAGGAACATAATTGAACAGCCAATTGGCTGTTGGGCAAATTATGCCTTTCCCTGCAATCCAAATCAAACACTCCTCACAGCTTTGGGGCTTAATTATTATTTATTATTATTAACTATTATTTTAAAGTATTTGAATTACTAGTTAACTTTAAGAAGTTAAGTAACTTTTAGCTCTTTACTGAACGTATGCAGAGGTTTCCTCCCTTTGGTTTAAAACTATTCAGCTCATTTCTTTGCTCTGATAGTGGCCACACAACATGATCCACTTTGAAGATGCTGAACCTCAGCTGCACAAGGATGCAGAGAGTCTGGGGAATTATCCTGAGGAGTAGTCAGATAAACATGATAAAAATTCTGATGGCAACATCAATAACTGCTTCAATACTTAAAATATCCAGGAAAAAAATACCCAATGTTGGAAATCTGCTCTAGAATTTTCTGGAAAGGAGAAAGTACTTCCTGGAGGCAAAGGGAAGGTCTGACTGCTCTCCATGGCACATTATCTCCTTCAAGCTATATTCCCTTCTAAGAATTTTTTTCTGACTCTTCTTTTTGCCACTTGTTGCCCAAATCTGTGAACAGTCTAATTATGTCTTTGGAGAGATGTTTTGTTCTGTCATGGTGATGGCTTGGTCACATAATCTTGCCTAGGGTGTGATGAAACTCATTAATATAATATTTAGCACAAGGCATTGTCATCATCTATGCAAAACAGCAGAATTATTTTCCATTTGAGGTTGTGTCTCTGGTTTCAGTAAAGCTTCATTTAGCTGCAGTTGCATTCTCTTTAGGAGGTTCACAAACTTTCCAAGCACTCATCATTCTTTCCCTCCAAAGGACCAGTCTCTAAGATGTTTAAAGTATTTATCCTGCAAAGAGATGCCCTAAAGCTGCAGTCAAGACAAAGTTCTCTGTCCATCCTGTTCAAAAGCCTGAAAGAGTTCAATTAAAAAGGTTAATTTAGTTCAGTCTTCTCAGATTGACAAAGAAAAGGATGATTCATCAACTGTTCATTTTTCCACCCAATTTGTTCCTTGTTATTTTTAATAAGCTTTTGAAAGCAAGCAAAAACATCAAGAGGAGATTAATCTCTGTATGACAAGAAAACATAACAAAACTCCAAGCACAAGAGCTGTAAGTTTGCAGCTTTTTGTAGCTAACAGAATAAATTAAATGAAGAAAGACTGAATCATCTTAAAAAGCAGTGAAAGGGAATTGTTTTTTTGTTTCAGAAAAGCAACAGTCCACTTGAAATTGTCACAGCCAAGGCTCTGAAAGGATAAAATCACTTTTCCTCACCTCTACTCAAGGCTGTGCACTCATAAACCATTCCAGCAGATGCTTGTGCTGTTCTGCACAGGTTTGTCCTTGCAACCCTTCTGCATGACAAGGTGACAGCTCCAGCTGCTGCACAAAATTGCTTAGAAAAAGTTGTCACATTTAGAAGCCTTTCCTGGACTCCATGAAAAAAATCTGCTCCTGGCTTCAGCAACCCCTTTATTTAGCTCAAGATTCAAGAAGGCCACCTGATTCCACCAAAAATTGGTATGATTTTTTTCATGGATCCCTGTGTGTGGGAAGAAGTACCAGTGCTGGAATTCCTGAGTCCTGACGGTCTGGGGACACGTGAGCTTTTGTCTAGACTTTGTCTATTGTAAGATTAGAGGTATGTGGGCAGTAGAAAGGCTTCTGTGATACATAAGATCGTTTCTCTTTCCTTCCCTCTATCCTACACCAGCCTTGGTGTTCCCAGCTCTCAGACACAGATCTTCTACCCCCTTATTCTCTAATCGTTTTTTCAGTGCACATGAACAATTCAGGCTGTCTGAAAGACAAGGCACCCCAAATCAATAATTAATAGTTTTCCAAGTATGAAAATGGACACATGGGAGTAGGTTTATATTGGATATTCAAAATAAATTCTTCCCTGTGAGGGTGGTGAGGCCCTGGCACAGGTTGCCCAGAGAAGCTGTGGCTGCCCCATCCCTGGAAGTGTCCAAGGCCAGGCTGGACAGGGCTTGGAGCACCCTGGGATAGTGGAAGGTGTCCCTGCCCATGGCAGGGGCTTGGAATGAGGTGATTTTTAAGGTCCCATCCAACCCGAACTAGTCCATGATTCTAGAAAATCATGGCTAACCTGGAAGGACCTGACTGACAAATTGGGGCCAGGTAATTCCTGCTAGAATGGCAATATTATTCTTGTAAGTAAACACAAGTGTATTTGTAGGCATGCAAAACTCCACAGAATGAAAGAACAGGAGGAAAAGTTGTGTTTGCCTACATTAAATACTGTTTTTTTGGTGTATTAGCCATTTAGTCTATCTGAAAGCAAATTTAATGTTAGTAACTTTATAACATGTGCTGAGAGAATATGGGAATCTGTGGCCACCCTATAATCACCTCATACAAAAAATCTAAAAAGAAAATACACTACTCAATCACTCCAGCCCACAGGCAGCATGGTGAGAAAAAATGGCTTTGATAAGCCTGTCCCATATTTGGTGCAAATCACTATAGTTACTGTGGTTTCAGTGAAAATTCCCTTATTTTACACCATTGGCAACGTATTTCAGAGTGGAAACTCTAATACCCAAGGATCAAGGCATCCAAGAGGAGTTTCCTCACCATGACAGGATCTGGACAACCAAGAGCATCAGTGAGGCTTGTGAGACTCGATGGCTCCCTCAGAACATGCACTGTAGCAGTCCTGTAATTACAGACATTTGTGCAGCATCTTATTCCTCTGCTTGTCAATGTGAAAGAAAAGCTGCTAGGAAAATGGAATTTATTTGTATTTATCTTTTCAGCGGGCGTCTTCTCTTTTCTGCCTCACTCTGGTTCTTTTCTTTCCAAGAAAAGAGTAATTTATAGGATCATAATGCAGAAAATTACTCATTGGAAGGATTTTACTATAAATGAGTAGGTGAACCTTCAAGGATGTGTGTTCTTACATCATCACATTCACTCACTCAGTTGTCCTCTTTTGTTACCTGTAGTCCTGTATTCTACATATACCATGAATAAATCAATAAATAAACTCTATACGTGTCCAATGCCTTGTTTTTCCCCCAACTCTTATACATTTCTTCCCTTTTCTGCTTCTTTTTCTATGCCCCACCTAAATAGTCACCTGTCCTTTGGAGAGCACCAACACAAACAAAGTGGTGTCTGTTTTCTCCTTGTAGAGCAGCTGTGTTCTGGATGTGATTTTACATTCCTGTTTATTTCTTTTATATTTGTGTGTGTCTCACATTAACTCATGCAGCCTCCACAAGTGGATTGAACTGGCTTAACAGTAAAAAGGAAAGGAAAGGCAAAGGAAAACAGAAATGATTTCACCATCTCTTTTGACTGCCAGTTTTCCATTTGCCTTCCTGAAATTCCCTGGAAGGAGCACTTCTCTCATGCTGGGTCCAGAACTGGGGCCAGAAATGCGATGTTCCCATTGCTTCCAAATTTGGGACCTGAAATCTTGATGCTAATTGTATTTCCTATTATCCATTCATCGTCTTCCACCTGGAAGACCTTAAAGCAGGGAATAAATGTCCCTAGGAGAAGGTGGGAAATGAGTTTCTGGATCATTCCACTATCTCCAAGTGGTGTTTGGAAATCAGGGGCCATTTTATCTGATTCCTGTTATGGGCTAAGTGTTCTCTGGACTTTTGAGGGCCTTTGAGGTCCTGTTGCAGCTCAAAGAATGTTTCCAGGGTAGGTCAGCATCAAAGCTGGGGCTAACCCTATATCCTAGTTAGGGTTCCTAGATCCTAACTAAAGGATTTCATCCCTGGATTGTGTCTCTGCTGATAGAGTAGTAATTGTACTTGCAAATAAAATCATCCCCAAAAACTCCAGTGACCATCGTTGCTGATGCAGAGAGGCTGTTACCTTCCACCCCAGTATCTGGTGAAGGATCTCTTTATTTACAGCTTAAGAAGCACCTGGGAGTTTTTGAGGATGACTGACACCTCACAAATGTACATTATCATCATTGTCATTCAGACTGGAATCAGCTCTGCAGTGCCTTATGCTTTAGAGTTTTTTTAATATTATTTTTCTGTGTAGGAGGGCTGTTAAATAATAGATTCCTTTATAATGGCCAAGTTATGTAGTGGCCAAGCTAAAATTTTTTTTATTATTATTATTGTTTTCTTTTCTTTTTTCTTTTTATTTTTTGTGTTCTGTCACTCTTAAAACACTTTTTCTCCTGCAAACACTGAGCTTTATTCTACATGTCAGTTGTGAGGGCTGTGGCTCACCAGGATGAGGCCCAGAATTTCTAATGACAGGCGAACAAGACCTTTCCAGTCTAAAAACTTTTCTATATATACATAAAATTTTAAGGAAATAGTTTGGGAGTTTTGTGAAACACTTGTATTTTCCTTTTGGGTGGCTCATAATGTGCTTCTTTTGGAAACACCTTAGCAAAGTATTAAACTGCATTTTCCTGATGCTGTACAGCCTGATGGGACTGGTGGTTTTAGCCCCATTTTCACCAATAAAATAATCTCCTCAGAGGATTGTACTTCCACTGAGGAACTGTGCTGACTTCCCACCAGCCAAGCAATGTGGTTTGCCATGGACATTACATTAACTTGTAATTAGCATGTAATTATCACGAGCAGGAAGCCTGCTCTAGGAGAGTGGGGGAAATGTGACTGTTTCTGTTTTAACTACAGTTCCCACAAGACCACGTGCTGCTGTGAGAAAACAAAGCTGAATGTTGACATGACTCAAAACAAAACCTTTCAGCAACCCACATGGAAAGGTTTTGATTTCAGGCATGTCGAAACATTTCTCTTCAGCTGAAAATGTCAAAAAGAGCATTTGACATCTGTTGTGTTCTGACCTTTCCAAACTGAATTTCTTTGTCGCTCCCTCGTCCATTCTGTAAAAAAGAAAAACACGCATTTCTTTTGTCCTGGTGTAGCAGAAAACACAGACCAGAAATATCTGGGGGATTTGCCATGAAGGGACATTTTTCAGTTTCACTTAGCTCTTCATAAGAAAGCTCAGGCTGAAAAAAAATACCCTTTTCTCCAATACCTGCAGAGGACTGGCACTGAGCTGAGCCCTGCAGCACAGAGCAGGGGATAAAGCAGCAAGTGTGATCCTGGGGGCTGTGATTCCTTCCTGGGCACCCTTCCTCTCTGGGCCCACGATGCAGAGGTAAATAACTCTGCTCCCACCCTGTGTGTTCCTGCAGCAGCTGTACAGATCCCATATATTTCTTCTTTTCAGTCTTTTCCTTGCTCCTATCTCCTGTGACACCCTGTCTGGTTTGTTCTTTGTACATCTAGTATGAAATCGAATAAATGTCCTATGAGTTACTTTCATCTCAGCATCTTCATTATTTTCATGTCAGAAGTGTCTCAGCGAGGGAAATTTAAGTTTGGGTGAGCTCACAGACATTTCTTTTCATTCGTAAGACATGAGCAAACCATCTGGCACAGTTAAGCCACTCAGCATGATCTTAAAACAAAGACAAATGCTGCCACTGTTGTTTCATTGTTTAAAATAGACATTTTTGGAGCATGGATTATTTGAGTCCAAACCTTCCAGCTCCTTTCTGTTAAACCCATACATATTGATACATGTCCCTGTATGTCTCCATATAGCCTTAAGGAATTGTCTCTTTATAAATGGTGCACATTAAATATAGTAACCATTTCTGTGGTGTGTATCTTAATTCTAAAATCCATTTAAAATAGCAGTGAAATTAAATGGGGATCTCAGCACCTGGTGGTTTTCTACTGTAGACTCAAACAAGACAAGTGCCATCGAATCATGAAATGGTTGGGTTTGCAAGGGACCCTAAAGATTATTTAGTTCCAATTCCCTGACATGGGCAGGGACACCTTCCTCTAGACCAGGCTGCTCCAAGCCCCATCCAACCTGGCCTTGAACAGTTCTAGGGATGGGGTGCCACCATTCCTACATCCCCTCAGGTTGAACACTACTGTTTGAGACTTTTTGTTTATGAACCATAAAGGTGCCCACGGAGAGAAAGAGCTCTGAGCCTTCCTGGGAAAGAAACCAATGAAGCACCAATGGTTTGGGGAAAAGCTTGAGCTTAATTTTCTCTTCTTTTAACACAGGAATTTTCAATACTTTGTGTTCTCCTGAGATGTACATAAGGACTGGGAGAAAATATCCTGCTTTCAATTTCTTCTAGGAAGCCATTTCCAAATTTATAAAGACTATGAAGCACTTGAGAGAAGTCAGCATGGATTCATGGAGGTGAAACTGTGTCCGGTCAAAGCTTTCTGCAAGGAAATAATTAGTCAATTGGTGAGAGAAGAGCAGGGATCCTTTCCACAATTTAACAAGGATTTTGACACTGTTTGCCACAACATCCTCATTTTCAAGCTGGTGAAATACAGGTT
The DNA here is from genome assembly GCA_013397815.1 of Aleadryas rufinucha. Taxonomy (NCBI): domain Eukaryota; kingdom Metazoa; phylum Chordata; class Aves; order Passeriformes; genus Aleadryas; species Aleadryas rufinucha. The sequence continues at coordinate 369,184 of VZTH01008782.1, read as the reverse complement.
AGACAAGTGGACAGTGAGCTGGATTGAAAACTGAGTGAATTGCTGGACTCAGATGGTCTCAGCTGGTGAGGATCAGCTGGAGATCAGCCACGAGGGGTGAGCAGCAGAGGCCAGTACTGAGACCAACAAAGTTACACCCTTATCAATGACCTGGTTGATAGGACAGGGACCTCTTTCATCAAGTTTGCAGGTATGCAAAACTTCGAGAAGTGATTGATCCATAAAATGGTTGTGTTGCTTTCTAAAGTATCTTGATAGGCTGGAAAAAGGGTCAGAGGGGCGAGCTGTAAAACTCAACAGAAGTGAATGTGGAGTCCTGCATGTGGGAAGGAACAGCCACAGAGCCACTGAAGGGCCAGGCAGATGATTAGGAGGTGCAGATGATTAAGAATTTGCAGCATCTGTCAAAAAACAAGCTGACAGGACAGTGACTGCTCAGCCTGGAAGAGAGAAGTCTCAGGGGGATCTCAGCCGTGTGTATAAATATGTGAGGGGGGGAAAGAAGAGGTTGGAGCTCAGTTTTCCTCAGAGTTGCCCAGTGACTGGACAAGAGACAAGGGACACAAACTGGAAAACATGAAGTTGTTTGAATGTAAGAAAAGTTTTTTATTGTCAGGGTGATTAAACAATGAAACAGGTTGTCCAGAGGGGTTGGGTCTCCATCCTTGGAGATATCCAAAGAACTACTGGACCTGGTGTGGGGCAAACCTGTGGAGGCTGACTCTGCTCTGAACAGGGCAGGTGGAATGGATGTCATCCCAGCCTCAGTGGTTCTGTGATTATGAGGGTTGCAGAACTCACCCAAAAAGGACTGCACTGCTGCCAAAACAGACCATTTTCTGACATTGATAGACTTTTCCTTTGGCACAGAAAAGTTCTCTTCAATAATATTATCTCTCTGGGGACTCAGAAGAAAGTTTTGGCCATTTAAAATGTGCTTACAGGAAATGGAGCGATGCTTAAGGATTCTGTTGCCATCAGCTTTGTGTGTGCTGCAGTTCCACTTGCCTTCTTTGGGCATCTGCTCCTGTGTGATTGCATTTTTATTCTTTTTCAGAAGGGCAGATGGTATTTTTTTTTTCCCTGTGTGCATAATTAAACAAACACACAACAAACTCATCTAAAGATACTAATTAATTCCTTTTCCTAATAGATTGCAGGCAGTCTATTAATATTATTCACTCCTGGGACTAAGAGTCTGTTAGCAAGAGCTTCCTCATCTTGCTGCTTTTCCTTCTCCCATGGTGAGACTGGTGAAGTGATCCACCACATCCCTTTAAACACAGCCGAGCTGGAAGGAGCTGTAGCTAATCCTGGGCTGGTCCTGGTGATAGGCTGAACATCCTTCACTTGATTTGTTAAATATTGTTCGACTTGAGCCCCCTCATCCTTTCTTTGGTGATCTGTGTCTGAGTGGCCGTGATGATACTTGGGTTAGATATTGGCTGAGGACTGGGCCATTCCTAGCTCTGCACACATCCAGGGATTTTGGGCTCACTGGTATTCTTGGAAAGGGCGTGACAAAGGAAAATAAGTTTAATTGTTCTTCTCTTAATATATAACTATATATACACATAAAGAAAATAAAAAAAAGGTGAGATCAAAAATGCATGGATGGCACCGAGTGATTGTCAGCTCTATTATAATTACCCAATTAAAGAGGTGATAATGAACCCAGACTTGAAATGCTGGAGGGAGAAAAGGAGGGTGTCACCAGCAACTCAACATTTGTTTTATCCTAAATCTTTATTGTAAAGTAATCACCTGTCAGGAAGTCTGCTGAGGAGAGAGCAGCTACTCCGTGCAGCGCTGTGATCACGGGAACAGGGTGGGAACAAAAGCAGCAGTGACAGATTCAGGTAAGGCAGTCTCCAGCCCATGAAACCTGAGCAGCCCAAGGCTTTTTGAGGAACCCACCCATCCCAGGGACAAGGAGGTGCAGCCTGAGCTGAGGACATTAAGTAGAAGCTGTGCTCTCTCCAGATGGTTTCAGTGCTTAGAGGATGGGTCATATTTTTGTTATGCTGGACAAAAAATAATTCAGGAGCTGTGTGTTCATATTCTCAGTCTTAGCAACTCTGCTGAAAAAAACTGTAACAACCTACAACTGGTTCTGAAAAGAACCTCGGGTAGATGATCACCTCAGCAGCCTAAAGTGTGAATGGGATACTGGTTCATACTGGCATAAATACAGCCAGAAGTTCATGGGAAATAATCTCCTCTTTTTACTTGGCATTTGTTAGACCAAATCTGGACCCATGGCCCTGTTGGAGTGAGTCCAGATGAGGGTCATGGAGGTGCTCTGAGGGGTGGAACACCTCTGCTGTGAAGAGAGACTGGAGGAGCTGGGGGTGTCCAGCCTGGAGAAGAGAAGGCTCCACGGAGACCTTAGAGCCCCTTCCAGTGCCTGAAGGGGCTCCAGGAGAGCTGGAGAGGGACTCTGGACAAGGGCCTTGAGTGACAGGACACAGGGAATGGCTTCAAATTGACAGAGCACAGGGTTAAATTGGATGTTAGGAAGAAATTCTTGGCTGTGAGGATGGTGAAGCCCTGGCACAGGCTACCCAGAGAAGCTGTGACTGCCCCATCCAGTAGCCAACCCTTCATCTTCCCCCAGACTGTTCCCTCCAGAAGTTTATTCCACTTTTGAGACTACAAATCCCATCAGTCTTCATTGTTGCCTCAGTTTTGAGTGTGGTTGTGCTAGACTTCAGTGGCCCACATGAGCAGCCAGACAAACCAGGTGAATGCTGCCTTCTGAGAGACAGGGGGGAAAGCATTTTATAAAATTCTTTCAGCTTTTAATGTGTGCAAAAATGTGTTTCTTTTCATATGATCCTCATTGCTGGATTTCAGTTGTGTTCAAAGATGACAAAATGAAAAAGATCAAATGATAAATCAAAACAAGAGTAACACAAAAGCCTGAGGGATACAGAGCTGACAACAGATGATCACAGAAGAAAGTGATAAAATTCTTGCTTATTCCAGAAAAGCTGTCCTTAACTAAGAAATATTTCCTAGATATGTGTGTAAATGACAGAAAAATTTTAGATTGATCATTTCTACTGGATATTGCATGAACAAAATTTCAGTTTATTAGAATTCTAACCAGCCAGTTCATCATTTTCAAGGCTGATTAGTACTAATATACATATATAAATATTTTAAAATGCATCGAACAAGGCGAAGACCCAGCAACTAACAAATCAATTTCTTATGAGGTTACACTGGATAATAGAGTGTCCAGAAGTGTGAGCCATTTGTAAATATTAGGTGCATCAATCTTGGTTCCTTCAAACAATCAATTTCCCCATGAAAGGAAGACATACAGGGAAAAGAAAGATGAAGAAAGAAAAGAAAAAAACTCAAACCTGAATCCAGCAGTATCATAGAAGTCTAAATCTAAATCATTGCTGTTCTGCTGTGAAGAATACAGATACCCCCTTTTTTATTTCTGTTTTTTTCTTGGTTTGGTTTGTTTTGGTTTTGCCTTTTTTTGTTTGTTTGTTTTTTTGGGGATTTTTTGGGTTTTTTTGTTTTTTTGGTTTTTTTCTGTTTTTTGGGTTTTTTTTCAGCTGCTCTTGTAGCTCATTATAATGACAACTGGCTTAAAAGTGTTAAGAGGAAAAGATAAATCACTTCTGAAACGTGTTTTGTAGTGGGTTAGCTAATCCGAGGAGCCTGCCACAATCACTGCAGTTATTTCCTGTGTCATGGATTGGTTTCAGTCCTGTCTGGTATCTTGAGGGATTTCTTCATCTCTCATGAGGGCACTAGAGGAATATCCTGCTCGTGGCAGGTACCACCTGGAGTAGAGCTCTAGGCTGTGCAGATGAGGACAGATGGACACTTTGCAGTTTTGTGTGGGCCAAGAGCACCTGATCTGGGCTCTGTGTCCTCAGGGCTAAGAAGCACCACCTCAATGCCACCCTACAGCCACCACCTCAGCATGATGCTCTTCCTTTGTTGTTGAGTCCCCTCTTACCTGAGGTGTCTCTGTGTGCTGGTTAATACAGGTGCACTGTCTCCACCTGTGAATCCATGAAATTCTTCGGGATCTTTGCCCCCAGCTTTGTGTGGACACACAGTGCCCTTGGGTTCCCTGTGATGACTCTGACCCCTCATCCAAGGACCAGTCTGAGGTCCTCAGGCCAGCTGGTCATGACTGGGTTGTGTCCTTCCTGCTGAGGGTATGCAAATGCTCGAGTTTCCTCCTTTTTATTTAGCACAGTAGACCTTCCCCACCACTGGAGACCCTCCTGGCCTAAAAGGAAGGATCTTTGTATCCAGCCTCTGAGATCAATGAGGTCTTCAGACACCCCAGTGATGCTGCTGTGGGAAAGCCAATGGAATCACAGGGAGCTGCCTAAAGCTGCATCACATCTGTGCTTTGCTTTCACCAGACTTTTATCATGTTACTCCATTGCCATTCAACTTTCATCCATTCCTTTTGCAAACACAGTCATGAAAGTCCTGTGTAGAGCATGGCAGCAACTCTGGGGTCCTCAAAATGCTCACTGCACATCAGGAGCTTGAACCAGGAGCATAAAAAGCCAAATCAGGGAGGATTAACAGGCAGAGAGAAGCAGTGCTGCTGCTTGTGGCGCTGAAATCATTATGGCTGGAAAAGACCTCCTAGATCATCAAGTCCAACCTTGGCTTCTTGCAATTGCCAGCCTGTGAGGAGGTATTGGTACCCTGTCACCACCCTGCTTATTTGAGTGCCCACTTCTCCCAGTGTCCACTCAGGATAAGAGACGTGGCTGCCCAGCTTGACAGGCAGGGTGTGGTTTGTTCATGCTGATGTTGTTTTTCCCCTCAGCTGAGGCAGTGAGAGCTCTCACGGGTCTCTGATGTGAATGCAGCAGAAATGTCACTGTGCAGTGGTCAGAGGTGAGTTTAAACAGCCAGGCTGTGCTCACTTCTCTCAGGAAACAAAAGCTTCTTCCAGCCTTAACTGGAAAAATACACTGGGGCTTCTTGGAGGGTTCACCATGAAGGTGAAGGAAAACGTGTGCAAGGCACAATGGCCACTGGTGGGACATCCCTTCTCCTTTGCCCTCATTAAAAAGCACTAATTTGATTTAATGATTTTGCCACTCAGCCGTTCAGCTGGGATTTAGACATCCCCCATGTCAGTGTGATGCAAATCGGACTCCTGGGTACTGATTTAAAAAAATGAGTTTAATCCAGATCCTCACACAAATTTGGGCATGATGATTGGATTTGAAGGACTTCCAAGTAACAACCTCCTGGCACAACCACAGCTCTAAGTGATGCCTATATTTTTTTAAACCCTGAAGAGGAACAGCTGGGAACCCAAGGAGGGGATTCCCAATTGCTATATGTCCACTTAAACACAAGAATATTCATTATTTTCAACAGAAACTACAGTCCATCCACATGGACACACACATTACTGTACTTTTTATCCAATGTAGTGCATAATTTATTAAAAGGGTATATATTAAAGAGTTCTGCTTTCCATGAGGGTTCAGGAAAGGGCAAATGTTACTGCTTGTCTTTAGTAAAATAAATTAAATTGAACGCTACAGTTAAGCAGGACCATCAGTTAAGAGCAGGTATGTACCACTGCAGTGATGAATGGCTTAATATAAATGACATAGGTGTGCTAAACCAGGGATAAAGCCCAAACAGGAGATCAGTAATTGCATCTCTCCATTAAAACTGAATTATCCCTGCAGCTCCTACTGCTCATGCCTAGCTGAGTCTTAAAATCCTCACTCTGGGGCCCTCACAAACTACTGCAGCTGCTGTGGCTGAAGGTGCTGTACAGAAAAGCAGCAGAGCTCAATGCACAGGGCCAGAAATCCAGAGGGAATGAGGATGGCCATAATTCTCCATGAAGGACAGCTGTGAGTCCAAAGGATGGGTGATCCCAAGGTAGCCATGACCAAGAAGAGACGATGTCTTTTCTCTCTTGGTCTTGGTGTTCCTGCAGGAGGTTTGCTGGAATTTAGACCTGTTTTGCTTTGTACGCTGCTCTTCCCTTGGCACAGCCTCTGAAATAGCCTTTGTGAGGGTGAGTGGATGAGAACTGCAGTGCCCTGTAGGCTGGGGGGTGAAACCTTGGCCCTGCAGTTCAAATCCTTTGGTAAAGTTGTGGTTTTGCCTTCTTTCTCTTCTATTCTCCACTCCTCTGAGACAAGTAATACATGAATTTCCAAGTCTTTCTTTTCACACCAACCCAACCAGTTTCCAGGTCATTTCTCCTCCTTCTTGGACAAGCTCCCTTTCATATAACGCATATCACTGCATATCATGCATCGCATTCACATGCCCCATTCCAGTGTTAAACCTCGTTGAGGTGGTCCCAGATTTCCTTCCCACTTTGTTTTTCTTCACCCTTTGTTTCCAGCTGATATTCCTAACCTCCTCCCTTCCCTTCTTGTTACTCCTCCGCCCTCACTGCTGCTCCTCACTTTGGTTATTAGCAGTACCTCTTATTTTCTCCAGTATTAACCGAGCAGAGACCAAATCTGCTGCCCTCCACCCCGAAATCATCTCCAGGATGTCTCCTTTTACCTGCACTCTTAGATGGCAAACACTGCCTTTTGTTTACAGCCCCACAGCCAGAACAGTGCCTCCCCCTGAATTAATTCCAGTGAGTTTGGCTTCAAGTGAGATTTCCCAGGAGATGCTGGGAAGTGCCTCTGGAGCTGTGTCAGTACGAATAGATGCCCATTCATCCAGGCACACACCGTGCTGTAACAACCACGGGCATCTCGTACTGTCTTGAGGGGAAATGTGTCTGCTGCAGCTTGAGCGGGGCTTCAGATGGAGCTGGGAAACCGTGCACTAATTAGTTAATTGGCTGAAGAATCCTGTGTTGTATTCGATGGATTCAGCTTATAAACTGACCCTAATTTTGTGTGGAAAAAAAAAAAAAAAGCTTTGCAAAGTCATAGACCTTGTCAATCCCAATTTTGCCTTCACTCATCCCAGCATTAAATGGGCAAGGGGCTGGCTGATGTTACTTTGTACTCAGGAATATTGTTCAAGCATAAAATCAGGAGTGAAGTCTGAATCACATCTCTCTTCCATGCTCTGTTGTGACTTCAGTTTGCTTTGTTGTGGAAAGACAGAGTGAGTCACTGACTCAAACAGAGGCAGCACAAGCCTCTCTTTTTTTCTTTACTCCAGAAAAGCACATGTTTTTGGAGAAAATCAGAGAAACCTACACACAACCAAGAGGCTTGTGACTGACCTCTGCACCTGAGTCCCAGCCCATCCAGAAACTGCTCCTGGATGGGAGCACAGTGATCCTTCCACGTTGTGAAGAGCTGTTCCTCCAGTCAAGCACATCTCATCTCTTTCAACTGCATGAAGCTGTGCCAGGGGAGGTTTAGGCTGGATATTAGGAAAAGGTTTTTCACCCAGAGGGTGGCTGGGCACTGGAACAGGCTCCCCAGGGAATGGTCACAGCACCAAACCTGCCAGAGTTCAAAGAATGTTTGGACAACACTCTCTGGCACAGGGTGGGACTGTTGGGGTGTCCTGTGCAGAACCAGGAGCTGGACTTGATAATCCTTCTAGGTCCCTTCCAACTCAGGACATTCTATGATTCTGTGACTCTTCTTGGCTTTACACCCCCTACAACACACACACATAGTTCTCATAAAGAACTTTTCAAAGTAATCACGACATATTCAAAGTTATTACTGTTTAGCTCTGAACTTTTGGGTAAAAATAAATAATTCTTGACATATGGGAAGAAAAACTTTGGAGCTGTTCTGGCATTTGGGGTTTTGAGATGTTTTCTGATAGCATGGTGCTGAGTGGAGGGGGGCTTCTGTAGTGTGAAGCAGAATAAAGATCACAATAATGAGGGCATGAAATTAGCTTGGCAGTATGAACTCCATGATGCTACGTAGGATTTTCAATTAGAGTGAATTAAATTGTTGCCAAAGTCAGAATGGATACAAGGATTGAGTAAGGCAGAAAGGAGGGAAAAGGTGAGCCTTAAAGATAATGGCTTAGAGAATCTTCCGTACTCAGGGAATAGCTCATTCGTCTGAAAATGTGTGGAGAGAATCATGGAAATTACCTAGGAAATAAAATATGTGTATATATATAGTGAGAGTGAGAATCTAAAGTGATGTCAGGGAAATCGCAGCAGAAGAATAAGTGATGATTAGAGCCTCTCTCATTCTGCAGACCTGCCAATGCTGCGTCTTCCAAGAGCACAGAGATAATTTACACCATTGAAAAATATAAAGGACCAGATTTCTTCTGTGTGTAATGCCAGGAAGGGTCAAACATGCCCAGGTATTAATGCTCTTCCGAGCAGCTCAGTCTCTGTGATTCTGTACACAAAATGTCTGTAGGATTTAATCAGTGCATAGGAGCCAGCTCATTATGTCTTGTTTTATTTATGGCAAATTTCAGAGCCATTCAAGCAGCACTCTGAGTTTTTGTGAAGAGTAAAAAAGCAACAATTTACCCAGAATGTTCTTCTGTTCAGTAAGAGTCTGATTTTTGAAGACACACTCTTTCAAGAGTGACAAACATTGAGCACCTTCCAACAACTGAGGCTCCAAAAGATCTCACATTGCAAATCCCAGCCATCCATCTTTTTCCACGTCTTCAGATGTAAAACATAGAGAAGTGCTTGAAAAGCTTCACAAGGAGTGCTTAGGCACCTGATTCCCACAGAAACACATTTGATGTTGAGTGCCACTCCCCTTCTGCATTTGCCCACTTTATCCATCCTAAATAGATTATAATGAGTAATTTTAATATTCCAATCATGCAAATCTTCCCCCAAGATTTCAATAATGCCAACAAGGTCTGATGTATACTCATAAATGAGCTCCTCCAATACCAGTTCTTGTTTATTACTCAGACTCCCAGCATTAGAGTATAGGCAATTAAAGAATTTCTTCTCTTCACGTCCCTTGGTGCCTTGATTAATTTTGTTCTTGACATCTTAATTTCAAGCTAAATGAATGCTCATTCATTCCTCCCTCTCTGCCTTCCATCTTTGCCAGTTTAACACTCTCCTGACTACTCAGCCTGGCACCTTGGAGACTCTCCTGGGAAGATGTAGAGTGTTGGAACACTGTGGCTTTGTCTTTTCACCAAATAGGTCATTGTATTTTTTGCGGGGCAAATATCTGCCTCACTCTACTTAAAACTAGAAATCTTTCTTTTCCAGAGGTTTTTGCCTTCCTCTGCTTGTTGGAAATAAGACTTCTGGATAGAATATCCATCTTTAGTGTCCAGGAACGCTTCAGCCACCTTCAATCCTTCACATAAACCATAAAGAATGTCCACCACCATCAGTGGGAGCCTTGAGCATTGCACACGTTCATCCTGGCTGTAATAACCATGATGGGTTTTGGAAGAAAATGTCAAATGACTTCTTTGTCTCTGCGAAATTTAACTGCATTCTGAACACAGTGTCTTTGCCACAGTTGATGGGATTCCTGTGACCAAATGTAGACACGTGAGAGGTAAAATTCTCCATTTCTACCTTTATAGTCAGAAATAAGGCTTTCTGGGGAGAAATTGGTCTGAACTAGTGCAGATGAATCATGCCTGGGAAATGTCCATTGCTCTCTATGGACTAGGAAAATACTTCATGATGTAGTTTTCTGTAATTGAGACCTGTAAAGCATTCCTGGGGTCATTTCTACCCCATGACACAGCAGCAAAAACAGCATGTCAGGCTCTTGTAGTTTCACTTGGGACTCTCTACTCTGTGTCCAGGTTTGTGGATGTGCATTCAGAGAGCGTATTATGTCAGGAACCATATAGAAACACGGTCAGAGGCAGCCTGTTCTCTAGGGAAAATGTAATCTAAATGAAATCTTCTATTTCTGCCCCTCTCCTGGCCTGGCATAATGCAGAATATCTTTTAAAACATTTAAAACCCTTCTTCAGCTTTTGCAGATCGTGATTGTTTCTCTGCCTGAGCATTTCAGATACCGAAAAACTGATGATATGCCATAAGAACATGCTGAGTTCAAACCAGACCATATTCCACAGCTGGCATGTAACAGCTTCACCTGTGTCTTTGTGCCAAATCAAGTCATGCTCCTGCAGCATCTCCAAGCCAGCCATTTGGAGTAGAATTGGTAAAAAATCTGTGGGGGGATGTGGGTGTTGCCTTTGGAGCTAATAAGTCTCTACAGAAATACAGTTGGTAGAAGCAGAGGTTTTAAACTGTTTCAGCTGTGGAAATGCAAACATGTCCATAATTATTTGCTCTTCGGACTTAACCTTTTCTATTTTATCTTAATCTAATGCTCAGACTTCCATAGGTGAATTCAAACTGGAACCTGTCATTTTTGCTCCAAGGAGCACAGACTTGCAGATGAGTCTCTGGAGATTGAAGCGAAATGAAGCTCATGGAGTTTCTTGCTCGTGTTTCTGGAGATGTTGAGCTTGTTCCAGTGAGGTGGGATTAATCTCCTGTAGCTTTCAGTGGAGGCCTTACACTGCAGGTTAACGCATCTGAATCTCAGAGTCTCTGTGGACGTGTTTCTGTTCAAGTTCTGATTGTAAATTCCCAAGGTAATCAATGCAAATGTGTAATGGCATCCAGTTGTCTGAGCATGGGGTCTAATGATGGTTTTGGTGGTCTGGGGTATCCTCCTGACCTCCAGCAACACTCTGAGGGTGAGCACCTCCCCTAAATCCCTGCTGCATCTCTCAGTCCCACTTGGGCACCTCTGATTCCTGGTAACATTTCAAATGGCACTGCATATCCATGGTTTGTGGTTAAGTTAAGATTCAACAATTATCTGGAAGAATAGCTCCTTTTTTACCTGTATTTTTTTTGCAAAAAGGGCAGTGGGTTTTTTTCCTGCTCTTTTTGTGTCTTCTTCCTCTTGCCAGCTTGGGGCTCATTAGAGCATTGGCATTCCTGATGTGCTCAGATCTCACCCAGGGTCTGATCCTGGCTGGATCTGTAAAGCATGAAGTTATTAGCAGGCCCTGTTATATCTGCATTTGTGTTCAGGGGAGAAAAACCTCCTGAGACCAAGCACACAGCAGTTCTGCAACAGCTGAGAGAGATTATCATAAACACCAAGCAAAATCAATGTGGGCAAAGGGAACACCTGAGCCTTTCCTAAACCTGTTCCTCCACCTTCATAAGTTAGAACTGCTTTGGCAGTGCAACACTGGAGACAAGAAGATTGTATCCTGGAAAACTCTTTTTAAAGCAATTAAGCCAAACTGTGCTACATGGTTTTAATTTAGAATTTCAATTAGCGCGTACAGTTTGCTGTCTGTTCTGGCCAAGCCATTTTCTCAAACCAAAGCTGCTCCTTGCTTGCCTGATTGCTTGAAGAGTATGAAGATGGAAGTAATTTGTTAACATAATCTGGTTTAATATGATGACTAATGGCTTTCAGAAGAAAGTATGGATTGGGTTTGTCAGGCTGATTATATCTGAAGCATGACTGAGGAGCGGCTCTTTCATCCGGCTTGATCAACTCAGATCTGCAGGACCTGAGCTGGTCCTGGGCTTTTCCAGGGTAAATTCCAGGTAGCTTCACTTTGCTAATTAAGTGTAGGATGGGTTTGTTTAGTTGCCTATGGCAGCCTGAGTTCTCTCCTCCCAGGATCCTGTTCCCATTTGGACAAGGCAGTGATGAGTGCCTCGTTCCATTTCTATGAAAATTGCAACCCCCCAACCCCACCCTCCTTCTGGTATTCACACCCTGCACCCAATTCATCTTGCCTTGCCCTCTTAGGAGAACTGCTGGCTGTGCAAATCAATTCACCCAGAGACTGGGGCTTCTCAGTGGCGGGTGGTTTTGGTTCAGCATTGCAGAATTGTCACTGCATCCGTGGCTCTTGTCTCGGTCACTGTGGATGGCTGACCCCACACCCTGCAGTGCCAAAGGAAAGCTTGTGCATGGTGGCCAGAGGGTGACTTTTCTGAATACCCTTCCCTGCTCTGCCCCTTGGCCAGTAGTTTTGTTGTGACTCATGTAAATATTGACATTTGCCACGGACTTGCCTTTGTGCTTTCATTCCCTGCTGAAAAGACTTGATGTTTTTCTTCTGAGTTAGCCTGGACTTTTTCCTCGCTCTTTTCTTTTACACAGCCTTTCTCTGAAGAGCCTGGAAGAAAGAAAACCTCTTTTGTAAAGGCTGCCTTTTTTTTTTTTTCCTGGAAATGTTAACTCCCTGCACAGATATTCTGGGAACTTTTCACTGTTCTTTTACTGCGTGACACAAGAAACTAAAAGAGGAACATTATCTCTTCGAGGCAGCAAGTCATTGTACTTGCTTCTAAAAGCTGATCTTGTTTTGTTTGACTCACTAGCTGTTTTATTCTGGCAGTGATGCACTAAAATATCCTTGAGCTAACTCAGTTGCACTTGCTTTCCCTTCTTTTAGTGCCACATCTCTCGCAGTCGCACTGCCCTCACCATGAACAAACCTATCAGCATCTGGCCCATTAATAACAGCTCGTTATGAAATAAAAATTAATCAAGCACTGAGATTATTGTGCAGCATTTCCCAGGACTTATTACCCAGAGTGATTGTGCGGACACCTTGTTGCATGGGGGTAGATTGTAGTTTGGTCGGAATTAACTCACAGCAGCTGCTTTATTGCCGTGATGTATTATTATTTATGTAGGATGAAAGATGTGAATAGCACTTGAGCACAACAGAGCTGTGCACAGAGGAGCTTACAGGCTAAGGGAGAGGCAAGGCTGGAGCAGAGGACGATAAAAAAGGGAATGGGATGTGTGTTGCTGCAATTCAGTCCATAAACTTCAGCAGAGCCTTTGTTTCTCTGAGCTTCTTGTTCTTCCTTACATAAGGCACAGTTATAAGCAGCATTAATCAAGGAGGTGAAGAGTCAAGAGCTTTGTCTTTAATAACATTGAAGTGTTTCTTGTTTAACTTTCTCCCTGTGGACCCAATACTCAGATCTGGCCAAGTTTCACCCTGTTGAGGAGCCAAACAAAGCAGATAAAAGAGGGATTTATGTCAGAGGAACAGCAAGTATATTTTCATCTCAGAGACACAATGATTTGGTACAAGACTGCATATTAAGCATCTTAAAATAGAGTTAAGCTGTGTGCTGATCTTTACTCTGAAGCCACATTGCTCAGCTACTTGTACAAATCCTGCAAGATAACAGAAGGTGCTAAACAAGTCACTGGGAAAAAAAAAAAAGATAGAAAAGTGACATATCTTTTAAAACATAAGTAAGACCAAATTGATTTGCAAAGGAAGAATACAACTAATTACACAGTCAGAGCTTTGCAAAGTGTCTGTGTACCAGAGTATTGAAAAGTTTGGGAGCAAGAGTTATAACCCCTGAGTGGGGAAATGTTGGCTGCCAGAGTGATCCAGACATGGATGTGTGTGAAATAGACCCTCCAATTCCATTAAATATTCTTCTGACCCTTCCAAATCTTCTCACCCACTGCATCACCCCTCAATATATTCACCAGAGCCCCCTGCCAGTTTCCATCTATACCCTGCCCAATGCTTTAATCTTTCTGAATGTTTCACGTTGTGTTTTTGCCCAAAGAAATGCCAATGGATGTGCCATCAGGTGCACTTTGCCTTTCCTCAGCAGAGTTTTTAGCTTTTAAGAACACTTCAAACCTGCCAGGAACAAAATGGGATATGAAGAACCAATTTCAATTACAGTGTGTGAGGCGGTTTCCCGGCAACAAGAGTATTTAAGAGCAACAAAAATTAACATACCTTCAAAGAAAAAGCAGCAGCAACAGCCACTGATTTTCACGGTGTAATATTTTGTATTCATTAAAACGTAGTTTCTGAGCATTGTTTCTGCCTCAAGGCTCAACCCCAACTCATCTTAAAATCATGTTTCTCCTTTCTTCACTGAAAAGTACTTAGAACTTTTTAAAGAGACACAGGGAAAGGATGGAAAGAAAGAGACAGGCTGGACTGGTAATATAATTCCTTGGAGCTAAGCTGCTGACTCCTATCTTGCTGGAATAGCAAAACTGAGATGCTCTCTCAAGGAATAATCCCTTCTCCTTTAGGATCCAACTCCTGTTTTGAACCACAGAAAGAAATACTCCATCTTAAAATTGCCTTTTTCAAAGCCTTCTACCCCTTTTGTCACTGTATATCCATCCATATCTATTTTCCCTGGAAAATAATTGCTCTCCATAGCCTCTGGTTTGACTGATAAATCCAGGAGAATTTGTGCTCTGTGGAAGAGCTGTTTCCAAACAGAGTTAATAAATCACAAATATTGTGGTCTTGAGCAGGTAACACAGATTTTACCTGCAAGGGAGGTAGGGATGGTACCAGTATTGATCAGTAAGACCCACAGCATCCCAGTAAGCTCCAGTGCAAGAGGAAACTGGGACAGGAGGGTGATTTTCATATGGTTCTTTTCCCTTGAAGGATTTATAGTGTTTGAGTTGCTCCTGTTTTTTAACACCTTATACTTGACAACAAATATGTGTTAGTGACATCCCTGTCCAGGGTGATATTGCCCAGGTAGAAATAAAAAAATTAAGTTTAATATTCGACTGCTTAAGCGAAGAGTTGCTGGTCTGCTCAAAACCAAAACTGAAACCATTCAACCTCTCAAATTTATATCACAGGCCTTTTTATTCCCCCAAAGAATTCTTTCTCAGAAAAACATTTGAATTTTCAGCTCGAGTTGGACCAGAAGAACAATCCATGCACTTGTATGGCCTCAGTTTGCATTTTCCAAGAGTGGGGATCGAGGTCATCTGTTGCATTGCACAAAATCAGCAGAACAGAGATCACATGCACTGCAGCCACTGCCCTGACAGCATCAATCTTTGGCATTTTGGGATGTGCAGAGGTAATTTTGGTTAATCTGCTGTGTCTGGATTGCTAGACAGCCAAAAATCCTGGCCAAATTATTAAATTCCGTTCTTCCTCCCTTGTATGAACAGCATTCCTGAGTGAATAAGGGAAGATACATCAAGAAAATTTGTTGGAGAACAAATGTAGTCTTAGGAGTAGGGACAATAAATATTTTGTTTGTTGAAGTGCTGCTGATTAACTGATGAAAAGCTCGAGGGGAGCAGATTTATCTACCTGCATCAGTTCCAGTAGAAGGACAAAATCTTGTGCCACATGGCCCAGTGCTGAGTAAACCCAGTGGCTTGCGCCTCCTCAAATAAGGACTATTTTAAGCAGTCACAGATTGCTCTAATTGCAACAATCCAACAAGGATTTGAGCCTCTTGCCTGTAGGCAGGAGCCTTGTTGCAGACAAAATGCTGCTTGAGAAATCCCTGTAGGTTTGGCAAGGGCCACTTTGGAGCTGCAGGGGCCTTGGGCTTCCCAGAAGGTGGGGGCTGAGTAGAACCCCCCAGTTTCACCCTGTGCTTGGACAGCTGGATTGAATCCCCCCAAGGTGAGAGTCTGGATCCTTCCCCAGGCTTCTGTGCTCACTGCAGAAGTGACCTTGGAGCAGCTGAAGTGGCAGCCAAAGAAGCTACAAAGCATAATGCAATTATGGAGATAAGAGTGGATGTAGCTGCCTTTCCCTTTCCTCGAGGAGAGCAGAGAGGAGACCCCAGAGAGACCCAGGAGCTCAGATTCCCAACAGGTGAGCTGTCAGCAGAAAGCCTCTGGGAGTAAGCTATTTGCAATTTAAATGGATTGAAATAAAAGGCAAAGGGCATGAGGAACTGGTCAGCAAGAAGATAATTTTTTCAGTCCCTTCTTAAAAAAAAAGGGTTGCTTGACCTAAGTGCTACCATCCCTTAATTCAACATGTCCTCTTCACAATGCCCATTCCACACAAAACCAAATGAATCCTGATATTCCATTTACTCTGCTGAGTGGCAAAAATCCCTCTAAAACTTTTTGCTTCCCTCATGTCACCTTCCTCACTCGCTCATGGCCCTTTGCAACGTCTCTGTGCCCCTGCAGCTGCAGTGGCAGCGAGATGGAGCAGTTTCCCTCACCAGCAGTGTCTGTTCACCATCCCCTCCTAGGCCATGAAGCTGAATTTCTCCACAGCCCCAGCCATCCAAACCTGGAACTGGATTTTCACCTGGATTTTCAATCCAGAAGGAAAAAAACTGATTTAAAGCAGGAGGGGTGAGTTTTCTCAGGGCCATGGCAGTTGTTTGAAGTAGGATTTGGTTGAGTGATGGAGGCTTTTATTTCTCTTGAGGGGTTGTCTTGAGGCTGATGGACCAAATCCACAGGAACCAAGAACTGTGACCACCAACCAGCACTAGAACCCCTTGTACCAGATATTCTTTCCTGAAATGGGGATGTGTACCTAGCCTTAATAAAGGTGGCTCCCAGCTTCCACAGTTTCCAGTGAGGTAGATACCCAGTGTGCACAGAAGACAAAATGGTTTCAGAAATGGGACAGCTTGTGGGCAGTTAACACATGTGGAGAAGGGAATTAGGACAGCACAGACAGCAGTGGAAATTAGGATAGCTTGGGAAGAAAAGCTGCTGGGATGCAGAGGAAGCAAATGGGAAAAGGACTGTCTGAGATATTACATTTGCAGCTGGCTAAGTTATGTATATACATGTGCAATTGGTGGAAATTTTACAAAGCACTGTGAATTCAATTACTTCTGAGACGTTTTAAACACATGATACAGAATGACTTTAGGATGGAACATTTAAAATTTAAAGGTAAGAGTGGTGTGAAGAAGATGTAATGTTTCCTTTTTAACCACTGGTCTGCCAGTCAATGTGGAAAAGGCTTCCTTACACGTAAAAAACATTGTGGTTTTTGTAAATCTTCATGGAAAAATAACAGAAGTTAAAAGGCAGGAAAACACAAACCAGAGTGTGCTGATTTCTCACTCTGAAATTGTCTCATGGGCATATCCATGGAGAGTCAGAGCCAGCCAGCTCTTGGATGTGGAGGCTGCTGGAATTGGACCAAAAGCCCTGCCTGTGATACCCCAGGGGTGCAGAGTTAGCTTTTGGTGGGGAGTGTGTCACCTTGTGGGGACACAGAGGGGACCTGAGCACAGGGAGTGGGCACAGTGAAAGGACCAGCAGCTGGGAAAAGAGGAATATTCCCTCTTCCAGACCAGGACAGTATAACTTATTTTACCCTCATTCACCAAACAGTAAACCTGTTTGCCTACAGTGCTGAGAAGGATTTAAAAATATTGCAAAGCTGTCAAAGAAAGACAAAAAACCCGGGGATGATGTTCCTGCTGTTTGATCTTGCTGTTT
This sequence comes from Aleadryas rufinucha, assembly GCA_013397815.1. Classification (NCBI taxonomy): domain Eukaryota; kingdom Metazoa; phylum Chordata; class Aves; order Passeriformes; genus Aleadryas; species Aleadryas rufinucha. Next base: position 352,010 of record VZTH01008782.1, on the reverse strand, counting down.
GGGTGGGGGTCCAGGTGAGTTTTGATTTCCTGGTGTAACTGAGACAAATGATTCTTATCTGTTGAGGCTGATGGTACAGGAGAGAAAAATATACATCAGCTGCCTCAGCTGAGTGGAAGATGTAGAGTTAAATACATTTACAGCCTCTGGCTTCATTAGTAAATTATTGTATAATGAACTGGTACATAGTAACCTTTCCATACTCTTCCATGGCTAATGTCCTGCTAATATCTTATCCATAGGCTTATTTACAGTGCAGCCAACCTATTCCTACAGCAGGCAGCAGCCTGGGCCCTCTTGGGTTCAGTGTGAGCCAGCCTGAACCCTGAAACTGGAGCTGGAAGGAAACACAGAGATGGCTGTGCTGGAGGGAAGCGTTCGACCATTTCATTAACCCTGCTAATGGTTCAAACGAAGACCTTAATGGCACAATCAATAATGCAGCCTGTGATCAGTTTGTTAGCCAGCCTGAAATGCTTTGCTTTTAATAGGGGATTCCCAGGAGGATCATGAACTGTTACTTGCAAGCAGTAATTCAGGGTGCATGGAAAGTATGACTCTGGGTCTTATTTTGCATCTTCCTGACAAGCACAGTCACTCCCCTGTCTCCTTAGGGTGCTGCTGGATAACTCACCCTAGGAGTCCCAAAGTTCTTTGTCCCTCATCAGCCTGGTATTTCTGAAAAAATTATTTGGATATTCATTCCTGTCCTTAATGCTTTTGCAGGAAAAGTGAGTCTCTGGGCTTGTCCACACTTAAGGCAGAGCTGATGGTAGGATAGGTAGGATAGGTAGGATAATCCTTTATGAAATAATTACTAAAGAGGAAAGAAATTCTTTAATGTGAGGGAACAGGTTGCCCAGAGAAGATGTGGCTGCCCCATTCCTGGAGATTTTAAAGTCCAGGGTGGAGAAACCTGGTCTAGTGGGTGTCATCCCTGTCCATGGCAGTGAGGTTGGAACTGAATGATCTTTAAGGTCCCTTCCAATCCAAACCACTCTGTGACTCTGTGATTCTATGATGGGACCCCACATTCAACTCTGGTGTTTCTTCACAGGTTCTCCAAACTCTGCCTCTGCTTCAGCTCCAAATCTGAGGCTGTGCAGGTCTAATGTGATGGCACCAAGCACAACCTTCCACAGCCTCCGTGGAGCTCATCAGCTCAGATCAGCCACATCTCTTCAGTCCAGGTTCCCATATGCCTGGAAAACCCCATGAAGACACCTCCAAAACAGGCTCTGCCCCTTTGTTTCCCTTCCCCTCTTTTTTTCTTCCTTTCCTTCTCTTCTTCTCTTCAGCAAAGGTTTCTCACTTAAATGAAAAAAAGCTGCCAGACACCTGCTTGGGTGTGAAAGCACTCCTGAAACAAAACCCTTGAAACTGGTCCAAATCCTTCAGGCACAGAGCAGTGCTGCCCTCTTTGAAGGCACTCTGCCCAAAGGAAGGTGGGCAAGGAGAACCTTAATGGCAATATTTAACATTATAGGTGGATGCAAACCAGCAGAATAATATATTTTTTGTGCTCTTTCATTTGTAAGAAATAGGAATGCCCCCTTTTTGCTTTACTGGTTAGAATTTTATCTTCTGGTTTTGCCACTTATTAACTTTACACTTATTAGCTGCCTGTGAGATTTTTCATTGTTGAGGGGTTTTTTATTATTATTTAAAAGATCGGTGTGTGTGGAGTTCTCATTGTCACATTAAACACACTGAGCAAATACAGTCCCTGAAAGAGGAGATTTTATCTGGGAAGCTCAGATGAAATTCCATGGCTGGCAGCTGTTCAGGTGAGCCCTCTCTGCCAGAGTACAATAGCAAAGGATATTCTTCCTTCCCTTTACCTTCTCTTCATTATGCATGGGAGGGAAGGGAGCGGGAGCAAAGCAGGGTCGTCCTGGCATTGCATTTATTCTGCTGCAGTGGCTTCACTGAGCACGAGTAACAAAGCATTCCCCGTGAGCACAACACTTAGCACCGAGATTACACCTCGGGTACAATACTGTACGTGACCTGCTCCAGGATGCAGCCACTTGCTAAGTCAGCTAATTTCTTTCCCTTGTGCCCACAGAGCAGAAGAGTGTGTAAGAATTGGATGGAGATGATGCAGTTTCCTACCCAGAAGTCGCCATTCCTGCTGGCATCAGCTGAGAGAGCCTGGAGCTGATGCACCCGAGCAGTGGGGCAGCTCTCTAAAGGACGTGCTCCGTTCTCTGCGGCAGAATTTGTATCAGAAGGGGAAAAGCAGATTTAGACTTGTCTGCCAGTGCAGCCTTCATGTGGTTCATGATGAAAGCAACCACATTGCTTTCAGGAAGACCTGAACTGTGGAGAACTGTGGGTGGTCGGGGCAGAGTTGGGTAATGCACTCAGCACGTCCTGAGGGCATGGAAAGGAGTCTGGCATCCCGTGGAAGAGCATCAGGTTTGGGGCAAGGGAATCAGTGAGAGGGATTAAATATAGGGTGTGTCTGGGCATGGGAATGGCTCAGGGTTACACTTACTCAGCATCCCTGTAAGTGCTGTGCTCAGTTCCAGCAAGAGATGGGGCTCCAGGTGCAATGGCAGAGAGGTGGGAGATAAAGCTCAGGCACTCACCAGCCCTGGAGCAGCCTGTCCAGGGAAGCAGTGGAGTCAGCATCCCTGCAGGTATTCAAAAGGTGCAGAGATGTGATGGATCTGGCACTATCAATGGTTGAACTCAATGATCTTAGAGAGCTTTTCCAATCTTAGTGATTCTATTCTATTCTATTCTATTCTATTCTATTCTATTCTATTCTATTCTATTCTATTCTATTCTATTCTATTCTATTCTATTCTATTCTATTCTATTCTATTCTATTCACATCCATAAGTGTAATTCTTTACTACAGACAAGTCTCTTCTTCAGAACATGTCAGGGCTTCAAAGCAAGGTACATGGCACTGACTCCTTCCTCAAGGCCCCCTCCCCAGCAGTGCTAAATGGTTTTCACATGAATGAAAACAGGGCTTTGCCAGACTCCCAACCCTTTCCTTTTGTACCTTGCCAAAACCCACAACCATGCAGCCAAAAGGACGGGAACTGAACTGGTTCCATGACCCCTACCTGAATCTAACAAAATGTGAAATAATTTGAATGAGAAATAATGTCTGTGTGATGGATCACAAAGAATATCATCAGAGGAATGAGAGGGTGGTAGAGACAGGGAAGGGTATCAAGCATTTTTCTTCCCTGTTCTCATCTCTCACAGAACGCTCTTCGGTTGTTTTCCTAACAGGAGCTGTCAAAGCTCAACTCATTAATGCCCTAATTAGGATTGTAACCCAGAGGTTCTTTGTAATGATATGTAGGAGTGGAGCCAGAGGAGGCCACGAAAGTAGTTGGAGTGATGGAACATCTCTATGAGGACAGACTTGGGATTGTTCAAGCTGGAGAAGAAAAGGCTCCAGGGAGACCTAGAGTGCCTTTCAGTGCCCAAAGGGAGCTTAGTCAGGTGGGGACAGACCTTTTAGGAGGGAATATTGTGACAGGACACAGGTTAATGGTTTTATGTTGAAGGAGAGTTGATTTAAATTAGATATAAGGAAGAAGTTTTTCACAATGAGGGTGGTGAAACACTGGCACAGGTTGCCCAGAGAAGGTGTGAATGCCCCATCCCTGCAAGTGTTCAAGGACAGATTGGACAGGGCTCTGAGCAACCTGATGTAGTAGAAGATGCCTTACTTGATCTTTGCTCCACGTGTCATTCAGCAGGGACATCCCTCTGCAGCTGGGACATGAATCTGCAAACCCTTCTGCAGCTGCTTGGGGCAGTTTTGCCACTCTTAAACCATGCTGACCATTTCGATCCTGGATCTATTCTGAAGATGTTTGCATCACATTTTATTTTAATTCAGTGCTCAGGCAGGGTGGGAGACAGTTCTGAGGAAGTGACACTTTGTGACAATACTGTTATAATTTTACTTGTACACATTTTCCCCTTCTGCTAGATTGGTTTTCACTCGAGCTATATTTCTTTGAATGTGATGGATTTTTTTTTTCCTCCGTGTTTTCTTTTTAGTCCTATCCTCTGTTTAAAAGCAAGGTCATCAATAATTTTAGATGAAATGCATTTGCTGTAACACTTCAGGATAACATGGTTTGAATATTTTGATTGATTCACGTCTATAAAAAACAAACTGCATCAGCTGTTTGTCTGTAGAAACCTTTGTTTTCTTTAAAGGTACAAGCCTTGTGCCTCATTAGTCTTCCCCAGCATTCCTTTTGGTACCTGTTGTGTTTCACACATTTTTATAAGCTGTCTGCCTCTAATAAATGAAATTATACTTCAGCTGTAAAGTGTTCCCATAAGCAATCAAAGAAATGCTGCCTTGTAGTCTCTGAGAATAAGCACCATCAGTACCATTGTCACATCATCAGGACGTAGCTCAGCCTGGTTATTAGTTTTGTGCTACTCTGACAGCTTGGGTTTTGCAGCATCTCTCAAAAACCGGGGCTGGAGGAATCAAAGAACAGAGGATCAGCACATGCCAGCCTAAGGTGTCTGGCACTGCCATATTTTGGCTGATTATTAGAAGGGTGTCTTGGTTCTGCATAAGCTCTTGACTGATTTTATTCAAGGATCAGAAGCCAAAATTAAATGAATTAGAAGAGGAAATCACACACAGCTTTGTTATCATGACTGGGAACTATCAGTGAGTTACAAGGTCTGTGGCAGCATCTTTGGGGAGCTCCAGAGAAGCTCAGCTAAACCTGCTGTAGGATCCCCGAGCAGGTAGAAACTTGTTTGCTTTTGCTCTCATTTCTTGTTACAAAGAGAGAGAATTGAAAGGATAGAGTTTTTTTCCTGGGACATCCTCAGGTCAAACGAGAAGATGAATGACCCTGTGCACATATTCTGGTGTGCTCTTTTTTTGCACTTATGACACAAAGCAGAGGAAGAAGAGGGCTCATCTCGTGACATACAACATCATTTAATTTCAAATGAAAGCTGGCTGGCAGCTCCCTGTTTTTCTAGCACTGATGGCAATTTTGAATCCCTGTGGTTTTTATGCAACTCTCCCAAGTTCATGGCAACGTTCAGCAAAGTTTGGGACCTGGCACCCTTTGCTTCCAGCACCTTTCCCTGAGCTTGCATGTCCAATGCTCTATGTGCACATAAAGCCTTCTGCTGTTAATATGGAATTGTTTAGGTTGGAAAATATCTCCAGGACCACTGAGTCAGACCATTGACCCAACACTGCCAGGTCCACCATGAAACCATCTCCTGAAGTGCCACATTCACACATTTTCTGAACACTTCCAGGGGCAGTGATTCCACCACTTCCCTGGGCAGCCTGTTCCAAGCCTTGACAACTCTTTCAGTGAAGTAATTTTATTTTGATATCCAACCTAAATTTCCCCTGGTGCAACTTGAGGCCATTTCTTCTTTCCCTACCACCTGTTCCTCTTGTCTTATCCATGTTCCACTCCCTGCAGCTGTGAGGGTGATATCCATGGCAGACACATTCCAGCTCAGAGCTGAGGGCACCCCTTGGTGTGAGTGGAATCAGCCCTGTGACACCCAAAAAGCAGCACAGCAGGTAAGGACAGAGCAAGGATGTTGCTCAGGGCAAGACTGAGAACAGCACAAAGTTGTCTTTAATATTTCAACAACTTCTCAGCTTTTCATTCACTTCAGCTCAGTGATCCTTAATTAGAAACATTTTTTTTTTGCCTTTTCCTTTTCAAATGGGGCTGAGGCAGAGAGGAAATCAGTATTCAGAACTCCTCTCTACTGATGGGCACATTGCATTGCGAAAATGAACATTGTGTCTGGTTCAGTTGGATCAACTTTGTAGGCAGATTATTTAGTAATTAAACCAGAGATATATCTCGGAGGCACAAAAGAAAATCCCACTCACTCCAGTTTACCCTTTTGCAACCCATCCTGGGAAGCAGCAAAGCATCAGAAAGCTCTCTTTAGTTATGGAGATATATACATAGAGATATATATATGTGTGTGTGTGTATGTATAGATATATATATATGTAAAGCAGACAGCAATTCCTTCATTTCCCCACTCTCCCTTTCTGCTTGGAAGCCTATTTACAAATACACAGTCAAAATCCTGTTCTGAAGTGGGTGATTGTGTTCATTGTTCCAGAACACATAATAACAGAGGCAAACAGGAACGCTGAGGCAGTAATAGTTTAAGTTGTTCAAACAGGAGGAACAGGGAAAGCAGCAAATTGTCACAACCTAAAGGCTGCAGAGTCCCCAAAATCACCAAATCTTTCACTCTGTGAGTCTTCCACACTTGTTGAACTACTGTAATATCTTAGCTATGTCATCAGGACCTGAGGTTTAGCCACAATTCCTAATACTTGGTCTAGATTCTAAATTCTGCACTAAAATTAACCAAATACTATTTTCATGGTGACTGAGTTGAGTTTTCTGGGGCCACAGACTTCTAAAATCAGACTTCCCTCCATGTTCATGTACAGTGGTCAGTCAGGGTCATCTCTTGGATTCCTTTTGGGAAAGAACATCCAAGGCTTGGTGACCTGGCTTCAGGGAACAGGTATTTACTCTCTCCCTCCTGCAGGGACTGTGACAAGCCAGGACAGGGTGTAAAGGCCAGGCAGAGTGGGCTAAATACCAGTTCCTGCAGGGCTTGGTCAGGAGCAGAGTTACCACAGGATGAGACAGGAAAGGAAATAAATCTTCAGCTCACTGCTAAGACACAAGTGGGTGGTGATATCCCCATCCAGGAGCCCCTGGGCTGGCAGTCAAACCACAGTATAGTCTGTAGAGGGAAAAAATTTGGTCCAATTTCCTCAACACAGCCATGCAGAGCTCCTTATTGTAGTGTCCAGCCTGGTTCCCAGGAGTGCAGTCTCCCACAGGTCCTCCCCACACCAGACCTGTAAGGATAGTTCAGATGCCTCCAAGACATCTCAAGTGATGTCAGATGAGCACTTTATTTTTTTTCTGTCCCTTTTCCTCATCATTTTATTTTCCCCATGTCAGTGGAACGAGCTCAGGTCTCTCAGGGCTGCCTGGTTAAACCCACTCACGTGTTTTTGCTTTCTGGATTTATTCAGAGTTTCCTGCACAAAGGAAAACCATCAGGACACAAATTTCATGCTGACCCATCTGCCCCAGCAGAGCAATTAAAACCAGGATTGTGAAAGAGCAATATTATTTTAAAACCACAGCACAACCTCTGATATGAAACAGCGCCAAGAATGGACTTGTCAAGCACTATTATTTTTCCATTTTATTTTTCAATAAAAGAGGGAAAGAAGGAGTGTTTACAAGCAAGACAATCTCCTCTAAAGTCAAAATACTCTGTCTGATTATGCTCAGGGACCAAGCAATTAACAATGATCAAAGAGGGTAATTGTCATTAAAAAGTTAATAGGGATAAAAATATCACTATATTAATTCTTTTTTTCGGCCTTTTTTCCCCTCCAGAAATGAAACCATAATTTTTCAGCATTTGAAAATATAATCCTCATCACTGATTGCCTTTCTTTAGGGGCAGGAACAAAAAAAAAAGCAAAAAAAAGATGAAATAAGGAAAATTCTTCAATTAATCCCATTTTTGCCAAAACCTAACTTATTGGGTCAGATTTACAGATTGCACAAGGTGGTTAGTTCAATTACAGCAGGAAAAGAGTAATTCTGAGAACTAATTAAATATGCTGGTATGCAGATGGTTAATTGGATTAATAATTACCTTGCATGTGTAAAAAGAGGTTTTATGTTTGCACAGGCAATTTTTTATCAGGATTCTCCTGGGATTAAAAAAAATCATGCTAATACATGATTGTTTCGAATAGTAAGATGATTTTGCCTTGGTTCTGACTAAACTTTAGAGGAAAAAGATTTCTGCTCCCATCACAGTGTAATTTAAATAAAAAAAAAATTTCACTTTCTTTTTTTTTCTGTACACTCACCTAGAGCCACTCCAGGGAAGAGAGAAAAGCAAAGCATGTTGTAATCTGCAGAAATCAGAAGACAATGGAAAAATCTGTTTTTAAGCATTTTTGGGGGGTGGGAACAAATTGCCATGGCAACTCTCTAAACGGATATGTCTTCAAGGAAATCATGCTGTTCTCTTGAAAAGTGAGATGCATAATACAACGAGCACTTGAAAGTTATCTTTGGAAGGCATGTGTACAGGAAAATCAGAAATATTTTATAAATTCAAACTTATGAAACATTCATGCTGATTCACTAATGTTTCACACGGCAATTATTCCACCCAAAGGCAGGAGCTGAATAACCTTGCCATGGATATGTGCATTTTTAAGAGTGTTTTGTGGCTGGGCTGATCTGATCTATCAGCACCTTCCCTCTGCTTTGCAAGCACTCAGAGTTCCTTGCCATCAATATATAAGTCACTGCTAACTCAGATGGTCGTTAAATCAGAGCCTGAAATATTTAACCCGTTTCTTAAACCCTTTCTTTTCTGACAGGCTGTGTCAGTCAACGTTTTCTTACCAGCAGCATCAGTGACATCAGCGTGCTGCAGAGTGGGATGAGAGGGGAGGATTTGACCTAATAACTTCTCTTGGAAAAGCTGTTCCTCCTATTTTAAACCAGTCAGATGGTTTGAGGCATCTGGTCACACTCAAGATTATATTTTGCTCACAGAACTGAAGGATTCTCATCCTGGCACAACAACTTAAGAGTCTTACCTCAAGACTGGGACTAAATGATCTTTAAGGTGCCTTCCAACCCTACTATGATTCCCTGCTCCTATTAAAAACAGTATTTTATTAAAAGCAGTATTTTCTTTGCTCTAGGTTATTTAGTTCCTAAGCTTCTGGCCTGAAGCAGTAATAAAATAAATAAGACATTAACTAATATAAAGTGAAAAACAAATCATGAGCATTTATTTGCATCCTTGAGATGGAGCTGCCTTCATGCTTGTTGGTTCCTTCTGACAACTCCTGGGCTTTTCTTCCACGAGGCTGAACCATTTTAATTAATGCAACCCAAACGACTTGCTTTATATAAACCAGATAGAATAACAAAATATGTCCTGACTGAAACCCAAATCAGCATCTTGCCCACAGCCACGTGCACCACTTTAAGTGAGGTAATTTAAAAATGTCACCTCAGACTCACATTTTAGGCAGAGGAGCTCTGAGGGTGGCAGTCACATTGCCAGTGCTGGGTGCTTAAATTTAAGGTGTCAGAACAACTATCACGTCTAAAAAGCAGCAAATGGATGGAACAATTCACTGATGTGTCCCTGAGGGTCTCGTCCACACGTCACTCTCCTGCACTTCAGGGAGCTGAGGCAGAGGCCACTGTGCCGAGTCAGAGCAATTAGCTGTGATTCCAAACACGAGGAGCAGATTGTGAACAACTCAGTGATTTTCTCTCCCACGTGTCTCTGCCTGGTATCCTTCAGTGAGTCAGTTGTCTGTTCAGCAGTTGTTCTTGGAAGGAGAATGATCACGGCAGCCAGAAGAAGGAATCCCATTTGGCAGGTGGATCACTTGGTGGGAATGGCTGGGACTGAGAGGGCTGGCTGCAGAACAGGGACACAGCTCATCTTGGCTAAGCTCTCTCATGATATTTTCTTTTTTCCTTTTTTTTTTTTTTGAGAAAACATTTTGACAATTTCTAGCACAAGTTGGCCCTAAGGAGACACTGAAGTAGAAAAAATTACTGCTGATGACAGACAAAAAGACCAGAACATCTATCAGGGATAATAATTGCTGTATCTGAGGAATGCCTAAAGCCAGATCCAGAATTCACTGCTTGAACAAGGGCTCAGAAAGGAATCTGGTTTGAAAACCCATCATCCAGTGGTGTGGAATATCTCTGTGGTCAGTTTGGGTCACCTGTCCCAGCTGTGCTGCCTCCCAGTTTCTTTTGTGAACCTCCTCACTGGCAGTGCATGAGACAAGGATAAAAACAGCCCTTGGCTTAGGATAAACACGACTTAGCAAAAACCCAAACCATCAGTGTGTCATCAACACCATTCCCATTCTGAATCCAAAACACAGCTCTGGAACAGCTGCTGAGGAGAAGTTAACTCCACCTGAGCTGAAAACAGGACAATGACATTTAAAGGTCCCTTCCAACCCAACCTATTCTGTGGTTCTACGATGTTTCATATGGCTGGGGAGGTTAAGGTTGTCACTAAAAGCTGTGGAATAGCAAAGCCAGGCTTAGGTCAGGGCAGGTCCCTGCTCCCCCTCCTGCCGTGTGTCAGGACGATGCTTTCTAAGCAGATTTCATTTGCTGTGGTCACGCTCTGAGCTGGGCAGAAGCTGTGCAGCTGATCTGGCACAGCCTGCTCCCAGCAGGGCCTGTCACCTTCTGTCACCCCTCTCAGGTGGGGCTGTCCGAGGCTGAAATGACCCTACATGCAGTGCTGGCCCTGAGCTGTGACCCCACAGCACCGCTGAGGTCCCTCCAGTGATGGAGGGTCACTCTGTGCACGTGTGTGAACAGCAAAAAACATCCTGGATGAGGGAGGGAGATGCTCTGAGTGCTCTGGACCATTCAGATGGACTTTGGTTTCCCTTTACCTGGTCCCAGGTGACACCTCCACCAAGGTTAATGCTTCCAGCAAGAGGGCATCATCTCCAAGGGGCAACTTCCAGGTGGGTTTACATGAACAAGGGTCTCACCCCAGTTGTGTTTAATGGGAAAGAAATCAGCCAGATTCAAAAAGTTTGCCCTATCCATGAGATTTATTTTTGTTTAAAAAGTTATGGCATTTCAAAGAGGAAAAGCTCCTTTGTACCTGCACACAGTTTTCTGTGACTAAAACATGGCTTTTGTGTACATGCCAAAGGAGTGTTAAAAATACTCCCCAGGAAGTCCTCCTACACATATTTTAGGAGTTTTCTAGGATAGCAAGGACAGGGCAAATCTTTGTCAGTAATCCTGGCAGAGGCAAGGCAGAGATAAAGGTGTTAAATGGCCAAAGAAATTGTATAATTCAGTGGCATTTCTTCTGATAAAGCAGTTTTTAATCTGACAGCCACAGGAACTGGGGTGTGACATGAGCATGAGGCCAGGAAATGTAAAATGAAGTAATCACCCTGAAGAAGGAAATGCTTTGAATAACACATGATGCTGGAAATCTTCAGTGCAGCATCAAATCCTGTTGTTCAGTGCCTCGTCCCAGCCATTTGCCATCAATTTAAATATTATTGAGAGAATTTAGGGCAAAAAATGTTTCAACAGTGCCTGCAGCAGCATGAATGTTCTTGTTAGAGAATCTCACCATCAGCCTCAAGAGCTATGGAATTTGATGTGACACATTTTTAACAGGGATGATTTTAAAATGATGGGAAAGTTGAGGGGAGGTGAAAGGTTTTGTGTAGGTCAATGTCATGAATGGGATCAAAACAGACCAAGAGTTTTTAAAAAAGAGCCCTGGTTTAAAATGAGAGTCACTGGAGAGAGGGCTCTGAGACAGTCAAAGGAAAGACAGCATCTTGTAATGTGGGGAGAGGGGATTTTGACCATACAGATACTTGAAAATAAATTATTTTGCAACAAATAAAGCGAGGCAAGGTCATAAGTGCAAGACTCAAAACCCAGGGGCTTTAAGTTTAATTTCTGAAAATGCATCTGGAATACATAAACAACATCCTCCCCCTGTCCCACTGAAAGTGTCCCAGGGACAACCTTTAGCAGAGATGAGAGGAGGTTTGATAAGCAGGACATCATATTAACATTAATGTCTCTTTATCCTTATTCTGCAAGGACCAAGCTGAAGCAGAGAGAAGAACGTAGTAAATAAAAATAATAAAGACAGGCTGATGTTCCCTTTTGAGCTGGATTTCCTTTATCTAACATTAGCCATCTGAAAATGAGGCATCTGGCCTAGTGCAGACATCTGGACTCTCTCAACAGTCAGTAGAGAGAAGCAGCTCCAGAGGTGATCCATCACAGCTCTTTACAGGGCATGAACTGCCCTGGGAAGCTCCACCAGCTGCAGAAGGAACCTGGATAACAAACTTAGCATGGAGACCCACCTGTTCACCGGCAGGAACCAGCCAAGAAAAATCCCATCCTCGCTTCCTATGATGAAAAAAGGTCATGGGTGGTGTTGTTCCAGTGCATGATCTGCCCAAAGCTGAAATAAGGTGATTATTGTTGATCACAGACAAGGAGATGTAGAGTTATTACAGAATGGGTGAAAGTCACAAAGGTGATTTCAACAGCTCTGCTCATACTAAAGAGGATCCCATCTTTTCATTCCTCACTAAGCTTCCCAGTGTCCTAGGAAGGCCAGAACTCCAGCATCTGGTGCCTAAACCCCAATCCTCAGCTGAATTCCCTGTCCTCACTGAGGAGCTGGCACTGAAACCCTCAGGAAAAGTCTTCATCCCTACTGTGCAGTGGGAGGGAGGGAGGGAGGGAGGGAGGAAGGAAGGAAGGCAGGCACATTTGTTTGTGTTCAGTGTGCATCTAATCCCACTCCAGGCCAAAATGTGTCACTGTGGGCATGACAAAAGTGCCTCCCTTCCCCTGGGCATGCAGGGCAAAGGCAAACCCCTTTGCAGGGGAAGTCCCTCCCTAAAGTCATCAGGCTTTGGATTAAGGCCTTCATCCTCCGAAATGTCTCCTCCCTCCAATTGAGCACACTTACCCTGATTTCCAAGTGAGACAGATTACAATGCCTTTTTTTTTGAAAAAAATTATTTTTTCCATGGACAGGTGCAAGGGTGTCCCTCCAGGAGAAAGTGTGTTTCTCTGTATGCCCCATTAAGACTCCAAACCTGCCAAGCTATTTCAAAAGAAGCAGAGGCAAAAAAAAATAAATGCAGAGGTAGACTTTATACCCCTGATCTCAGCTATTTTTCCTTGCAGAAGACCATCTTTGAGTACTATGTTATTGAACCTCCCTGTTTAATGACCCTTCTAATGCACTGCTATCAGGTAGTGCCATCTGTATTTGGGCAAATGTGCTCACTCGTCTGTTTACTCAGCATAAATTATCTTTATTTAAAGTTTAATGGAAGTTACATCTATTTGGACATCTGTACTTAACTGATTACTGGCCACGTTGGGCCGCCTGGTGGTTCTGCATGAACTTGCCAGCTGCTCTGAAATGATAAGAGCCTGACATATGTTAAGAGCCAGCAACAATCACAGTCAGGGTGTACTTATTTTTTTATTTTTTTTTACTATTTCTGAGCTGGCAGTTAATAGCAGCAAAAAGAAATCCACCCACCTCCCCAACTGCCTCCTCCACCCCCATGTGTGTCTCTGCTGTCAATCCAAACCTCTTCAGAAGCACATTAAAAAAAAAAAAACAATCCCCCTCCACCCCTCCTCAGGAGTGAGTGAAGTTCTTTGTACTTTCTGTTAAATCCACGTACAGTTTGTTACCTGTTTCATGCACTGAAACACTTCTGGCAGGGGGAAGCCAGAGCCCATCTCGGTTCATCAGCATCTGCAGCTGATTTGGAAAGTTGCTGCCATCTATAGATAGGTATGAGGGTTTGCTGGCACGGTTCGGGAAAAGGGTTGGGACGGCAGCAGGATTCGGGGAAAGAATCATGGACTCACAGAATAATTAGGGTTGGGAAAGACCTCTAAGATTATCGAGTCAAGCCATTAACTTAACACTGCCAGGCCCAGCACCAAACCAGTGCTGAGCTGCACAAACACCAACAATCTTGGACCTCTGCTTCTGGTCCCTCCTTGTCCTCTGTGCCTTTCCTCCCATGACTTACTGTTTGCCACGCTGCCAGCTGAACTTGGTCTTGAAAGATATAATTTATCTGGGAAGCCCAGGGGCTGGAAATGTAGTTTTTCACTAATTAAAAGTTTATTTGTGAGTGCAGACGTGAACCTGACGTCAGCTGCTGCAGTGGATCTACTCTGGTTAACACCAGGTGGTCATGATTATTGTGCAAGACCAATTAACTTGGCCCTTGTGATCCATGAAATGCTGACTGTAGTCAGGTCTCTGTCGTAGGAAGAGTGTTGGAGACTTCTCAATTTCCATTCCCTACCACCCCATGGACCTGGGGTTGATACAACAGTGCAGATTGCCCTAAATTCAGCTCCCTGCACAGAGGGAGGAGATATCATAATTCTTTGGGGTGTTCCAACCCTTGTATGCCATACTCTACTGAGTATATAAAAAAAGATGGTTTATGAAAAGCTTCTTTACTTTTCCTCTGAGTTTTCAGGGTTGCTTTAATCCTTTCATACTTAGCTCATTTCTCTCAGGGTGAGTTGATTAATTTCTACCTAAACCCTTTGGTACAAATTCAGCCCAGGAGAAAACATCTGTCAGCTCCAATTTGTTGTGGGTATCTACTGACCCTCATGACTGGATTTTACTTAGGTCCCAAAGATGGTCCTGTTTAAATGATGGTCCACAGATCTCCTTGGAAGCAGGACTGGATTTCTGAATATAAACTCTTAAAATCCCACTGTAGAGCTTCATTATTAATCCAAGCTGATTAAGTCTCAGTGAAAACTACAGCAATCTACTCTCAAAAATCAGGAGAGTCATATGTGTGGTTAGAGTGGGTTTAAAGAGTTTAATATTAGGCACCCATTTCTGGAAATCTTAGTGGAGTGGAAAAGACATAAAACCAGCCTGTGGCTGCTGGAAGAAAAGAGGGCAATGGTTTTCAGCTGCAAAAGAGTCGTAGGGTGAAAAGACTTGTGCTTCTGAGGTCAAACTAAACTCTACCTCATGAGCTCTGACCTGTAGGGTGTGGGCTGTGACTGAAGTCCAGATGTGGTCTTCGGAGCTTCTGCAAAGAAGGGATGGAGCATCACAGATTGATGGAAGAGGTGTCATTGTTTTTTTTCTCAGGGCTCAAAGGTTCTTCCCCTCTTGTGCAACCCCAAGTGGAGTGGTGGGACTTGGGACAATTTCCATCATACATCTTCAGAAATCCTGCTCCTTGGTCCCACAGGGAAATGAGAAATTTGTCTCATCCACAGCCACATAAAGACTCTGGCCTGAGACAGAAAAGATCAGAAAAGCTGCCCATTCCTCTTCCGTGTCTTAAATAGAAGAAGAAAATTTGTCACTGGAGTCTCTCAGTCCATCACTTCCCATTGCAGCTGCCTTTGTCTTCTTTAGCCATTCTGGTGTGAGACAAATACGGATGACGTGTGGTGGCTCCTCTCCTGCTGCTGACACAGAGAATTACTTTTATTTACTGTCATGATTACATTGCCATATGTTGTGTTCTCACCACATGGCTCCATGTAGTGATAGATATGTTTGCAACCTGAGGACTGGATGTCTGTAAATGGACCTTTTTATTCCATGTTTGTGTATGGAAGTCTGATGTCTCTGTTCTTATTTTTCATCACCACAGCAGAGCTGGTGCAATACAAGCACAGCCAGCCTGGCTGCACAGGAAAATACAAAACAGACCTAGAAAATATGGGGGGTGTGAGACCTGCAGTTTCTAGAAGGAATAGAAAATTATTTGGTTCATGTAGTTCAGAGCACCTGAAGTTCTGGGCATTTTTTGGAGGCACTTTCAGGTCCTGGGCTTTGCATGGGGTGGACTGGTTAATTGTTGGCATCTTGTTCTTGAGTGCTGCTCTGTTGGCAGCAATTCTTCTGCATTACAGCAAGAGGAATTAGATGTAAATCAAGCTGAGAGTGCTTTTTTTCCCCTAAACTAAACATAGGGGATTAAATTAGCTGTAGCCCCAAACTCCAAACGACTGCTTTGGTTTTAGTGTTTTAGTTGACATGACAACTCATTCTTAAAGAGCTTGAATGAGAAATTTTTTGTCTCTCTGAATTTAACATTTGCTTATTAAAAAAAATTAATTAAACAGTGATCTCTTCCTCCAGCACTAAATCACAGAGAGCTTAGAGGCTCAAGGAGAAAAACCTTACAGTTTGGAGCTACTGTGAAACCACTCTACAAATAAATCTGCACTTTTATCCAGGGATATTTGCCAGGGAGAAAATACTTTTGCTATCACAGAAAAGAATTGATTATTGTTAATGTATTCAAAATTTAACAGCTCCTATGTTACATTAATAGCTAAAAAGTTATGACATTTTTCCATTTTAAGTGTTATTATGTTTTTATTTACCCTCTTATTTTTTGCTTCTAATGCTCCTGCTCTTTTGCTACTTTTTTCTAGCTATAGACTTGTCTATTATAAAAAGTAGCCCAAGTCTCTCACATGTTCATTTGTCTCCAGGGGACCTGAGCTCTCAGACCAAATTACCCTTCTATCACCACCAGAGTCACCCTCCTGTCTCCTGAGAATTGCAGCAACAGCTCAGGAAATGACAGCCAGAGTTTCTGGGCCATGGATCAGAAATAATCTGCTCCTGAGATGTGCAGCAGGGGTCAGCACACAGACTGCCACTGCCTGTCACGGCCCCAGGCGGCCGTGAGGATCGGTCACTTACAGGGCCTTTGACCCACAGTGGCTTTCTCCAGCCCCTGTTTCTGCTGTGGATCTGCTCTGTGGTCTCCTGCAAGCCTCTTCCATCGTGCTGTGCACTGCTCTCCTTCTCTGCCCAGTGGAGGGAAGGACATGAACTTTTTGAGACTCAAGGAGGGAACTCTCAAGGTGAAAGCCCCACGAGTGAGTAACCAAAAATACGAACTTACCCCATACAGATCAGATTCCAGAAAACCCCTTAAAAACAAGTTGAAAAAAAAGTCAATTTTCCATTTACATTTCGCATGATGTTTGCATACTGATGCCTTGAAGTGGCTACCTGAAAACAGAGGCTAGACAAGATTAAGAGAATAAAAGCAAGTGTTTATTTGAAGGGCCTTCAAACGTACACCTTGGGAGTCAAAAGCCTCCGGGGGGCTCCACCCAAGATGGACTCGGGGTCATGGATTTCTCACACTTTTATAAGTTTGGGCCATTTGCATATCAGGGTTAATTCTCCAGTTATAATTTCAAGTAATGATGTAATTACCTCAAGTTTGCTCGCCCTGTCAGAGGCTTTAGTTTGCATATTTTGGGGCCTGGGACAACAAGGTGTCCTTGAGTTCAGGCCCAGAGACGGTTTGTTATGTCTAATACACTGAGAGAACAAGAGCTAACAGGTTGTATGAAGTTTCAGAGTTAAACACTAAGCAGTATAGGATTTGAAAAATACAAAAGTTAAAACCTAAGGCATCAACACAAAAGCCTGAGATCACAAACACTTAACTGGGTAGGTGATTTTTTTTCCCACACAGATTTCTCAATCTGAGTGCAGATGTCTCAGAAGCACTTGGAAAAAAATGCCTTAAGGATCTAGCCTGGCATTACAGGATGTGGAATTAGGGAGTTAATGAAAGTTTACAAAACATTTTGAGATCTTGAGAGGTGTGCCACATCTAGCCAAGAGGTATTATTAGTGTGTCATATGAAGAGCAACTAAGCGCTCCCGTAAAATGCAGAATGCACAACAATAGAGAAAGAAAAGCACCAGATCGTTGACAGTGCAACAAATATTGAATTTGCTGACAATAAAAGGTGGGGGGGAGGAAGATTAGAAACATTTACAAATATCTAAATCATGAAAAGCACTAATTTATTGCCAGTAGCCTCTTTGAGAAGGAATGTTGCCAAACAATCCAGCAGCAGCGTAAATCATGCAGAGCACAACTCCCTGGGAAATGGCAGGTGCTCACGTAGCTAACAGACACACTGAATAAAAACAAATCTCTGGCTGACTACTTATTAGACTTTTTGAAGATTAGAAAAGCAAGTACCTGGCCCAGAATGTTAACTTGATAAGGAGTCTTTATGTGGTTTACCTGTCATATAAATAATGGATTGTTTCCCTTTACGTGGCTTTTTTGGTTTATTAGCGGCTTCCATTAGACAACAGCTATATTCCCAGGGATCTGCAGGGATTTGCCTTTAATAACAGCACAGCCTTCATCTTTTTCCCTTTTAAATTAGATTTTGATCCAAGTTCACTTTCTTCTGGCGGCATGGAAGAGACAGGATCTGTCCCTGTGGGAACAAAGCTGTCTCCCATGGGAAAATCACCTCAGAGCACTCAGCTCTGCCCTGATTTAGTAACTCATGGAGCAAATAAAGCTGCAAAGTCACCAGCCCCAAGCAAACTGCAAGTGATGGGAAGTGGGCAGTGAAGCTGCAGAGTTTCCTCTACAGAATGAGTAGCATGAGGTATTTCCATACAAGCAATGACTTTCTATTCATATTCCTTTTCCTGGTTTGTCCACACCTAAATATAGAAGATTTTCAGCAGCTTTGGAGCACATTCCCATTGTGCCTCCTGAAATCTGGGCTTCAGTGAAATGTGAACATAAAAAAGGCAAACCTCAATTATTCAGTTAAAACAAGGCAATTGAATGGGAATTGTTTTTAGTCAACAGCAAAGTGATATATTGTGGTAAACCTCACAGAGGTGATTTCTGCAGCCACACAGAGTGCTATTTTAATGACTTATCCAATAAGAAATACTTGGAAAATTAATGTGTAAAGTAGCTAAACTGTGATACAAAGCACATGTTTAACAGGGTGATTATCTGGTACTTTCCTCAGGGCAATGTTTTTACGATTTTTTCATCCAAATTCTGCTCAATGCCATTGCAACAGGACAGTAAACTCACTATAACAGTGGAGAATTTAAACTCTGTTTAATAGGACCTCTGTAATTTTTCCATGAATATTTCAGCGTGCCAAGTCAGTAAGAAACTTGGCAAGGACTGTCTTAGCTGGGCTTTACTTTATCTTAGTCATACACAGGATTCTGCAGTCCTCAACCAGGATGGAGCCCTAAACACCACCAAATGGAAGATACACCACATCATTTTACACCAAGTGAGACTCCATCCCTGGACTTGACTCCAGGTATCTTTTATTTGTGTTCTTCCCTAATTAGAAACCAATTTACTTGAAGATCTAGTCCAGGTTACAAATTAGATCTAGTCCAGGTTACAATTAGAAGCTAATTTATTTGTAAACCTAGTCCAGGTTACAAACCTTCCCAGTGGTAATGAAAACAGAGTTATACACGTTGGTGCTGAAGCCATCTGGCCTTGCTCCTCACCTTGCTGGAAGGGGAAGAACCCTGTCCATCACCAGCAAGTGAGGACCATAATCAGAGTCATTAGACTCAAATGACATGTTCCACTGGAAAGGAACAGAAATGCTGTTCTTTGTGTTAAATTAATGGCTGCAGCTACAGTTAAAAGCCCATCGTCTCCACGGCAGACAGGAGCAATCATCTCATGATGGGGAAAATGAAACCCTTGGCTGGGTGTCAAGGTTTTAAGTGCAAATCCACACTTACCCTTCATTGAGCCTGGAAGTGCCACCTCCTCCCGCCCTCATGTCTCTGATCCCCCAGCTGAAGCTTAGCAACAGCAGTGAGGGGAGCCGTGTACATCCCCCAAGGATGACAATTTTCATCCTCACTGTGGTTTGAGTGGTCCATCTGCTGGGTCAGTTGTCCTCTGACAGATCACTCTGAGCTACAGTTTACTACACGTGGAACAGATGTTGCAGCTGTCACTGGCAGTGGAACCAGAGATCTTCTTTTTCCAAGCCAGGAGGACTGGAAGGTGAAGAGTGTAGTCACAGACAGGATTTAGTAGGGCTGGTTCAGCCACCTGATCCCACCATGAGAAGGTGTTAAATTCGGAGCAAAGGGATGCTGCTGATTACATTGTGCCATTGGATTGACCATGCTTGGTCAGGAGATGTGACTTAATTCCATGGTGGCCCTTCCCCAGCTCCCAAGAAGTTCTGCTAGAGGGATGGATGTGCCATCCATCTAATCTGTCCAAATCTCTGTTATTCAACATTCCCATGAGCACTTTATCCCTCCTTCCCAGAAGTCACAAAACCAGTTCTATTTAATGGCAGCTAAACTCAGACCACTGGTGGTCAGTATGGAGGCAGCGAAGGCAGTGGAATTATGGAGCAAAGGTGAGGATTCTTCCTTTTACGTGTTTATTTGGGCTCTCTCATCTTATGAGTATATTGCAGCTGTTAATTCAACTTCCTTCACCACTCTGGTGTTGGAGGAAAATGCTGGAAAATATGCCTGGTTTACATAGACTTGAACACATAGAGATCCCTAAACCCCTAAATCATACAGATTTCTACATGTTTTCAGACTGGCACTCAGCTCTCTCATCCAAGGTGAAAGTAAGAGTCTTCTATGGCAGAAATGGGAAATGCAGCAATAGTTTTCTGGCTGCTCTGATGTTCAACACGGGCCACTGAAGCTTTAGCATCTAGGATGGTGTTTTTCCCACATGGAGAAGACCTGGAGGAATGATTGTGCCCAGCCCTGGACTAAGTTCACATAAAAAGGGTGCTATCCTCTTGCTCAGAGACCCCCACTTCCCTCCCAGCTCCTCATCAGCCACCAAACCCATCTCCTGGAGAGACCGCAGACATCGCCTGCTCAAGAAAACACCCCCATAAATCACTTAGAAACTTATTACTAAGCTTATTATAAGGCATTATAACAAATCAGAGCTAATAGTGTTGTTTAATAATAAGATTTCTGTAACAAGATATTACACCCATATATATCACCATGACGAGTTGGGTGGCCGCTGTAGGATCAGGTGAGGATGATTGATCGAGTTGCCTTTTTCCTCTTCTGATTATAAAGCCAGGCAGCTTGGATCCAGAATATTAAAGTGCAGTATAAAATGCATTATTAATATGTACAACAACCCTCTTTTTACAGCCTTATGCCAGTTTATTGCTACAGTATCCTCCTGAATGTGACATTAATAAAACTGGTGCAGTAACACAGACTCTAAATTGGTAGTTATTGGTAATGAGGGTGCGATTTAGTAGCGGGGTTTGTTGGCAAAACTGAAGGCCCATTATTAGTCTGATGGCTGATTAATTAGTGATTATTCTCTATCTGTTTTGTGACCCAGCCCACTGTTTTTAAAGATAGTCTCACAAATATGCAATTTTTAAGCTAATAGCCAAAACAGAAGTAAAATAGCAGTCTGCTGCCTGAGCGAGGAGTTTGAGTTCTAAGACAAGCAGCAAGAATCCTCATCCTCCCTCCCATAATCCAGCGCTGTAAAATGCCAGGGATCTCCATATTCCTGACTGTACGAGAGAAACAAGGCTGACATATAAAAGATTAATTTTTTGGGCACTCTGAAGTTGTCAGATGTGTGGATGAAGCTGCCTGAAGGATCTGCTAACATGGGGAGAGCAGAAGACTTCTCTTCCCCCCAGGAATGTCCTATCCATTTTTAATACCATTAGATCTGAAAGCTGCCACTTAAAAAAAAAAAAAAAAAGCCAGGGCAAATATTCTGGGGTTTTATGTGAAATTTTCATCCCATGCAACATCTGTTTTGATAAATCAAAAGGGTATAATTAATGCTTCAATGGCATTTACATTGCATTTATGAACAGGTCATATAGTCTGACTCCTATTACATTTTTACAAAATATTTTCATCAGTGATCCTTGTCCACAGAAGCAGCAGCAGCAGCAGCACCAACAGCTTCTGGACATCTCCCCAGGTTATTTTATCTGCTAAACCCTGAACCATTTTCCTGAGTTGCTGAAGCTTCGCAGTTAATAAAGTTTATTTTTTAAATATGGGAAGGCCTGATCTTGTCAAGTCTTCTATGAATAAAATAACAAAACAATATTAACCTGAAAGCTTTAAAATATTTTGAGTGCTTTGCCCAACAAAAAAGTATCACTGTTCTTCCCTTGATATCACTGGAGACAGGATTTCACCAAGGATATTTGGGTGATCCTTCATCTGAGAAGGAGCTCTCCAAAAGGTGTTAAATCCCTAACATTGCCTCTTCTCCCAGCTCTTGTCAAGGTGATCTGATGGTTCTGGTCACATCAAAAAAGGGTGAAGAGCTGATGGCAAACAAGTAAAAATGGTATTTCCATGCTTTTGTGTTCACTGCAGACAATTTTTAGTGGAATTTTCTAACATTCCAGCTGAAGTTTGCCATTGTCTCTGAAGATATGACCAGGGCTGAGATCACTCTGAGGTTCACACTGTACACGGAGAAGAAAACCTAGAAATCTCAGGGATACAATTTTTTTCAGGAGTGGTGACCATCCAAGGAGGTCAAGATCAAATACAGCTCAGTGAAAAGTTGAGAGTGTTTTTTTTAGTGAGTTGGACATGAAGACAGAAAGCCACAGATCGTCTTCATCCTGTGGTCAAGAGGATGTGCTCTTATGTGATAATCAAAGGAGGATTCTTGTGAAGCCAAACTCCACTCATTGCTCCTTCCAAATCCACAACCCCTTTGCCATGGCAGAAACAGCAGATGTTGAGAATCATCATCTTGTCAGAAGTTTCTCTTGACCATTCTTTTAAGCCCCATATTTTATCTATTCTACTGTTCATTTAATCATGGGTTGTCTGTTAACCTTTCTCACATTTTGAAAAATGGGATTAATGAAAATGCTTGTATTTTTCCTATCATTTCACACTGAAATTCAACCTTTCTGTTTTGTAAGTGGTGGGGTTTGGGCTGAAGAACAGGCTGAGTTTGTCTTCATCAACATTTAGTGTTGCTCATACGCCCTGCATTGCATGTACACCCCAGGGTGAAGATAAACCTCCTTGGATCCTGTGTTTAAAAATGAATTAATTTACATTTAAACCCCTTCCACAAGGACTCGACAAATCCAGAGAGACAGAAGAGTCACAGCCCATTAACATCTTGTCAAAACACACTCATCTCGCTGGTGCTCAGATGTCCATGTTGTGTGACAAAGGCTTTTGGGCCCAACAAATGAACAGCTGCCAGACTTTAGTGCCTCGTTCAACCACTGCAAACCCCTTCGGTTTTCTTTATAAAGTCAAATCATTTCACAGAACAACTTCCACTGCTGTGTGTCTTCCAGCAAACCTCCTGGCTGACAAACCCAGATCCTTTCTCTCCGTGCAGCCATGAGAGGAAGCCTTAAAAAATTCACAGCACTGAGGTGTGTAATTTTACAGTGTATCCTAAGACTTGGAATTGCTCACATTGGATTGGGAAATGATAGGAGGAGAAGAAAGTTTCCCTGGATTCAACATTTTCAGTCCCATTTGCTGAAGTGATACCACATAGAGGACAATTGGATCAGGAATTTTTGGCACACTAAGAATATTATTGCTTCTCTGTTCTGTAACTAAACCATTACCTTCTGCTCCCTGTGCAAAATGTGTGTCAGAAAAATAGAGGAGGGAAGAGGCTTCCAGCCCAGAGGGAAGGAAGAAGATGGCAAGGGTTAGGAAGAGCTGCATGTTTACTGACTTTCAAAGGGTTCCTGCGTTAGCTGCAGGCTCAGGGAAGGGTGTTACTGCGATTGCACGTCGCTGTCAAAGGCAAGAGTGCCTGTTTGTAGGTTTTCAGGCTGTTTTCTGAAGACATTAACAGTTGCTGACTTGTCAAAAAAGTCCACGGTGCAGCCTCAAGGGGTTTTGAAATCTGAGATGAAAAAGACACGGAGGGGAGTTCAAAGTGATAAGACCCCAGCACTGCTATCTTGCTATCAGGCAGAGGCAGAGTGACACACGCTGGTGGGGACTGACTGATCAACAAACCAAAGGAGGACTGGGCTGGAGCTGATGAAGGTTGTTTTAAATCCTTTTTCATCTCCTTCAAAGTAATATTTTCCCTCTTCCCATTCCAACTCCTCATATCAGCCCTTGAAATAGAGTAGACAGGCATATGTCAGGAAGGAAGTAGGTGAAGTTCATCCAGAATTGGGTCATAGAATGGACCAGATATCTCTACAAAAAACTGACAAACTCTTGTTTGGAGTAAATGAATAAATTTATTATTGCTTCAAAAAAGGAGCACTATGGAACAGGAGGATGGACAGGGCAGGGTGCCCTGACCTCTGAAGATAAAAGAACCTTCATTTTACATCTCAGGAATTCTACCAGTTATCAGTTAAGGAGCTGGTGATGGTACAAAGTGGTCAGCTGTGAGGAATTTCTAACCAGAACAAACGATTGAGCCAGTCCATGTACCCACAACAACCCCTGAAAATGCCAGGGCACCACATCTGTGCAGCAGGATTTGTTCAGGAAAGGAATCACGTTCAGAAAATGCTCAGCTGTGAAGTGAGCACACACTGGAAGAAAAGAAGAACAAAAGGAGGTTGGATTCAGCAAATCACCAAAGAACAGCAAAACTCCAAAGGGCAGCTCATCATCCCCCAGAAAGGACCTCATTGCATTCAAAAATACATCTCTCTGGCAGGGACTACAATGCAGTCTTTGGAGTAGCTACAGACTGAGACATGAATAATGGAATAAAGGGAAAAAATAAAAATGAAGCTTCAGGAAAGGAGCTGAAAACCCAAATCAGTCAGTCTGGGCAGGCTGCATCCTCCCTTCCCATAGTACACCACTCTTAGGGTGATCTGACTGAAGCCAGCAGGGTGGTTGAGGAGTAACGGGACTTGAAAAATGAAAAAGGAATTTAGAATACAGTTTTTGTTTAAGAGAAATTATGATAAGACGAACTGAAGCAAATCCAAGAAGTTTAAGAGTGATGAACACTCACCCAGTGAGAAATGTGTCAACAACTTTTATGCATCCTAAGCTCACTTTTTCCCCCTCAGTTTGGTGTATTTCCAACAACAGGAATACAATAGGAATGATTCATAAACAAGAAACCTCAATGACTAATCAGGGTAATTTTTTTGTACTGCTTTAGTTATTGATGTTTTTACACTACAAATGTGAATCCAGTTTTTGGTGAGCCCAGCAGTTTAAGATGAGTGATACACATCTTTCAAATTAGCAAGGCTAAATTTTCAGGGGGTGACATTTCAGTGAAGTCAGTCAAAGCTGTTTTTATCATTCAAATTCTACCTGCAGACCCCCTTCCAGTGTTTCATGAGCTGAAGGAAGGAACAAAAGTGTGGGATTTGTCTTCCACATCTCTAGTCATAATGTTGACAGACCCATCTGAGCTGGTTGTCTAACCTACACCATCAGTGGAAAGAGGAGAACACTTCTATAAATGTGATTCATGCAATTTATCTAAAACTCCCATTAGGATGAGATGAGTCACACCCTACAGATGACTACAAAGGGAGTCATGAGCCGTGTGGGGACTGAGCTTTCAGACAGTCAGCATTAGATGAGGTAAAGTTCACATCTAGAGTACAAAAACATGGGGAGTTTTGTTTCCCAGATCTTTGGCTCACACAGCAGCAAAACCAGGTTTAGGGACTGCAAGGTTTCTGCAAGCCTTTGTCAAGGATGTGGCTGTAAATCTTGGGATCTGATATCTTTCCATAAATTCTGACTCAGCTACTGCCCTAAACCGCTAAACCAAGCCTACTACACTAAACCAAGCCCATGGGGTACCAGCCATCCTCCCAGTCCAGCATCCTGCAGAATCAAGTCACAATCTGCTGGGGATGCTTGTGCTAAAATATGCTGTGATCCCAGTGAAACTCCCTGTGTGGAATGAAAATTTTCTGTCTAGTGTGTAGATTACAGAAATGCCTCAAAAGTCTATTCAAGCTTTAAATTACTTTGTATTTTCATTTAAAAAAAAAAATGAAGAGAAGGGTCCTATGTTGCAAGCCACCATGTTCTTGTGTTAGGAACATGATCCATGAAGGAGAGCTAGGGATTAATTTACATTTTGCTCTGATTCCCCATTGTTCAAAAGGGCATTTTGGATACTGGATATGAAAGAAAACGCATGTCTGTGGCTCCAATAAGTTGGTTTGGTCCTCGACAGAAATTTTCATATGATGTTATATAAAAAAACTCAGTTAAAGCCATTTAAAGTGTTGCTCTTGAATGCTCATCTGTTGTTCCGATGAATTTAAAATTTTTGGTAAGGGTCTGTATTTTCCCAGCCTGATTAATGGAGTGGGAACAGGAGCATTTCTTTCTAACCCAGACAGGAAAAATCTTCCTCTCAGAGTGGAGGTGCCACTGGGTCACATCCCTCCCCAGCTCACAAGGGCACTACACTCACACCCATCCTCCTCCCTGAGAGGTTGCTTTGCCACTTGGGATTTCATCAGCTCCCAGGAACATCTCAGGACCAGAAGAAAGGGCAGTAAGCTCTGGCTTTGCCTTTGCAGCACAAAAGGAAGTTGGCAAATGGCCCAGACAATCTGAATCATAAAATAAAGTGGTAATCCCTCAGAGAGAGTTGAATATTCAGGTTTTTTTTCTATATTCGCACTGCTCCATATGCAAGAGGGGTGAGGTTGGAGGGAATGGGCTTCAGTGAACGGTTTTTTGTTGATCCTAAATATCCCACATCTCCCTAGTCAGGAATTATTTGTCAAAAAGGTTTTAGTAATTTTTCCTCTGTTATGAGTAATTGCTGCTTTTCTTGGGTAGTTGTACATGTTTTAAATAGTCACAGGCTTTCTAGGGGGAAAATCTCAGGATAAATTCCAGCTTGGAAAGGCCTCATGCTTGTTCAGAGTCAGGCCAGGAAAGCTCCCATGCTCCGCTTCCCAGAGTGGACATTCACTCCCTTTCCTGGAGGCTTTTAGTCTGCTACAATGTGAGACTGAAGGGAAAGAAGCAATCTTGATTTACTTTTTATCATTTGTAAGATAAGCAAAATGTGTCCTGTCTC
Organism: Aleadryas rufinucha; assembly: GCA_013397815.1. Taxonomy (NCBI): domain Eukaryota; kingdom Metazoa; phylum Chordata; class Aves; order Passeriformes; genus Aleadryas; species Aleadryas rufinucha. Next base: position 325,498 of record VZTH01008782.1, on the reverse strand, counting down.
ACTGCACTGCTGATGTATTCCATCACAAATGAATGTGTGACAACCATTTACCGAAAGAAATATGTATGTTTTCCCTTTTTTATGTGTGCTTGAACAGTTCAGAGTACCTGAAGTTTAATTAAGTAGTTGTTGCTTTTAATGTGAATACCTGCCTCACAGCAGCAGTGTAATGACTCAGATCAGAAGCCAGTAAGAGGGGAAAACACTCATGAAAAATGAAACCCACTTCCCCCTTATCACTGAGCCACCATCCAATCTCGCTGCAGGCACTGCAATTTTTTGTTCCTTACCTCGTGTTTGTTTTTAAGGATAAATATAACATGCAGGGTGTTGGTTTACTGGCTTGGAATTGTGAAATGCTAAGGATGTTTTTCTGTGTAGAAATGTAGCTTGTGAATTCCCAGTGGAAAATACTCCCTCATAACCCCCTTTTTGATCTGGTGTGACCAGCTGCACTTTCCCCCTGCTCTCTGGCTCATCTCACACGCTCCTCTCTGGCTGACAAGTGCATTGATACCGTCTTAATCCCCCTGTTCCTGCCTTCCTTTCCTCATGGGACACAAGGAAATCTTCCACATTACTTGCCAGTGTAGTGGCTACAGAAGGGAAATGAAATTCCACGCAGTTTTTAATGAAGATGCTTTCCATTCATGTCGCATTTACAAGAGCACGTAGTGACAGGACGAGGGGGAATGGCTTTCAACTGAAAGAGGGCAGGTTTAGATTGGATATCAGAAGGAAATTCTTTATTGTGAGGGTGGTGAGACACTGGAACAGGTTGTCCAGAGAAGTTGTGGGTGCCTCATTCTTGGAAGTGTTCAAGGCCAGGTTGGATGGAGCTTGGAACAACCTGGTCCTGTGAAAGGTGTCACTGCCTATGGCAGGGGGTGGAACCAGATGAGCTTTAAGGTCCCTTCCAACCCAGGCCATTCAAAGACTCCCTGATTCCAGAGCAGAAAGTACCCAAACCAGATATTGAGGCTTCAGACCTGCATCACAGACAAAAAATGGCTCCAGGAGATTGGAAGTGGCAGCTCACCTTAGAACTTCCAGGAGTCCTGTTCCAACAGGAGAGAAATGGGCTGGAAAACCTCTCCACCTATGAGTCTTGAGCAAAGACCAGTGGACTTGGGCTGAACTATGACTGCACACAATACAATTTGGCAGACTTTCCAGGATTTCCTCTCCTTTCTATGCCACTCCCCCAAGGGAAAGAGCAATGTCACTGCATCTCATCAAGGTCTTCACACGAGCAGAGTATTGTTTACGGCGACCGAGAGGGAAATAAGATCCTGGCAGCTGACTGCCATTCCCTTTCCATTCACAAGCAGCAGCAGTGCCCATGAAGACATCATTGTAAAGTCAGTTTTGATAATACATAATTCAGTGCCTTCAATTTGGCCCTCAAGGCAACTGTGGTATTTTATATAATGGCTTTACTCACGAGGGGGAAATTAATTGCATCTTCCTGGCTGGTTGCTCAGAGCTACAACTTCATGTGCACGAGGCAGACTCCCCTTAGGAGTCCTGATTTTTGTCAGAACAATCTGAAATTGTCTCCATGTCATTTATTATTACAACAACAACAACTGAGCAGCCTATATAAAATACAAATCTAGGTCCATTTAAAACCCATACGCTTTATTGCTGCTATGAACAGCATGTTTTAATGAAAGTCAAGGAAGAATAGATGTTTGTGAAATTTGCCTGGTGTAATTTTGAGACACTTGGCTATGGATAGGGAATGCTCCGAGGAAAACAATTGTGGACATATTGCAAATGGGTATCTTCTTCCTTATTCATTCACGCTTTCAGTCAGCCCTTGGGGCTTGTAGAGAAATTAAAATGGCAAAAGCAAACCAGGATGACTCCAGTAACCCCTGCTGTCCAAGCTGTCACGTATCAATAAAGCCACTCACCTAACAATGGATTGTTCACATCGATGTTCCCTGCTGTCCACACAAAGAATCATTATCCAACCTGTCTGGAAAGTTCAGTGAGCATCCATAGTCATGGGGATTTGAAATGCAACAGACAAAAGCAGAAAGTTTCTAGAAATAGGATTATATACCTATTATAGCATCATCTCACATTGGATCCCTGATTACAGCCAGGCTCCCTTTGTGCTGGACAAGCACAGAAAGAGTAAAAATTCTCTTTACTTCAGACCTGTGACAAAGCTATTGTAGCTGCCTGTTACTTCTTTGCAGAAGTTTTGGAGAGGTGTTGAACCGCGCCAAAACTGTCCCACACAGTTAACTCTGATCTGGGGTTTATGTGGAGGCTTGTCCATGTCTAGCATTGATGGAGCCTGGTCCAATTCTTTCTACCACTCAAGGTACTACTAAATCTCAGTGATTTTGCACCAAAAACTTCACCTCAGTGTTTCCCAGTCCTGAAAAAGTGAGTGGCTGCAAATTAATCTCCCATCCTTTGATTTTCTCATCTCTGAGGTGCCGTGTTGAACACCTCACATGTTTAAGGCAATATTTCCTTGGGACACGTAAGGGACCAGTGCTACATCATGAGACACAAGAGTTTTGCTGTTTTAGAGGCATTTCCTTGTGGCAAAGTGTGTCTCTCTGCACTCCTGGCACAGATGCTCCAAATCTAAGTTGCAACAGTCCAGCACTGGAAACAGCCCAGCAAATCCAAAGGTTCCGGATGGGAATCGAGACTTTCAGGGCTTTCACAGAAGGAAAAGGGACAGAAGAGGCAGCCTAGAAAGGAAGAAAGCTCAGTTTCCTACCAACTTCAGCAGTGGAAGTGCCTTCATGAAACATTCATGCCCACTTTGAATATTATATAAGAACTGTTAGGGAATGATTCATGCCGTGTGTCATTTACTCACCAAGTGCACAGATTGTTTATAAATATGTTATAGTCTATCTTTGGAAATATAAACGACTGTAATTAAAGACTCCTGTTTTTAAGCCTGGTGAAGTCAGTTAACTGTGGATAATGGTTACTGAATGCTGTTTTAAAATACCATCTGAAAGGTCTTTACATATTCATGGGGCTGTTGCTTATACCTTGCTATTGGGGACTGCAATTTGTTTTTCCAGATAGAGTGTTAGAGAAGAGCTTTAGATCAAGGGTACAGCATAAAATGCATCCTAGCTGGAAATCTTGACTTCAATTTCTGTTGATTACAGTGGACCAAAACCTATGTTGGTGTAAATCTGCTTACTTAACTCTCTATATGTAAGAATTTATCCAGGCGGACCTGTTCCCATTTGGCTTTTGCTATTTAGTTGTGCACTCCAACAAATGAGCCCTAATGTTAAAGACATGGAAAAGTGCTTTTCTTCAACTTCTGTTTGCAGTTGCACGTAGGTTTGACAATATTAGTTGTGAAAGCTGGGATCATCCAGGTATCTCTGCTTCAAACAGAGTTATTTTGAAAAGTCTAAATAAATTTGCCAAGATCCTCTTCAGTAGAACAGAAAGAAAATTCACTGCTATTAATTTTTTCCAAGTGGTTCTGGTTGGAAATTGGATTTGAAAGGTGATAGAGGGAGAGCACTTGTCTTAGCTCCAAACTTTGAATATCATCTTCTGTGCACAGGTGCTGGACCAAAACCAGCTTCCTGAAGGACACACAGGCAGGACCACAGATAAAAGAGACATCTTCCTCTTCCCTCGTTGCAGTCACATCTCTCCCCCTGGATGATACTAAGTGTTGTGCATTTCATGGGATTCTCATTGTCATTCATGACAGTTCCCATGTCTTGGACCCAGTGGCAGAGCCATGTGAACACTAAAAATCTGTTTCAAGTCCTGATGGCCCAAATAAGAAGTGGTTAGAGCTGCAGGTAGCAGGTTTATTTTGGCCTCTCCTTTTTTTTTTGTTTACTTTGGTTCTTTAAAGAAAAGGAGAGGGAAGTGTGAGGAATCCTCAAGTAAAAGTCTGGCTTTGATGTACAAAAGTTGAACAGCAAAACCAGGTAAATGGCAAAATTGTGCTTGATCTCTCACGCAAAAGATAAGTCAGGAGAGCAACTCTCCAGATTTAGGCCAAGACAAGTGGGAATGTGAAATCCATGCAGAAGGGGGGAGAGAGGACAAGTTCTGCAAGGCCTGGCTGGTGAGAGGCACCAGTGGTGGGCAGGGAGGCACGTTTCAACTTTTTGCCCTGAGCCCGAGCTGCAGCATCGGAAGAGGAGTTTGCAGGAGGAAATTAAGGAGGTCAGTAATGCTTTCTGGCTTCCTCCCTGCCACAGGCCCAGCCACATCCAGGGGTGGAAATCCCTCAGCAGAACTTCTCCGCATCCCATTCCAACAGTCACAGTTTCCTGTGCTGGCCATCCCCTCTGGGCAGCTGAGGCCAGCCATGTGTGCACAATGGCAATCAGTCAAAGAGAAGAGATTGCAATTTAATTTCATTTCAACCTCTCACCCGAGCTGTTAACGCTTGGGAAAGGCTTTTAATAAAATGGGACAAGCGGTGATCTCATTTGCCGTAACTAACACTATCTTTACAGATGCACCATCTGATTCCAGGCACAGAAGAACAGAGGATTATTGGATTAATTCTGATCTCATAATTGATTCATTCTGGGTTTAGTCTGCTTGTAAAGCAAGATAAGATCTTAATATTGTGCATTCAGCACAACAACCACTTGCCTTTCAGAGCAGCCTCTAATTTCTGTGAGTGATTAGCTCATACCACATCCCCAGTTTGGCACAGACCCAAACTGTGGGGATATTTGGAGCAACATGCAGACTTCACAGCTGGCTTTTATCTAAAGAAGACGCCTGGCTATTTTCATGGGCATTTACCATTCAAGCAATATTGAGCTCTAGAGCTGGACACAAGTATGAGTTTAATAATTTACCAAAAAAAAGGAGAGATTGTCCCAGTACGGCTTGCAACTGCATAGCTGATTTGCCACAGAGAAAAGGGGGAAAACAGTACAGCCAAAGATGTGATGGGGAACAAAATACTTATATTCAATATCAATGCCAGGCCTGGAGTTAGACCATGGGGACAGACACAGACACAATGATTGCTCTCAAGGTTAGGACCTGGACACGGTTAATGGTTATCTTGCTATTCCTGATGATGTGGAAAATGTTTCTGGCTGCTCGGAGAAGCTCTGCTGTCAGTGTGCACAGTCAGGGCATGGCCTCGGGGCATGTTGCTGTGAAGTGACTCCTGTCTCACCGTGCCACATCTACTATCCACCTGAGAACCTCTCATCTAACCAGCTCGACACATCTCAAGGGAAGGATGAGCAAGATCAGCTGTCAAGACCTATTCCTGTAAGACATTTCAATCGGCCTGACATCCATGGCACTCTTTTGTCTGTCTGTAGCCTCTTGTTCTGCTGTGTTTCCATTAAGATTTTAAGCCTTTTGAGAAAGGGAATACATATGTCAGTCTGTTTTTACAGCACCCACCCAAAGCCTTTCTCAGAACTAAAATCTTTCCAGCCACAGGTTTCAGCCTCAGTGAGTGGAGAAGACTGAAGTTTGCTCCAGGCTAAGATCCAGGTAAGATGTGCAGAGGGGAACAGTGTCTGTGTGCAGTGAGACATTTGGGCTTTATCTTGGCAGACAGTAAAGTCTCAACTGCCCCTACAGATGTGCTTGATATCATTGGCAGTGCCTTGTACCTTGTTCATGGAGTGGCACGTCCTGGATCCTCCAATTTATACAAAAACATGGGAACTGGCACAACCTTTTGCCTGGACCAGCAATGACTTCCCCGCTGGGAATAAAAGTTGAGAACTTGTGTAGGTGGTGCTGGTGGGAGTGCAAGACTGGGTGAGATAATCAGGTAGGGCAAAAACTCTACTCTTGTTGATTCTTCAGCATACCTGATCATCCAGACTCTCCATAGGCAGTCATTTACTCTGCCACACTCATGTCCTCTCAAGCTTGATGTCTGAATTCGTGAACTTGACTTCATCCTAGACTTCTGAAGCAGATCTTTGATTGTTGTTGTTGTGGGGGGATATTCATGTAACTCAGTCAAGGGTTTTGCAGTAACAAGAGGCAGCAACTGCCATGGGGAATCTCAATTCCAACAAGAGTCATAGAGAGACCTCAAAAAAAGGGGAAATAGTGCAAAAAGTTTGGGAATAAAAATAATACCAGGGTGCCAACAATGCAGTTGTCATGTCTGCTGTCTGCTCTCAGGTCCTCTGCTCTGTGTCTCTCCAGAGCAGAGGTGATTTCTGACTATTTTTTATGGATCCTAGACCCAGAAATTAAGTGGAAACCACTGTCTAACATCTCACCAGCAACCTTCTCCTTCTTCCCAGCTTGCTGCAGAGCCACACATCTGTGTGGTTTGTGTGAAGATCTCTGGGCCTTAGAATGAGCAGGGACATGGGAGAAGACTGCAGGGTGTGAGGAGCCTAAACCTGTGAGGGGCAGGAAGGGAGTACACCCAAACCTCCACCAATGGCCTGTGCTGTTGTTTCTCTCATGAGAAGAGCCGTGGGAACTGGCTTTAGAGAGAACAGCCTGTCTAGGACCTCGGAAACAGAACACGGAGAGACAAAAGAGGAGACTTCCCTTCACCCATAGCTCCTGAAACCTCACTGCCAACAGGATCATGATACCCGAGATCATCCAGAGCTTCTTCTTCCATCCCTCATTCTTATGAAATGGTATCTTCCACCGAGCCCAACAGTGTTACACACACTCCTGTGAAGGAACCAGTGTCACTGAGGCACCGTGGGCTAAGATCACCTCAAATGTCTGCTGTGGAATAAAGAGAATTATTTCAAATCTCCATCCACTTCCTGGCTGTGCCTGCACCATTCCTTTGTCTCCTCTTCATCTTTGCCTGCATCCCTCCAAGCTGAATTACCTTTGCTCAGCTGTCATTGGTACCAGGTTTCCCACCCCCTGCTTTAATAAAACCACCCTGCCCCCTGCTCCCCTCCCTCAAATAGATTACTCCAGTATTTCAATTATTGTGCTGGTAATTAGAAACGTTGGTGAATGAATAGGACTTCATTTAAATAGAAGCCAGAGGAATATCTTCTCCCCCAGACACATCCCCAAGCACTTTAACTGCTCCTGAAATGCTGCTCAAGGCCAGCAAGAGGACCATCAGTTCTCATGAGATGGCTCTTGAAAAGATGGAGCACACCTAGCATGGGTGAGGACTGGGTGACAGGAGATGTTATTTCTATCTTGTTTTATACCCACATGAAAGGTAGAAATAATGGTGACTGCATAAGGACCAGCCCTTCCCACACTCAACCTCTACACCCTCAAAAATAACACCTGAATTCAAGCAATGAGTCTTTTAAGGGCTTCGTTGTGGTTTTCACTTAATTTCTGACTGTAAGATTAATAAGCAGTATTCAGGAAANCCTCAGATCTGACTCCTCCCCCGTCCGGGCTCCCCATTGGCTGTATCCCCCAACTCCTCCCAGTTTTCCCTTCCCTTTTAAGGTCCTGCACACCCTGGGAGCTTCGGAGTTCTTCCTCCGCTGCTCTCCCGCCCGGATCCCTGTTCCTACACCCCTAATAAAGGAGATCTTGGAGGAAGCCCCTCTCGCCTCTGTTTACTTCTCGCTGTCTGCCTTGTGGATTACTTGCTGGAGCTACCCTGCCTTTGCGTGAGTCACCCACGTGCAGTGCCCGGGCTGCCTCTCCGAGGACTCCCTGGACGCTTTGCTCTTGGTACTTTTGCAGGACAACAATGCATCCTTAGGCGGTCAAACCGCAACAGGGTTTGATGTGTGTCCCCTTTGTACCTGCTCCTGCTCCAAGAGAGGAAGGACCTCTCTAGGCAGGAACAAAGGAGGAAAAAGAAAAAATCAACCTGATTTTCAGTGAGATACAAATTTTGGTCTCTAAGAAGACCCCAGTATTTTTCAGGCTGTCTCAGAGTAAATTCCTGGTCTCCATGAAGCTGTAGGATCTTTGTCGGGGACTGCAGGACAGGTAATGATGTGAACCTGAGAGCTTCAACCTAAGAAATTCCCACAGAGGTTTGACACAACTGCATGGACATAATCCCACTGTGCTCCAGCAGGAGAAAATGAATCACTTGAACTTTTAAAGTGTTCGTGGAAACAGATTCATCCCAGCCAGCATCCACACAGAATGGATCCATTAAAGACACTGCCTTCAAATGACATGACTTTAACTCTTTGCCCAGCCCCAGATATGTCATTAACACATCTGCAAAGTTTTGTTGCTGTTGTCCTTTGATCAGGACAATTTTTATGAGTGTTTCTCCATGGAGTCTGAACATCATCCAAGCAGCAAACACTAAGCATGTGTGACTGCAACGTGTCTTGCCGTTTAGATGATGCTACTTCAGACACAAAGGCAAGAGCAAAGATAGGGAATGTCTCCCAGATGGCAAATATTGGCAGAAACCTTGCAACTTGGACAAAGAGTATTGTCTTTTTGTTACTACCCATGCAGTGAATATAAAGGCCGTGTGTACAATACCAAGCCTTGATCTTGCATAAACTTCTGAACATGAGTAATTGAATACACAAATACACCCTAATTAAGTTCAGGTTGTCCTGTGATTACCTACAGCTCTCAGCTAACATCAGTCTCTTATGTTGGTTGTGTAGGTGCACATCAGATAAATAACAAGGCACAAGTGTATTAGGGACAAGAGACATGATGCTGCATCAGAAAATCAGTGCTCAAGCTTTGAGAATTCCCACAGGGGTGGACTTGCTGGGAAGAGCTATTTCTGGGAGGGCTCGTGTTCACTAACAAGAAATAAGATCTCTGCCATACAAGCGGCATCTGCCACTTTACATGAAACACACGTGATTGTGTCCATCTGACCCGATGATTGGAGATGCTTCAAGGTCCCAACAACACAGGACTGAAGTCTGGGCAGGCTGGGGACCTATCTCAGTGCACAGGCACTGAGTGTACAAATATGTGAGGAGGAGTCATTCAAAAGGTCCCCGCTGCAAAATGAGTCACCAGCCAGGCTCGGTTTCTGTGATAATTTCAAAGTAAGTTTGAATTTTCAGAGACAAAGATCAGGGTTTTAAGGGCAAATGGGTTCATTTGCAGGTTAGTCCTATCCCTCCAGGGCAGTGAGGATGTTCTATTTCTACCATAGATGATGCAGTTGGGTAGAAGGAAGGCAAATCCAAGGATTACCGTGCCAGCTTGGCATCAGGATAACCATCTTCAAATCCCTTCTTGACTGTAGATGCCCTGGGAAATTCACTTTGTCTCACATCCACAGAGATGTTCCTCATCCAGCTCCTGTAGAAACAACATGGACTGCATGTAGGGATGTTTCTGTCTTGTCATCAAAGACTTGGATGTCCTTGTTGAGTGGAGCTTCAGACTCTGGAAGACATGTCCATAATTTTAAAATGGCCAACTTTTATGTAAATTTCAGAGCAAACATTAAAAAAAAAGGTGTTAATGAACACGGAGTGGTCAGGCAGAAGAATAATGGGAATTATTACGGTAACCACTGCAGAAGTTCCTGAAACAGGCCAAACATCAGAATATCCAAAATGCTTTTAGGATTCTCTATCAAATGTTTTTACTCTGTTGAGGAGAATCCCTGTTTTCCTTCAAATGACATAATTGATCTGATTTAGTGAGAGCAATATAGCCAGGCCTTAGCAGAAACAGCACTTTGAGTCGTGAAATGAAATGTTTTCCCAATTTTTAACTGAGTGTTTTGGCGAGACCTCTCCCCAAAACTTTTCCATTGCTCAGTTACCAAAGCTGTCAAAAACATACTGAATCATGAAAAACCCATGTAAGAGAAAGTCCACGTTCCTGCATTTTACATGTCTTCATATAAGCAGTTGTTGATACTTCTTCTATGGCACATTCTTTAGAGAGAGTAAAACAAAAGTTTAGTTTTGCATGAGAAGGAAACTTTAGAGTTCTTTTATTGTGATCAGTCCCTTTCTGTTCATTATTTTATTTACCCTTTTCTGAAGGCAGACTTCATGTGTGCAGTGGAAGACAGAATTATGGGGAACGTTCTGGGCTCTGTATTTAATGATGTGCCATTGGAGTCAGCAGCTTCTGCCTAGCTGGGTAGTAACTGAAATCCTCTGATTTTTAGTGAAAAGGATTTAGTGCATTGATCCAGTTTTCAGTGGACAAATGTCATTACTTCTGAATTAAAGACATCACAGCTGCTCTGTCTGCCAGTGGCCCTGTACTGAGAGCTGCTGTTAAGTGACTGTGGAAACTGATTTGTCACTGCCACAGCTGGGTCAGAGCAACGCTGAAGTGTGGATCTCTGTAAGGTGAGCAGAGGGACTTGAAAGCCCCATTTAAAGAGCATATTCCAAGCACAGTTATGGACTCAGATATGAATCAAAGGTACTTTGCAGTCGCAGAGAAAAGCATTTGTCTGANTCCTCATCCAGCTCCTGTAGAAACAACATGGACTGCATGTAGGGATGTTTCTGTCTTGTCATCAAAGACTTGGATGTCTTTGTTGAGTGGAGCTTCAGACTCTGGAAGACATGTCCATAATTTTAAAATGGCCAACTTTTATGTAAATTTCAGAGCAAACATTAAAAAAAAAGGTGTTAATGAACACGGAGTGGTCAGGCAGAAGAATAATGGGAATTATTACGGTAACCACTGCAGAAGTTCCTGAAACAGGCCAAACATCAGAATATCCAAAATGCTTTTAGGATTCTCTATCAAATGTTTTTACTCTGTTGAGGAGAATCCCTGTTTTCCTTCAAATGACATAATTGATCTGATTTAGTGAGAGCAATATAGCCAGGCCTTAGCAGAAACAGCACTTTGAGTCGTGAAATGAAATGTTTTCCCAATTTTTAACTGAGTGTTTTGGCGAGACCTCTCCCCAAAACTTTTCCATTGCTCAGTTACCAAAGCTGTCAAAAACATACTGAATCATGAAAAACCCATGTAAGAGAAAGTCCATGTTCCTGCATTTTACATGTCTTCATATAAGCAGTTGTTGATACTTCTTCTATGGCACATTCTTTAGAGAGAGTAAAACAAAAGTTTAGTTTTGCATGAGAAGGAAACTTTAGAGTTCTTTTATTGTGATCAGTCCCTTTCTGTTCATTATTTTATTTACCCTTTTCTGAAGGCAGACTTCATGTGTGGAGTAGAAGACAATTATGGGGAGCATTTTGGGCTCTGTATTTGATGATGTGCCATTGGAGTCAGCAGCTTCTGCCTAGCTGGGTAGTAACTGAAATCCTCTGATTTTTAGTGAAAAGGATTTAGTGCATTGATCCAGTTTTCAGTGGACAAATGTCATTACTTCTGAATTAAAGACATCACAGCTGCTCTGTCTGCCAGTGGCCCTGTACTGAGAGCTGCTGTTAAGTGACTGTGGAAACTGATTTGTCACTGCCACAGCTGGGTCAGAGCAACGCTGAAGTGTGGATCTCTGTAAGGTGAGCAGAGGGACTTGAAAGCCCCATTTAAAGAGCATATTCCAAGCACAGTTATGGACTCAGATATGAATCAAAGGTACTTTGCAGTCGCAGAGAAAAGCATTTGTCTGAGCGGCGCAGTGTTCCCGTAGCTGTGGGAAGCTTCAAATCCTCAACTCAAACCCATTTGATAAACGCTTTCTGCAGCAGTAATAAGATTTCTCACCTCACAAATACCATCATCGGTTAATCCTCACACATGTAAATATTAGATCTTTCTCTCCCAATTGAATGTAAGCTTTATGAGGAAGAAAAGCAAATTCATACCCACACGGCATCCAGCAAGAATCACTGCATGAATTATTAAAAGCCAGCATTCAAACCCTTCCCTTTCTGGGAGTAAAGGGTTGCTAAGGTGTACATTCCTCATAAAGCTCAATTTGAAATTAAAGAATAGCTTATATCCATTTTGGCACTTATCTGTCTACCTCTTCATTATCCATCTGGTTAGGACTCTTTCAGGCTTCTGAACTCAAGGTTAAATTCTAACCCCTCTAGAGATAATAGGGTTGAGCCATCAGAGCCAAAAGGATTAAAACTACATCCTTAGTGATTTTGCTGTGAGTTTACACAGCTTCCCAGAGCCCAGCACTTAGTAATAGTTCAGCAAATCCAGAGATTCTAGGAATTAGCATTCCAAATTGTAAACAGTGGGATAGACAAGCTGTTCCACTTGCCTTCACTTTTTGGACAAATTCTGCTAGGATGTGTGTAGAGGTGGCCATGCAGAACATACAGTTCCAGTGTCACCCACATGAGAAATCCTCTTTCTTTGCTGTGTCAGTCAGACCATCTGCAGGATGAAGAGAAAGGGATGGGTATTTTGGGTGGTTGCAGCCATCCAGGTGTCTGCTGCCTGCTGTTGACTCTGCAGCTCAAAAACACCAGGGAATGTTTGGATGCTTTGGTCAACATTTAACTCAAAAAAGAACCACAGATTTCACTGTAAGGCCATTGAAATCAGTGAAAAAGTCCACCTTCACTCTTTGGATTTTCGATAAGCTTCAGTTTTATTTCATCTGCACACAGATGTTGAATCATCCTCCAGTCCAGGGCTGGGGTCTTTCACAGCCCCATGCAAGGTGTGCACTCAAAAAATTGCACACTTGATTCAAAAATATGCTGGAATCCTTTCCTTTTTTGCCTTGAGTGGACTCAGAACAGTATCACAGGGAGATGTGCCATTGCTGTAGCTCTGTCTGTGAGCAAAAACCACATTGCTCCTGTGTTGAAGCTGTCATTTGTCAGGGATACCCAAGCAAGAAGGTCTGGCAGATGCACACACGGCTTTGCTTTGGAGACAGAATGAATGAAAAATGAGCCACTGAGTGTCTGGCTCGTGGCAAGCAAGCACACACCAATTCATCCTTTGGATTGGTGTCAAAATGGCATCTCAGATGAGCCAAGAATGACACATTTGGATTCCAAATGGCAGAAAACCCCTGTTGGTCACACAGCAAGACAGGAGTTCAAGGTCTTGGTATCTCCAGAAATACCAGTGTACACTCATGCACATGTACTGAGAATAGGTCCTACCCAAATTAGCTGTGGAAAACCTCAATAAAACTTATACCCAGAGTCTTTAATTCATCTAGAAATGGAAACACACTCCCACATCCACCTCTTCTTAGGTCAGCCCTCTCCCACCATGTGCTGTGCTCCTACTTTCTTTGGTCTCCTACTTCCATTCTCACTGTTTCCTCAAATTAGGACCCTTTCTAATTACTAGCTCTCCTCATCCCAAACATTTAGCCTTGTTTTCCCTAAAAACAAGTCCCTGGAAGGACTGATGTCACCACAGAGCATGGAGCTGACCCCCTTTACACACTTTAATCAGACCAACCTACAGCCCTTGGCAAACTGTGGCCCATCTCCCCAGCACAGAGAATAATTAATGGCAGCATTGCTCTTCATTGCACTTCCCGGGATTCAGTTGGCATTCCAGAGCCTCTGTTATCAGACAATTACAATTTAATTGTTTCAGCACACACACTTTTATTTAAAAACCCTCTCTGATTATTGCATTTGCATGTTGTCTATAATTTGCTTTCAGAAAGGAAAAAAGGCATCAAGAACAGCATTCAATCTAAAGGCACATTTCTAAGACATTTATAGCAGGCTACTAAGTGCCTAAAGAGGAGTTGGAATAACTACTTTATTAGAACAGCTTAAATGGTAGAGTCTGTAAAAAATGATTGAAACACTTTTTTTTTTACTAGATTATTTAAACAAGCATTTCACAAAGGTAACATCCAGTTAATTTTTAATTATTTTCCATTGCATTGAAATGTACAAGAATACAAATTACCTTTTTCTCTTTTATTCTACAGAAATGCCCTGTGGGATGTTTAGTGTAGCTGTCTCTACATTCTTGTCTGTGGATAAAGAAGACCTGGAGGGTTTTACATCTCCTGCAGCTTGTTAGGGCCGGGATTCCACGGAATGCTTTTTATTCCCCAAACGTTGTTCCTTCTCTGCTCTTCTGTAAGGAGAACTCATGTTGTATCCTGAGGCGTAGAGGAGAGCAGGGAAACCTACTGAGTGGAAGCAAATAATGTTCTAGTTCACCCCCAAAGGCAGTGTTACAGCAATTAGGAACTGACTCTATTGCTTATTTGAAATAAAAACGGTACTAAAATTTGCATGCATTTAACCATTTCTAGTCAAGAAGGTTATTCCAGCACCTTACACCCATTTGCAATATCTGTCACTTGCTCGTAACAGCATCATTATACAACTAGAACAACACTTCAGACTGCTATCAGTTGGCCTTTTGAAAAGGCAACCTCCAGACCAAGTGAGATCAATAGGATTTAAAAACATACAAGGTAGGTTTTGGTCAAAATGCTGCCAGGATGTGCTGTAACAAACCCCTGGGAGCTGCCTGTGAGGTTTCTGTATCCGGTGCTTTTGGGTTTGTGCATTTGTTTCCCCTCTGCAAATCAATCCTCTGCCTCAGGGACATCATCATTCAGAGCTTGGCTGACCCTTGGGTTGTGAAGGGGTTCTTCAGCAAGCACTGCAAAACCAAGCTACGCTGTGGCAAGTTAAAAGAGATGCTGCTGCAACTCTTAGTTAGGGTTTTCTAAAAATTGCTGGTTGTTCCATAGAGCTGTTCATGGGCTCGGGCGATGCCTCCTCCCAGCGTAGTTAGAAAGATGAGTTGGTTGGTGGGAGTGTGGGGGTGGGAATCCAAGGGTAGGAGCAGTTTAATCATCTTTCCCCAAATTTGTTTTCACTAGCCAGAGGATTTTGTAGATAGGAGATGATAAATCCCTAGCAACACAAACCCCTGACAGATGGTGTTAAATGGTTTTGAGAATATTTCAAAATCTGCCCTACTTTTTATTCCCCAAATGTTGTTCCCTCTCTGCTTTTTTTTTTTTTTTAATACAGAATTTTCCTACACTGTCTCCCACATTCTCATTTGTGTTATAATTTATGCTTCCTTATGCTCCAAACCGGAATCCAAATCACCAATTTAAATGGAGAAACAACCTGCTGAATTTTAAAGCCAGTTCTTTTCCTCCTGTTGGGCTGGGTACCCAATCTGAGAAGAAAGAGGGTGTATCAGGCTGATCAGAATTTACTTCCCATTCTCCAGGAAGGATTGTGAGGGTACAGCACATGTGAATCAAGGGAGAGCTTGCAACCAGACCCATTCTGCAGAGAAACCAGCAAATTCTCCTTTAACATGAGCTTTGGTGAGTAAAAACTTTGTCTCCTTGGTTTACCAGGATGGGAATCCTGTGTGTAACTTCATGGAGCATTGTAGGACTAGGAATGGCTCCTTAATGGTGTGCAAAGAAACAGAAAAATGTGAGGTTTATAAATGTGGGAGGAATCAGCTTTTGCAGTTTACGTGAAAAAGGCTGGTGTTTAGGAAGTCTCTGGGTCAGCCCCCTGGGAGGAACCTAATGGGTTCCAGCTTCCTTTCAGAACCAGAAGCCACCTCCTTCTTGCAGACAGAGCCCAAAGTCCAATCCCTGAGACAACTCATGATGCATTGACAGAAAATAAAACCAACAAAACCCCCAAACAAAAGCAAACCCCCTCACACACACACTCATACAACCAAACATAGACAGAAAAAAACCCCAAAGCAAACAGAAAAAAGCGTGCATCTTCTTTTGGTTGGTATGAAACATCAAATCAGGACAAATCTTTTTTTCCATAGAAGGTGTTGTCCATATCTTCATCAGTGCTCATTAGTGACCTCATCCTAAAGCAAAGGAAGATCAGACACTAATTGCTGTCCTTTTGCTGAGGGCTCTGTTACCTTCTCCATGGAGATTTGCTCCAATTACTGCTCTGAGGGCAACTGCTTTTTCTAATCAGGACCTGCAGATGGAAAAGGCAAACCTCACCTTTTGTTCAAGACTTCATCGTGTGCTAGTCAAGGTAGTCTCACAGCAGTAAATACACTTTCAGGAGAAGAAGTCTACAAATCAGAAGTTAAAATTGCACAGGACAAAATAAATTGATCTAATTTCCTCTTTCACACCCCCAGATTTTTCTCTTTTTGCCATCTCTGGTCACATGCTGATGTTGTATATGTTTTACCAACTCATCAGATGATGCTGAGGGCCAGCACAACTTCCCAATCTGGCAAAAAATGAATCTTCCCCCTCACCCCTCCTTCCAAAAAAAAGGGATAGTGAACTGTTTTCCATACAGTTCACCAAACTAAGCAGGACCAGAGCACCAACAGCTTCGATAAAAAGGAGAGGCAGAGCAGGAAAGAGGAAATGAGAAGAAAGTGTGTGACAGATCCTGTCTTTTCATGGCAGCTCAGATGTTCCTGTAATCACACCCCAAATGTGACCATGAAATGTGTTTCTTTGCTCCTGCTTTTACTTTGTGCTTGCCCCATTTAGTCTGGAACCCAGTTTGCTGCAATGGGGACCTTGCCCTTTGAGCACTTGCCTGTCTCCATGGGTCTGGAAGCAACAAAGTTCACCAGTACTTTTGGTGGACTTCAGATTTGAAGGATGTCAAGACACCCTTAAGTCTAAACTGCCCTTGAGGACAAGAACATTGAATATTTATGGATGCCTGAAGAGAAAATGTTGAAGAGCTCACAGCTGACAGCATTTTAACAGGATGCATGAACTAGATTCCTGCCTATTTTCCAGCATGTGACTAGGAATGCTGGCTAATAGGCGGGAAAAGAAATATGTAAACTTGTTTTCTATGTATGGATGATTATCATTTAGCAGCCAATTACAAGCTGCTGCCAGTGACCTTTTTCTGGGTAGACCAACCCTTGCTACAGACAGAGATATATTTGTGTCCCACTGGAGATACCTGCCTATGGACTGCAGAGGGAGCCAGGGCTGGCTCTTGAAGAAGTACCTGTGGCCATACCTGTGGCCTTGAGGGCTTTTAGTTCAGCTAAAATGCTGAAAAAAATTCTGTCTGAATCCACATCTCACTGGAGACTCCCAACTCACCCTGCCTGCCTGGTGGCTGCCTATTCATATATCCCCAACCAACTCCTTTGTGCCCAAACATCTTCCACAATGGTATCCACTTAGTCCTCAAAATTTAACTGCAAAAATATAAGCCCCAAAGACCTTCTGCTTCCAACAAGGTGGAGGTTTATTCACTTGTGTGGCCCCAAAATCTTTCTCTGCAGAGCAGGCACCCTTAGGAGCTCTCCAGGTTTTCTTTGCATTCCTGGGTGTGACTGTCTCTGGCAGTGCAGCCTCCTGGAGGTAGAACTGCCATGGAGACCCAGAGCAGCTCGGTATGGATGGAGATAAAGTTAAATAATTACTCAGACAGCACTGGAGAGGGCTAAGGGTGACCACTGCATTACAGCAATTCTCATATCCAAGGGCGACAGGAACTCCACGAGGAATGAAGGTTCATGGAGGATGTGCTAGAAACTGATTTATCCTGATTTTGATGTGCAGGATGTTGTAGTGGATGTGAAATTAAGAAAAAGATCATGCTCAGAAGCAGTGACATAATGGGTACCACTGTCTTGCAAGTGGTAAAGAAATATGTTTGGATTCAATGATCTTAGAGGTATCTTCCAATGATTAATGATTTTATGATTCTTTATTAGAGCCAGTGAAAGCCTTTTCTGTAGCTCCCAAACACTTGCTTGCAACATCATTTGCAGAAAGAAGCAGTTTTCAAGTTTCCAAGTGCCAAATATGCATTTTCCTCCCTCTGAGGAAAGATCTTCCCTCCACTGGACAAATTTTCTATGAGGAACAGAGAACAAAACACAACCAACCAACCCATCAACCAACCAAAAATCAGAGTAAACCTATATTTGGCCATTCTGAGATTCACCAATCAAATGATGACTCCCTGGCTTTTAAAACCCAGACAGTGAAGGGGGACCCAAAAGCCATAAAATCAAAGTAAAGAATGGAAGGTTCTGGAGGGAGAAAGACATACTTCATGATCCCTAATTCTGAGGTGGGTTGTTATCAGGGAAGATTTCTTTCTGTTCCAGTCCCTCTGGTGCTTTCCACAGGCAGTGATTTAGACACCAAAAACCCCTTACATTCCAGATATATTTAAAAACATTCTGAATGGAAAACTCCAATGAAGTCACAGCAGAAATGGAACCACTGATATGTTTAGTTGGCAGTTAAAGGGTGGTTCCTACCCATTCTAACAGTGACAATTCAGAGCAGCCTTTGGTTGGTTAAAAAAGGGAACTGGTTAATTTTACAGAAGATTTATATTTTCTCAGATATATTTTCCTGCTCTGTTTTTCTATTACTATTTCCCAGCCTCAAATTGCTCTAATCAGCCTCATGTCGTGGTACAGGACCAGGCACCACTTCAAACAAGAGTCTCAGCCCTCCCATTGCTCCACCAAGGTTATTTTGTTCCTTGGCAGAGCTCAGAGATGGCTTGAGGCTAAAAAAGTCCTGATAATAATTTTACATGTAAACTCTAATTACAGAAGGAGGATATAGAAGGGATTTGCCAGGTCACCTTCCCACTGCACGAAACCAGGGTCAGTGCAAAGACCTTTGGGACACCACAAGAAGGTGATTTTACCTCTGCCTTGCTGTTTCTGCAGAACAGCCCACGTAGCCCAGGTGCTCAGCTGGGTGAGGCATCGCTGCTTTAGGCTCTCTGATCTCCAGGACCAGCTGCCAGGTACAGGAGAGGGATTATTTTAATGTAAAAGGCCGATGAAGCCTAAAAATGTCACTGCCCTACCAGACAGCTGTGAGAAAGCAAAGTGTGAGGATGTACGGTACTGAGAGGAGGCAGGAAAAAAATAAAACCTGTTTACAAGAGCTTGGTGATTCACATCATGTCAATAACTCAGAGATAGACGTAGTTATGCAAATGTCAGACATCATGTTTGAACAAAAGGTTACTCACTCACACAACCTGAAGCTTTTACTGCTAATGAAGCATTAACTTCCATCTCAATATGGGACCATGAGGAATTTAGGACTTTTTATAGCTCAGCTCATGAATGATTGAGTGATATAAAAATAACAATATCCTGTACCTCACTCATCTGAGACAGAGGATTTAGTTTCCTCTTTTCTTTCTACCTGGAGTTTCTAATTGACAGGAAAAATTAAATCTTGATTTTTGTTTGTCATTTTACATTGTGGGATGAGGCAGTTAGAGAACAGTGACAGCATGAGATGCAGGTTGTGCAAAACGCTGCCAAGCCTGTCTTACACCAGTGAGGAAGTTGGGACATGGGCAATTTTAGGCCTGTTTTAGGCACAGAGAAGAATATGTTTTCTAAATTACTTAATTAAAAATGTAGAATAGAATAGCATAGAATAGAATAGAATGGAATAGAATAGAATAGAATAGAATAGAATAGAATAGAATAGAATAGAATATTCAGAAGAGTCATACATCAGTCATCTAGTCCAAATGTCCGACTACTTCAGGGCTGGCCAAAGGATAAATTATGTTATTAAGGGCATTGTCCAAATGTCTCTTTAATACTGACAGGCCTGGGGCATTGACTATCCCTCTAGGGAGCCTGTTCTAGTGTTTGACCACCCTCTCAGTGAGGAAATGCTTCCTCATGTCCAATTTAAACCTTCCTGGTACAGCTTTGAACCATTCCCACATGTCAAAACTGGATACCAGGGAGAAGGTGTCAGCATCTCCCTCCCCTGTTGATTGTCTGCCAACCAGCACCTCAGACCCCTTCCTGCAGGGCTGCTCTCTTGCCACTGCCCTCCCACTTGACACTTGTTCCTGGTATTGCTCCATCCTAAGTGTAGAATCCTGCGTTTTGGCTTGTACATGGAATAGAGGCAGTTGTTTTCCAGAAGACCTTCACCTGCAAGTCATTACTTCAGTCCAAACTGTGGTCCAGGGGACTGCCCTTTGTGCTGTGAAGCTTTTATGCAAAATCAAATTAAGCACTGCAATTTGCAGAATTTGTCTGTTCTAATGAGCCTGAACTATGGAGAGTTTTAGAGTTCACTGAGATCTGTAGTTGCTCAGAGGTTTGGGAGCCACTGGCAAAGGGAATGCACCCACTTCATCCAGGGCCAATGGCAATCAGTGAGGAAGTCCTGATTTGGAAGAGGTTTTTTTTTCTTAGAGGTGAAAATAAGAAATAAATAGCAGAAGCTGTCTTTACACTCATGACTTTTAGATGACTGAGCCTGAGCTGCAGGCTCCAACATTTTCTGCCCCTGCAGAGGGATGTAGACAAATCCTCCTGATCACCTCGTGCAGCTAAAAGAGATCAAATCCTAACCCAACACCCCCTCCCCTGCGTGGCATCGCTGCTTGATGAGAGCTCATATTGCTGAGATATAGAGTTTGCAGGGAAAATACATCTTCTTTAGCACCTTTGTGCTGAAGGTGATATGTTGGCAGAAGAGAAAATGAAGCAGTAGTTTTAAAGGCAAGATATTAAACAGAAACACTTTTGAGGGGGTAATGATGGAAGGAGAAGGGGAGAAAATGAGTTAGAGTCCAGCATGAGCTACCTGGGTCGGGAGGGTTAATGAGATTTTGGGTAAGGCAAGAGCACTACACACAAACATATCTGTGTGGGAGACTTGGCTGTCAACCTGCTCAGCCCACTGGGCTCACCAAACCTTGTGCTCTGAGGCTGCAGCTTCACACCAGACTAATTCAGTCTGATAATTGGCGGCTGCAAGTTGTCCCCCATCCCTTCTCTCCTCCAGCTGCCCATTCCTATCCATTCCTTTTGTGCCAGCCCCAGATGTCACCAGCTTCTACTTTCTTGAGTGAGTGTATGAGTGCAGGAGCAAATCTATATCTTAAAAAATTTTAAAAAAAGGGAATTGTTTTTGGAGTGTGAGAATTGTTTTTGGAGTATGAGGTTGCCATATAGTCATCCTAGTCTGGTATAAAGTGGTACTGAAGCTAAAAAGGTTGTATGATGGCATGACCCTCCAATTCCCAGCCCTGCCCACTCCCTTAGGTGGATACTTCTGCTCCTATAAGCATGGAAGTTTAAACTACACTTGGAGGTAAAATGGGATTTGTCTGATCATCCCACTGTGCTCTTTATTTGTTAGCACACTCCACGGTGGGTTCCTAGCAGAGCCTCAGTTTTAGCAACAGTTTATAAGTGAAGAAGTCTTGAACCTCATTTGGAGAAGGAGACAAATTTAATTCTGTTGTTGTGACAGAAATATTCATTTAGACAGAGGTGGCATAAAACAGAAATCTCTCCACGATTTAAAGGTCACTCTCACACACATAATGTTAGAAAACTTGCACAGGCAAGAGGCAAACCACCTACATTACAGTGATGGCTTCCAGGTTCTTTTGAATTTGCACAGAAACTGCCACAGTTTCTGCAGCAGGTCAAGTAAGAGGGACAAAGAAGCAGCCACATTACACATTTTGGAGGGTCAAACTCCAACAAGGGTCAGCAGTTCAGCAAGTTTTCTTTTAGGTCAACATAAGAAAGACACCTAATTTGAGCAACACATAATCGAGCAAGCTCCTGCAAGGATGTTTTATCACATGGTGGTGGGATAGCATGGAAAACAGAGTGAGGATTGTAAGTTTAGGGAAGATCCAGGGTGAAAGAAGCTGAAGGCATCTTCTTCTGAGAGATGAAGTGTGTGGGTTATTTTCACCTTTGTCCGTAGAAAAGTACCCCCAGGCTTTAGGTCTTTAAAGAGGAAAGGACCAATTTCTCAGCATCAGCAGTGTTTGGCCAACTTTTTATTTGAATGCTGGGTTTTTTTAATCTGGGTGATAACATGAGTCTGTGGCACAGGGAGCAGGGTGAGACTGACTGCACACTTGGGTTGGCATCAGTGCCTCTACAAGACATCCATTCTCCCTCCCAGAGAGGGAATTCTCCAGGCTTTGGAAATAATTTATTCTCCTCCTAAACTAAAGGGAGATTGGGTGACTACACAAATGCCCAGATCAGGTGGGCTAGGTGTACAAAGTTAGGTGGGTCCCAGCCCTAGGAGTTAAGATGTTGTGAGTGGAAGCTCTTTTGTTGTGTCCAGCCAGGGAAACAGGACTAGAATGCCAAGGTGATGATGACAGCACAGTGAGCTCTGGGTCAGGAATGGGTTTCCATGGTGCACTAACAAAAACAGTAATTTGAACAGGAGATAAGTGCCATAAAGCCTTCAAAAAGAGTCATCTTTAGAGCCTGGATGAGCCTAAGAGCTTAAAAACTGCTCTCATCAGGATTTTTTCCTTATAGTGAATTACTGCAATCCTCTTCAAATCCATAAGAAGTCAAATGTTTCCTTTAGTAGCCCATGGAAAGGCATTAGAGTCTGCCTCGTTTTAATAGTAATAATGACAGTCACTTAAGGGAAATATTTAGCATTTGATAAAGACTACAGATGGTCTTCATCTCAGCTAATAGCTAAAACTTGCAAATATTCAAGCAGAGAAAGGCTCACGCTGATAATTTCTCAGACTCCCATTGCCTCAAGTCCAGGACCTTGGTCTGAGTAAAGACAGCTGGAGACTTCCTTCAGATTCTCTGTATCTCATTAAAAAGTTTTAAAATAGAGGTGGAGAGTCTGCACAGATCCTCCTTCACATCGACTTTGTGCCAAGGTAAGACCTTTAAAAGTAATGGAGTTACTCCTCATTACTTTTGAGGAGCTGAGTGATTTTATCCATTTTAACCTTTTGCTGGGTGTTGGGAGGTGCCATTTCTCTAAGTATGACCTACATCTTGATGAAAGTTATGAAAGTTATAGTAAATAAGTTTTTTATAGTAAATAACTTTAAAATACCTCTTCATTGTACAGTTAGAGCCAGGCTGTGTAACAGCAACCCAGTGAAATTTTGTCTGTGGTGTCCATTTTGTAGTATTCCATGCTTTCTTCTCCAGGCTGCTTAAGTGAAGAAGACAGAGGATGCAGAGTGAGGGAAAGAGAAACAAATATTTTGTGCTGTCCTATTACACAGGACACAGATCTTTCAAAGGTTTCACTCAAACCATGAGATCTTTCTTGGAGATTGTGACTGCTGGCCACCAAAACCACCTGCTAAGTACCTGAGCACCTGGCACTGAGTACCTGGAGTGGCAGCCAGGAGGACATAAATAATAAACTTGGAAGCAAGCAAGCTTTGAAAGTCAGCCTTGAGGTCACCACATCCCAGACACCACAAGAATCTGTGATGCAAAAACAAAGAGCCTGAGTGGGAGGAGAGGCGAGGAGTCCGTTCTGCTCTTCAGGCAGATGCTCAGGCTGAGGAGCATAAAAATAACGCTGGGAGTGTCTCTCTCAGTGCCACTTGGAGAGGGCAAGCAGCAGTGCTGCTTCCTGAGAAGAGCTGAGTGCCAGGTGTGAGCTTGTAACTTATACATTCTAAAAATTATCCTCATCAAGGCTGTTCTGATTTTGGTTTTTTTTTCTTTTAAAAACTTCTCTTGTGCAGTGCTGTTGGTAAGAAACACTAAGAAGAAGTGGCCAGAAGGGAACACAGTGAGCATTTAGGGTCTTCTGCCTTGTTCCAGTCAAGTAATTCTGAGGAGGTCACATCATAAGAAATTACTTATTTTGAGTTATGGCTTAGGAGAGTTTGCTTGGTGATTTATCCTGAGGTCTGATAGGAAGATGGGAGCTGGGAGGTCTCCACCACTTGTGCTTTAGCTCGAGATGAACCCTCAAAAACACCATGAGACAGGTAGAGGTGAATAACCAAGGTATTCTACAATGGATTTCACCTTGGAGTGTTTTTTTCCACACAATGCTGACTTTTTCAAGCTTCCTGCTGGTACCAAACTATTCTTTCTTACCATTTCTATCCTGCAAAGAAAAAGAATTTAGGGTTCTTTGTCTCTGCATCACAGAGAACAGAGCTGAACTGTTATGAGAACAGTTCAACTCTATGTACCAAAAAAACCCACTGATATAGTTTTCGGCCACTTGGCAATCTAATTCAAGTTTTGGGCTGAGTTCTGCCCTATTTATATTGGAGATGCAGTAAAGAGAGGCAGGGAAGCAGTGAAATTTCCCCAGCAATGATTCTTCAGAGTACACAGGGGTGGCTGTCCCACCTGTGAATGCTTTTAAATATTGGATGATGCGGATCACAGATCTGATCAAACTGTGCAAAACCACTGGTCTGAGTGGGAAACCCATCCCAGTGAGCAGTGCTCAGCTCATGCTTCATCAGGAATTTTAACACACCCTCCCTGTTACCTCTCCTTATCCTCACAAAGGACTCACCTGGAGCATTTGCTGCCAGAATCACCCAGAGGGGCACATTTCACACTGAGGGTTTTAAAAGGAATTCCAAACTGTGAGATGATGCCTCCCAACAGGGGGGGAATTGTCATGCACAGAGGTCCCTCCCTGGCTCTAAATCATCCTGCTGAGATGCAGGGATCCAGCCACAAATCCTGTTAGCTCAGGAGAAATCAATGCCTAATGTTTCTGTACCTTTAAATTGTACACAGCCATGCAGAGACACACCTTGAAATTGTTTATAAGTGTATTTAGTTATACATATAATTACACAGATGCATGTAATATATGCATGAATGCATGTGTCACACTGGGTCATTAAATCATTGATATTTTAGACTTGTAGAAATACAGATATATTTAGGATATAGATATTTCTGCCTCTTTTTATGTATATATATAAGTACACACATAATGTATATAAAAATAAATATAAATAAATATATAATTATGTATTAGTATGTAAAAGATATTACAAATATTAAATAAAACATATATAAAATATAAGATATATTTTTATATTTTTATGTACATATAAGATATACATATAATATAATATAATATGTATCTATATATACCTATGACTTATAGACAATCTTGTAGAAATTAGCCTAATTCTTCTGCTTCATAATTTGATGCTGTTGAATTTCTCAAGTTTGGTTCATTTGTTGGTTTTTATACATGAGGGAGTCTATGGAAAGATTTGAGATCCTTTTGCAGTTGCCCACATTTAAGTTTTGTTTTCCTGTGGAGTAGGAAATTTTGCCAACCCAGGCAGCTTCCCACTGGAAGCACCTGGAAATGGAAATTCTTAATCAGTGGGTGAAGAACAAATGGATTTTTGAAATGGATGTTTCTCTGGGTCTTGGTTTATCATTTCTGAGCCATGCCAATTAAAGACCTTGTCAACACAAATGATTTCTATTGAGTTGGTATCTGTGGAGAAGGATCTCTGCAGCTGAATTCAGCAGGGAAGGAGGCATAATCCTGATGCAATTCCCTCCTCCAAAGGCCACACGGTGTGGAGACTTTTCTAAAAGAATCGCTAACAGGATTTTTTTTCCTTTAGAAAACGTTTCTGTTGTATAAAAAAGAACAGTTCCTTGTTCCTGGTGCTCCCCAGGGTAAGGCTGACACAACAAGGCTCTGCAAACCTTAACTGGAGTTGTGGCACATCCACCTCGTGTCACTGTCACAAAACACACCAAAGAGTTTCTTCCTGCTTGAAAACTTCTCTTGACACAGGCTTCTCTCTCAAGAGCCTCTTCTGACACCACACCAGTGGCAGCTGCATTATACAAGCAGTAAGGTCCAGAATCCTTCTAAAATACTTACCCAAACCTAAACTAGCTAAGCCATTAGTCTCCAGGCAAAATTCTCTTCAGCTCAGACAGGTGAAACTTCACCTTTTTCACATGTTTCTAAAGTTAAACCCAATTAAACTCAAAGAATGGACAGCACTGCTGTGACATCAATTTTCTCATGTAGAAAACCCCTGAGATATTTGTTCTCTGAGACTGGAGTGCAGGAAAGAATGTTAAAGTAGCAGAAAATATTTGAATTTCTGTTAAAGTTTCAAAACCTCACAGGAAACAACTACCCAAATCTGCGATAATTTCACTGCCCTTATGCACTCAGGGTTTGCTGTATCAAAACAACTGCTTGTGATTTATCCTTTTAACCTGTGAATTTTACTCTGTGATCCATGGGTTTATTCTGGTGTGTTAACTGTATAAAAAAGGTTTGTGAAAGGTTATTAGGAAGATCAATGTTATAATTAGTTGGCCAGTATTTGGTTTAGATGGGATTCTTCCAGTGGGAAAATATCAGGAGTCTATAAATAATAAAAATAAAAAAGATAAAATCTCTACAAATTAGGCAAAAGAACCAGCCTGTGTTTTCTGCAAGACCATTCATACCAATAGATCACTTCATAAAATCTCCAATTTATATTCATGTGCAAGAAAGAAAGGAGCAAATTTTAATGACCACAAGGATCTGCTGTGATCCAGGGTACAGTGAAGTAAATGGAATTTCCTTCCACAAAGGCAAACAGAGCCGATGGTGGGAGCAGAGGAAGTTTTCTGAAGTTGACCATTTAATAAGCTTTGGATAAGATGATTTCATGGGTCCTTCTCAGCAGCAGTGCCCGGGTTCCTGAGGAGCAATCTTGGGATTTGACCTCAGACTCCTGCAGGTTATAAGGATCTGCTCAGGCTTCTGGAGGTCCCTTCAGTCCCTCAGGACTCACAATTCTGGATGTGCTAAAATTAGTAATTCTCACTGTTTTGATGATTCTCTGGCTGCTGGGTGCAGCTCCATTCTTTTCTGCTCAGCACTTCCAGTGCATCACTACCCTCATTTATTTATTGAATTAATTATTTTTGTCTGACCCTTTCTAAAACACCAGGAAGATACGTTCTGCTAATTGCTTTTGGATTATTTAATTGCTATTTAATACCAGAGCAGTGCTGTCCTCCCCCTGTATCTGAACATGTTGGGTCACATGCTCAATCTGTTTCCACATTCTGCTGTTTTGAATAATCCTTCAGGTTGGAAATAAGGGTAGTAACGAGAGTAACTGTGGTAACTGCACTGCTCTGATGCAGCACAGAAATGTCTGGACAATCCTCTGTAGAAAGAAACAGAAAGAAAATCAAGGGGATAACAACTGCCTTGGAGCTTTACAGCTGGTAATCTTCAACAGTTAATTAAAAAAAAAAAATTAGAAGAAGTTAAACTGCATCACAAGGGTTTGGAAGACAAATAAGCCTGTGAGTTTATCATCCACATGCTGGAAGTTCGTGGATAGGGATGCTCACAGGAAGGTCTGTCTGCAGCCTCAGTAAAACCAGTTCAGGAGAAAGCAGAAAACCACCAGTATCAGCATTATCTGATATTTTCTTTGTACTAAATTTATTATGGTGAAAATCAAGCAGTGATGTAGTGTAGTGTAGTAATCGAGCTTGGTGTAGTAGAAAATGGGTATAGAGTGAGCAAACTCTTCACATCAAGAAATACATAGAAAGAAGAAAAACAGCAAACCAGAAAATTAAAAAGACGAGATCCTGCAGAGATGTTTAACCCAGTCTTTATTTTGCAGAGATTTATTATGCAGTTTAAGTTAATACAGCTTTTCCTACAACTCAAAAGATACCAGAAATACTTGTGTTGGCTTCCTGAACCACCCTCTCCAGGTGCAGTTTCTTTTCAGGGATGCCACTTTGCCTGACTGAACCTCTTGACTTCAAAGTGGAATAAATAAGTATTCAGCGAGAGAAACATGCCCAATATTTAGCACTGAAATGGGAAAAAATAGACTGACCATTTTGGCAAACCCAGGAAACCTCCGTTCTTTTAAATTCCATCCTCATCTCAGGCTGGAAGTTATTATCCATGACATGTGTCGTTATGTCACATGAGGTTGCTTAGAGTTTTTTTGACACTCAAATAATTAGTTATCTGCTATTCCCAGCTATTTATAGTCACTGTAAATGCCTGTTTTATTGGATATGTGTGCTCTTTGAATGGTGCACAAGCAGCTGCTTCAGTTGCTTAGCATTTTATGTCTTTATATCATACTAAGATCACTGTCTCACATGTCACACAAAGCCAGTGAGCGATAAGAGGCTGGAGCAGAATGAGATTAACCCATGAAAAGACAGATTTCCCAGGGATATGGATGGTTTTTCTGTGATGTCACCTCATGGCAAACATGGTCAGTGGTGTGAGGAGGAAACTCAGCTTTGCCTTTTGTGTTTCTCAGCCATATTTCAAGAACAAAAGCCATCCCTCTCCTGAAAAGCATTTTCAAGATGCTATGCCAAGTCTGAGCAGTGCTCAAGGAAGACGTGGGTTTTGCTGAAGGGATAAATTGATTGGAGAGATAAGAAAGGATGCTGCCAGGAGAAGTGACTGCCTCTCTGTCAGCTTTAATTTACATTGCCCTTGCTGGACTTGATCATTTCTTTGAAAATACATCTTAACTTACTAGCAAATAAAATGGGCCAGGGCCCATTTCTGGGCTTCAGGGGAACACAGTGACACCTGAACTCTCTTCTTCTGAACCCAGGATGGGCCAAGCTCTTGTGTGCTGCACCCACATCCTCCTTGGCGTGATGAGAGACCTGGTGCAGGAACAAGTCAGTGCTAAAACATCCAAACAATGGCTTCATCTGGCCTGAGTAATCTCCTGGACATTTTTAGTTTATTATCAAATGAAGCCTGGGAGACACAGCACTGGAAGGTGATGGATGATGACCCACAAGTTGCAATCCTTTTCATACCCTTCTCTTAGGATATAAATCCATGTGTTTGTGGCCTCCCTTTTCCCACTGCATTTTCTGTGCAAGCGCCAAAGTCCAGCTGAGGTCTTTCCTTTGCCCTCTGTAGCTACAAAAGGAACAGTTTATTCTCACCAATGGTGAGAAAGTTTTTGGCATCATTCCCTACAGCAGCATGGTCGTGTATTCTGGAAAAACAAAGAAGAGCTAAGTGGCTTTGCTGAGCTCTATTTAAAATAATAAGTCTGGCCACGAAAGTTAAAGAGTGATTGCACAGCACCTTCCTTCATCCCAAATATTGCTGCAGCCTCTGGTCCAGTTCCAACAGGGATGGCTGAGTGCCAGGAACATCAAAAAATGCATATTAGCGTTGTTCTATAATGAGATTTTTCCTTCATAATAAATTTGCCGGATATTCCACAGCGCTTGTCCAAAATGTGATCCCTCAGGTCCATGTGGGAAATTGAACTGAGGGCAGCCCTTTCCACCCTGCCTTGTGGCCCTAATTAAACAAAAAATCCCTGCATGTGACCAAATTCTTTGCACACTACTTTTATGGATACAAATAACCTGGAGCATTGTGGAAGCTATTTATTGTCCCCAAGGCCAGAAGTGGGATCAGACCCTCTGCAATCCAACCCCATCCATCTGATCAGGAGAGGAGCAGTGCTGTAATACCTCACTTGCAGCTGCAAGCCAGCACTGGAAGCAGGCAGAGCCGTCATTCTCTGGAGAAGAGAACTGACAGAAGTTACATTTTAATACCTGATTCTACACCACTGCTCCTTGTTTAATCAGATCAACACGGATCGGGCTGATCATACTGGGAAAGGAAAAAAAAAACCAACCAGGCAGCCCAGAACAAACACGTTTGTTGAGAAACATCAGAGTGTTTGGCAGATTATGTAATGTTGCAGTAAGTAACTGCATAGCTTAATTTTATGGTTTCCATGGAAACCATCAAAATGAAAGGTAAGGGTTCAGTGTTCTTGGCTCTGAGGAGCAAATCTCTTCGTCGAGACGCGCGTTTGGGGGAGCAGGGATTTCATCTGTCTTGCCTGGCTTCGGAGTGAAGGCACCCTTCTGGAAGCTGCGGAGATGAGATGGTCTGGGAGGTGCCTGAGCCATTCCCAGCCCCAGCTGGGCTGCACAAGTGCCTCAGATGCAGATAGAGCCTCATGAATTTTACATGTGGTGTGACCTGCTGGAGATCCCAGCCCTGCTCACACAGGCTCTTGGTGTGACAGTGGGCAGCTTGTTTTCCTGTGGAAGCTTCTTACTAATGCAAAAACATCGACTCTCACCTCATTCAGGGGGGAAAAAAAGAGAAAACAGCAAAGCTGCCAAGGGTCGCTGTAGAAGGAAAGGTTTCTGCCTGTTTCTGTTAGTTTTGGGAAAGACAGGAGCCAGTTCTGCCCTTCTCTTTGCTGAGGCTTAGCCCTGCAGATCTCAGTGGTGCTGACCTTGGTGAGTTGTGTGTCTGATGTCCTTGGGTGTGATAATTATGTCTATGATTTATATTTAATGCAAGATGGAGACAGGACTGAGAAGGGGCTTGGGCAGGTCAGACCCATCAGTCCTCCCATGGTTTTGTCTCTGACACAGACAGAGGGAGACTGGCAGGTGGATGGAGAGGCTGTAACATGCTGACCCAGCCTCTCCAGGCAACATGGGCAAGAAGAAGGTCTGCTTCTGTCATAAAATCATGTAATTGTTTTGGGTTGGAAGGGATTTTTGTGTTGCCTCGTTCCACACCCTTGACATGGGCCGGAACATCTTCCAGTGGACCAAGCTGCTCAGAGCCCCATCCACCCTGGCCTTGAACACTTCCAGGGATCCACAACTTCTCTGGACAGCCTATTCCATCAGTTTGTCATGCCTGGTGCTGTGTCCCTTTCTGTAGTGCCTGTACCCAACTCCCCTTTGTTACGTGATGCTGCAGCACTGCCAGCAATCCTTCAGTCCCCAAATAAACTGCTTTTCTGGAACTTTGAAACTCATACGAACCAGGTACACAGGTGGGGCTGCAAGGAATTTGGGGTCCAGCTGTCCTTGCATCTGCTGAGCTGCTCTGCTGGGAAGAGACAAATGAGTAAAGGCACTCACCAGTGCTTCTAGAGCCAAACCCTAAGGGGTTAATTCTTCACTCCAAATTGCCACGTGCCTCCTCACTGTGCATTCAGCTCATTTCTTACTCCACCCTGCTGTCATCAGAGCTGCAAGTGAGCCATCACTTTAAGAAATGTTCTTTCTTAAAGAACCAAAATCATGAGGCAATCCCACTTATTTCCCCTGATTGCAGCAGTGCATATTAGACTGTCTTATTACATATTTTTCATGGACTCAGAAGAGACAGGCAGGCTGTATCACAAACAACCAGTGCCTGGGAGCTCCCCAAGCCATGCTGAGTCCTTCCTGGATCTGGAACCTTGGGTTGGAGCCTCTTTCCGAGTGAACAGAGAAGAGCAGTTGTGTTACATTTGCATTCACCTTTAACTGCTGTGAAGCACCTCACTCCTGGTTAGTCCTGTGCTCTGATATATTGTTCTTGGAGTGTGGGAAGTAGATGCCCAAACCCATCTGAGTGTCTGAGCTGTAATATATACACTTGCAATTACTATTTTAAAAGGCTGAGAAAATAAGGTTGAAGCAGATGTGCAAGTATTTTGATCCTTATTTGCATAATATATCTGCCAGTCTATCCCCCTGCAACTCTGATGGCTGAGAAGTGCAAATCTTTAAATCTGACATGGATTTCATCAGGGTGTTTTTTGCTTTGAAGACGAGTCTTGCTTCATCATTCAGTGTTACTGCACTCTGGTCTCCTCTTCTGCTTCTAACTCTCTTCTTCTTGCTCTGTTAATGCACTAAAAATCCGAAATACATGATGCTCAAGGTCACATGACAACCTGGTGTCAAATCTGGGATCTTAATGAGGGACAGTTGTGTTCCTTGGCAGCCCTGTGGCTGTGCGTGGAGCCCCTGCTCCTTCTCCCATAGATTCATTTAGGTTGGAAAAGGTCTCAAAGGTCACCAAGTCCCACTTGTTAACCCAGCACTGCCCTGGCCACCACTAATCCATGTCCCCAGGTGCCACATCCACACAGCTCTTAAATCTCTCCAGGAATGGTGACTCCACCAATACCCTGGGCAGCCTGTGCTGGTGCTTGACCATCCTTGCAGTGAAGAAATTTTTCCTGATATCCAACCTAAACCTCCCCTGGTGCAACTTGAGCCAGTTTCCTCTTGTCCTGTCCCTTGTTCCCTGTGACCAAAGCCTTGTGCCCACGTGGCTCAACACTCCTGCCAGGGAGTTGTGGGAAGTGTTTCAGTGTGAGGTGAGTTTTTTCTTTAATCATCTCCTGTGTGGAGTTAATCAAACTTCCTCTTTCATTCCTGGTAAAACCAGCAAGTCTGGTGTTGGATGTAAGCAACAAAGCTATTTCTAGGGGCTGGGCCTCGGCACCAACACATCTGTGTGCCAGAAACAGAAACTGCTTCCTTATTTGCATAGAAGAAAACAAAATCAATAGAAAAAAATAAATCTGACAGAAACCTAAAGGTTCTGTGTAGCTGTAGCAAGTGCACTTTGCAGCCAAACCAAAATAAACACTCAAAATCCACCTGTTTATAGTGCAGGATGAGTGTCAGTAAGAGATGGTCACCCACAAGTGCTGCTGAGCATTGGGAGCTTTTACTGATTTCCAGAAAAACCCTACAAGGCTGAAGCTTTCAGCAAATTAAACTGGCAGATACCAGTGGGATCTTAGGAGAGGAGAAATGTGTAGGTCTTCCCACAGCCTGTACCAAGTTCTGCAAGATTTTTCTCAGGAGGATCCGGATGCCATAATGTTACATGGGGTCAAAAAAGCAGCAGGAAAAAGTCATGGAAGAAAAAGGCATTGAGGGCAGTTAAATATGAGGAGTCTGAGTCTGGCTTGTTGTACTTTGATGAGCAAGTTGTTGGAGGAAAAAAGGAGTGCTTGGGGAGGCTACCTCTGGGAAATACCACGAGGGGTTTGTGCTTGACTCGGTGGTGGAGAGGAGCTGCTGACTCAGAACAGCATTTGGGGCTATTCTGGAAAAGTCAGAGTTGCACTACCCTACTTCCCTTCAGAAACAGCTTTGAGATCCTCACAAAAGGGGCTAAAGTGTACCTGGCAATGTAGGAACCAACATCTTAAGCCAGGTGGGCTATCTTAGCCAGGTGGGCTCTTCCACTCAGTCCTCATTTCAGAAGGTCTCACCCAACTCCAAATACTTCCCATTTAAAAAGTCCCAAAGGGAGGCCACAGATGGTAATGCTGGAGGTAAGAATGTTCCTGTCTCTACCTAGTCTTGTTCACCACTCAACCTGATTTTATGGATGGGAGGGGTTATTGTCTTCCACAGGAAATTTCTCATGCATGATGGATGCTTTGCCAGGGAAAATTAGATCATATGTTCACACCATCCCCCATGGAATACACGGCCCTGATGCAAAACACTTGCTGCCAGATATTAAGGCAGGAGATCTCTTCTGCCAGTGGCATTATTAAACAGCATGGGGAGAGTTTTGCATCCAAAATCCACCTTAATATTGATGTGTTCATAGGAACAGATGTCTGCTTGCTTCCTGCACAATGTGTTATCAGATTAGAGATTTTACAGCAACAGCCTTAATTAGAAGCATGTTACTATTCAGTACTAAAAGCCTCTTTCGGAGGTGTAAATCCCTGCAACACAGGAATCCAAACCTGCCTCCTCCCCAGTCCATCTACTGTGAGCAAGAGACTTTTGTCCAAAAAATTTTGCACTTTAGAAATAGATTTATCCTTATTTTCAAAGTGGGTCTGGGCACTGGATTGAATCTGAGCTTGTCCAAGGTGGGAGAGAAAATCAGTGTACAGCAGGGCAAGGAATTCAGATCCATGACCCTAAAGGGCTGGGAATGCTCTGGGAGTTCCTTTTTGTTGAATAAAGTCAACACCAAGTGTGGTGACAACACTGCAGGGCTGGGATGGTAACAGTGAACTCTTCTTTCCAGATGGGACTGCCCTGACTTTATTCTGTCCTTGCTGTGAGTATTAGAAAGCTGCTCCCTATTACCTCTTCTTTTTGCAGTTGTTTCTTTGCTTTCTTTCAAGGAACAGTGGTCTCTGGAAGAAAATCTAGTGATGAAAATGATGGGGAAAAGGGCAGAAGGGAGAGACATTTAACACCAACTAATTCTGTAAGATAGGGAATAGTGCATATTAGCTTGAGTAAGAAACCCTTTTTGTATGTGTCCCAACTGAAAATATTTCAAGGCAGGAAAAGTAATTTCCTTGTTTTTCCTACAGCACCTCTTAGCCAGTAGCTCTAACATCATTTAGTGCCTTCTAGACATGACCAAAATATAAACTTCAAGTCATTTTTGTTTCTCTTTAAAAACATCAGCACATGGCACATGGATACAAAGACATGAGGAAAGTTGAAGAAATGCATCAGGTGACTCGGCAAACTTCTTTTTTTGTCCACTCATCTTTCTGTGGGAAGGTTTGCCTGTTTGTAGCACAGTATTTTGTAAGAAACTGCTTTTAGTTAGAAAGGATTTCAGACGGATATGTGTGAAGGAAGCTCTACTTCTCAAATGGCTTTTTAGTTCAGATTTCCTTCCAGTGCTCATTTTCTCAAGTTCAAAAATGCCTTTCCATCTAAAAGAAAAATAAATCCTTTTGACCTTAAGGAATTTATTTGCTGTTAGAAAACACAGCACAACTGAACGTCAAGAAAACAAAACAAATAAAAACTTGCTTGAGAATGAACACCAAAAATATCAAGAGAAGGAGTCAGAAAAAGTATTTCTGGAGATGTTCTGCAAAATGTCTGGATCAAATTTGATATCTGAAACAACCTGGGATCAGCAGAAATTGTCTGAGCATTTACCACTCTTAGCTGGGATAAAGAAAAAAGAGTCCAAGCATTGCACGTTGTGTCTGGGTGAGAAGATGGGAATATTCCTTGGAGGAAGGAATATTTGCAGACCCATGGGAGCAAACCTTGGTTTGAGAGTAAAAGGTTCCATTAAGTTTGAAGAGGAGAAAAGCCTGGCATGACCTTCAGTCAGAAGGGAAACATCTTCCCAGATATTTCCCACATGGACTTTACAGTGCCAGCACATAGAGACCAGGAGCAAGCTCCAGTGAAGCATGTGAGACCTCCAGCCAAGAATGAGGCAGAATTTGTTGTCTCTGTAGTCTGTGATCCTGCAGAAGTCTCTTTCTTCCTGGGGTTGCATAGACTTGGTAGATGCTCTGCTCTTCTGGGCCTTGACCAGTGCTCCTGGCTCCTATATCAAGGTTCAGGTCCAAGGAATGGCTCCATAAGGAACCAGGTGAGCCTGGGAAGAGCTCATAGGGAGGTCTGAAGGTTTCATGGAAACAGATATCCTGATCCAGGGCTGAACTGGTGGCCTGAGCAGATCCAGCTCTGTTCTCAGGGTGTAATTTATCTCCACAAGTTCTCTCTCACTGTGATTATCACATCAAGCTAGACTTCATTTCTTCACTGGCAAGTTTCCAAAGCCTGCCGAGTTTTTCTTGGAAATGTTAAGATTCAGTGCTTACATTGGCTGAGTCCTTGGAAGGATGCTCTCTCTCCTCTCAAAAACCATCTAAGATGCGCTGTTTATTTGATTTTCTTTTCTTTTTTCCAATCCAAACTGGTTTCTTATCCCGAATCCGTAACGACCCTGGTAGCTCCCTTACAAAGGCACCAGCACTTTATAAATAGCCCGGAAGGAAAGTTGGGTTGTCTTAGACTTTCAGAAGAAATTTGTTCATTTGAATAGTATTTAGAGCACATTTGCATTTCCAAAATGCCTTCAAATGATTTTGCAGATGCCAGAAAAGCATCAGCTCTTTCAACCTTCTTCTGAACTCCTGCTCTTCACGCAGAAGC
Source organism: Aleadryas rufinucha (assembly GCA_013397815.1). NCBI lineage: Eukaryota > Metazoa > Chordata > Aves > Passeriformes > Aleadryas > Aleadryas rufinucha. The sequence goes on along the minus strand of VZTH01008782.1, from coordinate 290,209 downwards.
TCTGTGGAAGAGCAGCATCACTTCCCATCATCCTGGAACTAGAGGGAAACAGGAGTTGGTGGTTTCTCTGCTGGCCTCACACTGAACTCTGCTTTCAGAAGCGCTGAACGGCCTCACCTCCCACCAAAGTCAAGGCAAGGTGAAGATGCTCAGCCCCTTTGCTGGATCAACTCCCCGGTTTCCAAGGCAACTGTTCTTGGGCGAGATTTAATGAGAAGGTGAGGACAACCACGAGGCCCTTTGAACAGGCAGGGGAACGCAGAGCTCACAGAAGTGATTGTGCTTTTTAAGGGAAAAGGACAGGCAGGTGGACTGAATGGACAATAAATTATCTGACATTTTAATGGGTTAACATGATATTGCAGAAAATGACCTGAATAAAGTGGCTCAATCCCTGTGGAGAAAAGTAAAATAAAATAGGTATAATGGAAAGAGGGCCCATAAAAGGCTGAAATGGGGGTTTGTTCAAACTGTCTGAATGGAAGTGAAAGGAGCAAGTTACAACCCTTGTTACAGCCTCTTAGCAGCAGTTGGTCTCAAAATGAATTGGGAAAAAATGTATCTGTGATAACCTGACATAGCAAAGCTGGTTGGGTAAGCTCCATAAAACACAGCCTTTATCTCAGTGCCACAAATCAGAAGCTATTTGCAAGAGATTTTACAGCACAGGCAACAGGTGCTTCTTGTTCTAATGTCAAGCAGTGTCATCTGTTACAAGGAAAGTGGAATTGTTGCTTGTACCCAAAATGTCTCAGATCATGTTTATGCTGTCTCATGCATTTCTTCAGCCTAGAATTTTCCAGGTTTATTATGAGTAGACTTGCCTTTTAACATCAAGAAAGATCTTGTGAAAATAAAGACCTATCTGTGTGTGGTGCAGGAGAGTTAAGGAAATATAGACTCCTGATTCTACAAGAAACACTGATATTTTAATACTTTTCCAGTTGTAATCATTCACCTTTGTCACTAGGATAAAATCTGAGCCTTTTCAATTTGGTATTAGAAACCTTCTTTATTTAAAGTCAATCTTGACATGAAAGTAGCTCTGTCCACCACATCTCAAAAGGTTTGAGCAAACTGTAAGAGTAATTGATTCTAACCTCAATAATAATGATTTTAAGATTTTGAAAACTGTATTTTGGGGAGATGAAGGGAGGAGAGTCATATAAGATCAACTTAGAGGGGAAAAGAAGCATTTTTTAAAATTAATTAAGAGACATTTCAAGTCAAAACATTTTGTGTGGCTAATGGGGCATTTTTAATGATTTTTGTAAGCCTTTTAAATGAAGCATTGGCACTTTCAGACTTGAAAACAATTATTTCACAACTAAAAAGGAGGAATATTTCCTTTCAAAAATGCTGAAATAAAATGTTCTAACTGGTGCATGGCTGGAAAAATTTTAAAAATAAGGGAATTTTTGACAGAAAGCTCTTCATCAGTTCCTTCCAGTCAGAAGTAATTCCAGCCCTGTTGTCACCCTCTCCTACCCTGGAATCAGGTTTCAGGGAATGAAGCAAAATAAAATAAAATCAGGAGCTTCAACCTCATGACAGAAAGACATGAAACCATTATAAGGAAAACTACAGATTCAGCCTGCCTGGCGATAACCACAAAGTTTGGGGAGAATGGTAAATATGTGCCACCCTGAGCCAACAGCAGACTTATCCAACTACAGTTTCCACCCAACAGCCACAGTCCTGTGCAGGTTAAATCTCCTGGTGCTGCCAGGATGAAATAGGAGCAAAGATGGAGATGAAGAAATGACTTTTTCAATTGTTTTGGTGACTCTGGTACCACTCAGCCCAGGTAGGATGTCACCTTCTCTGCTTCACAGGCAGACCCAGAATACCTGGAGGCTCCTGCAGGCTCCAGTGCTCTGTCTTTCAATTTGGAGGCCAGGCTTTACCTCCTTGTTTTCAATCTGATATTTCATCCATTTTTATGAGGGGCTCCTTGTTACCGGTTCCGCAGAGGGTGTCACGCTTTAATACAGTCGTTGCAGGGAGAGAAGTGAGTGAACAGCTCTGCCTTCAAACACAATCCTGAAGGTCACAGTTTTAGCATCTATGAAGTGCTTTTTGGCCTCATCAGCATTTTTTTGCTCATGCTCCTTTATGGGTGACTTTAAAACGATGTCTCCAACCATAAAGTTCTCCCAGTGTTTAATCTTGTCGAGTATTTTCTTGGATGCTGTAGCCAAGATCACTTGACTAATTCAGCTTGCAAACTACTACTGGGAAGGAGTATTTATGGTAGTCCCAGCAAGGACAACCAAATTAGCTGTAGCAAGCAGCCAGCCTAGAGAAGAAATAAAACGAGGGAGCGAGATAATTTGGAACAAAATGTAAAAGACACACAAATCATTTAATAAAGGTTTTCCCCAGAGGAAACTTTCCAAGCAGCTGAACACCAGGACAGCTGAGAGGAATGAGGTCAACTGTGTTTAGAGATAATGTGTACATTTTATTTTTTAAAGTGATCATCATTTGTCAAACTTTATGGGCCAGATTCTTTCCTCAGATTAGCTGATACTGGAATTTAACTCATTGCAATAAGGTTTTGTCTTTAGTAGACAGGAAGGTGGAGAGAGTGATTTATTTCAAGGAAACCATGAAATATTCACTGAGGTGGAATGGTATTGTCTAGAACTGGGAAATAAAAATGGAGTATAAACAGGCAGAAGGATGGAATAGCTCTGCTTTCCCAAGAAGTGCAGCAAAACACTAACAAATATCTGTAATTCTTAATCAGGAGAATTTTAATCTGGGCTAGAGAACTCTCTCCCACATAGGTTCAACATTACGTATTTTACATTCTTCTCACTGAACTAGTAAATCTAAGTCCAGGCACACATAACAGAAGCATTGGAGTCCAGAAGTACAAGAGGTAAAAGGAACAAATGCCCTCATTCTCAGAATAAAAATGCCTTTTCCATTTGCAGTGGAAAGGGGGCATTTGAAGGCACAGATCTCTTGCAGATGTAGCCCTGAGTAGATCTGGTCACATGTCCAGTGCTGACTCAGTGCCACGCCTGAGGCACCACAGTTTGATGTGAGCTGAAGATTCACCCTGGAATTTAATGAAAGGGAAAAGGAGAGTGTTTGAGATGCTAAAGCTTCCTTTTTTCCTAATTTTTGGAAAAATCAGTCATTTTTCTCTCTAAGCTGCTTTTATATTTCATTAACCTAAAAATAAACTCTGCATAACAAAAAAACCCCAACAACCAGAGCTGAAGCTTATTCATCCCCTCTGAAGCTGAGATAACACAGTCTGCAGCAGAAAGCACAGTGGTATTCATGAGACAGCTCTGCTGCAAGATTCGAGCAATGATTTCATCCTTCCTGGTTTGCATCTTCCTCAATGGCCCCTCCTCTAAAATGAAAACAAATTCATTTTCCCCATCCAGAATATGTGGGATCATATCCATACATGTGCACTGGGTCAGTCATAGAATGGCTTTGATTGGAATGGACCTTGAAGATCGCCCAGTTCCAACCCTCTGTCATGGGCAGGGACACCTTCCACTGTCCCTGGTTGCTCAGAGCTCCATCCAACCTGGCCTTGAAGACTTCCAGGGATGGGGCAGCCACAGCTTCTCTGGGCAACCTGTGCCAAGGCCTCACCACCCTCACAGGGAAGAAATTCTATGATCTTGGCAAGAGACACTTGAGAGGTTTATGACATGGGTGTATGGATGGGCTGGACCCCACAACACCCACCAGAAGGATCAGGCCATGGAGAGTGGGATCTGCCCTTCCCAGGAGTGACCTGTCCCTGCACAAGTAGAGACATTTCAGCAAGGGCTCTTCATGCCCCTGGAAGTTGTTCAACAGAGAGAGGAAAAGCTGTGAAATACAGAACAGACAAAGCCAAGGCGTGGCTGGGACTCATTCACTGTAAATTCTCCTCCTTTCTGGGCCACCAGGAAACAGCCAGTGAGAGTCACGTTAATTAAAGAGGCTTTGCTGGCCATAAATCACATGGACATTCGTGGGAAGGGGTAAATTCCTCAAAGAACCATGGTTTCTCCTGTCTCCTCTTGGAGCTGCATGGCCTAAGTGGCATCAAGGTGAGTTTGTGTTTGGTACAGAGCACGAGCTCTCTGATGGAAATCCACGGAGAAGGGAAGGGTTCTCACAGGGAAGAAATGAAAGCAAACAATGTCACTCCAAATCCACATCCTCCTGTTATCCTCTTGCCCACTGCCTTGATGAACACATTGTGTGTGTGTGTGTTTTCTCTTTGAGGCCGATTTTTATTTAATGCCACAAAGATGTGCTGCTTGGAGAGAGCACGAATCCTTTGAACGTTTAATTAGGAATGAGGGGGGTACTCTCTCCCTCTGCCCACAGACTCTCAGAGCTCACATCTGGGTGTGCCAGCTTCCCCAGGCACTGGGGGGAATAAGGATACCCTTGAGACTGTGAAATGAAAGCAAAGCAATCCAGGCAGCCTCAGATCTGCACCAGCACCAAGTTGCTGAGAAACAGCAGTTTAGCTATGCTGATTTTTTTTTTTCTTTTTAATTGACATAGCCCTACATCCTTTGATCTTTGAAGGGCATGTTTATCCAACATTGTTCAGTGCAGCTATACTGCTTCTGGTTACAAATTGTGAGAGTCATGTTCTGTTTCAGTGAAACAATAGGATTTAATTATTAGCAGCTTTCAAAGACAAATGCAGGGCTCAGACTCTTCTCTGATTACAAGGTCAGAGCAGCAGATCAGTGGCTGGGAGCAACAGAGTTAACAGTCATGTTTACAGAATTCTGTGGGAAAACACTTCCTAATTTTAAATTCACTTTTCAAATTTTCTGTATTTGTAAAAAAAAAAGAGTAGGTAATCAACACATAAATCCGAAGCTTGATTGGATTTCACTTAAAGGTGAAATTTATTAAAGGTTGGTTGTCCTTATGAAATGCACGTATTGTGTTTGGGTGCTAAATACAGGAATAGAGGGGACAGCTGCTGTCAGGAAGTCAAACAAGGCAATCAAAATGTTTATTCTGGCCTTTAAAGATGGGAAGAACACTAATTAAAAACTTTAGAAATTCTGCTTAACGAGTAAGGTACTGATATACTCTATTCAGAGGAGTAACTCACCACAAAATTATTGTAGGCATAAAATTAAGCCACCCACATGTGATGGATTCTCCACCACTGGAGATTTTAAGAACAGGCAAGGTAAAGAGCTTCCAGCAGCAGTTTTGGAAGGGACCTTCTACCGTGGGTATGTGGGTACAGATTTCTACAGGAAATCTTGACTCAGGTTCCCCATCATAAACAGGTTTTGCATGTCATGATAACCCAAGGAGTATCAGCTTTTATTGCTAATAATTGTAGTTCCTAATCATTTAGGCATATGTGTCATTTCAAGCACAAGATGTGCTCAGTTTATGGCCCAGTGAGACAATTCAATCAATGATAAATCATCTTAGACAGCAGTCTCTGGAGAAGTGTGTGTTTTCCCTGTGCCTATGGCTGCTAAAGATAGAGGTAGTCTTGACTAAAACCCCAACTCTTAGACCACTAAAAATTAATCTGAATCTTAGTTTACAAATTATTTTTTCCAACTAATTTTCACTTGAAAGTTTTTATTAATAATCTGCTTATTGTCTTTCATTTATTTTCCTTTTTCTCTTAATGAAACAAGGGCTGAAGACAACAAACAAGGAGGACAGAATATGAGATAAAGCACAACTAAACAAAAAGAACTATAAAAGTTCCTTAACTCAGAAAAAGGGCTATTTTAGATTAATATTTCATTTATTTGGAGTTATTGGAATAATTAATTTTGTCCTTTGACCATCCTGCTGTGATTATTACATAGAGTGAGGAGAGAGGTGTCCTCTCTAGATGTCAGAGTTCATCATCCTCATCACAGAGCCCAGCAAGGACTTTTTCCATGATTTCAGGGACCTCATTCTAACCCGATTTTCACCACTGAGTGGCACTCAATATGACTCCTTAAAGGATAAGAGAAAAGCAAGACAAGAAGTTTGTCTGGATAAACCTGGTGTAGAGTGTAACCAGACTGGGAACAACAGGAAAAAGGTGAGCAGAGTTATGGAAATCAAAGAATTTGCACCTAGTGCAAACCTCAGTTTCTGTGACTGGTGACACCAAAGGTGTAAAGAATGACAAGCTTCAGGTAGAGGAAAGTGATAAAGCTTTGAAGTTCCTGTGGTTAATTGAGAATTACTGTGTTTTTACTGCTTCCCACAGGCCTTTCCCCTCTATACTGAATTGTGTTCTCAGTCTATAAGGTTTAGACTCGATGATGACGGTTAGACTTGATCTTGGAGGTCTTTTCCAACCTTAATGATTCTATGGCTCTATGAAGTTTTTGTTTGTTTGTTTGTTTTATTACTTCCAGCTGAGAGAAACAAGAAATTGTTGAGCTTGCTGCTTTTTTAGCTTGACTGAGAGCAGGAACAGAAGTGTGGGCACCAAAGGATTTGAGAGGAGCAAGATCTGATGTGTCTTTGGGTCTTCAGGCTGGTAAGTAGCTAACAAAGGGTTATTTTTATATCGTCATATTAGGCATAGATATCTAATTTCCACTGAGATGAGCACCTTTCCCCACTTCCTTCCTCATCTCTGGGAATCCTTGGACCTGTTTGAAGAGATCACATCGCACAGTGTCCTGTTCTGGGATTAGTCCCACTGACCTGATGGGTTAGAGGAAATCAGGTTAAAGTAAATCAGGTAATTAAGACCCCAATCCACTGAGACTCTTTACTCATTAGCTGCCCAAAGCCTGGTCCAACAATTAACATTGTATTCCCCGTACAGCCACCAGAGCAAACCATGCCAGGGATTTTATTTTAACACACTGAGACGGTTCCCATATTGCTGGCACACCCAGCCTCCACATTTCTGTTTCAGGAGGTGAACTCCTCAAATCAGCATTCATGGCTTGGGCTGCAATTCCGTGGCAGAAGACAGGATAAAACTTGGAGATAAACAAAATCCCCAATCGTATTTATTGCCGTGAAACCACAGCTGGACGATGTCTGGGTTGTGCCTGGTCAGGCTTTTCTTTGTTGTGTGCTTTGTCTTAGTGGAGTCCTGCGACACAAACCAGCCTCATTGCACACAGCATCTCTCATAATCCCAGTCCCCAGTGACATTATCACAGTGGAGATTGCAGCAACAGGCAGTGTTGCTGTTTCAAACACTTTCCAGTCGTTTTCCCACCCTGAATTTTGATGCCTGTTGTTTGTGCTGGGATTGCTCTGCGTGTGTCAGGCTGTGGAATCTCACACCGTGAATGATTATTCTTGGTGGATTACACCAGTTCACAGGTCTGTGCTCAGTCCCTATCACACATTTACTAACAGGATCATGGGCAGATGAATCAACTCTGTTGGGTTTTTCTTTTCAAGCATTTAGGTTCCTGAATCTCATTAATTTCAGTGCTCAAAAATCTTGTAAAATTTGGTTTTCGGGCACAAAGCACCCTATGGAATTTTAAGCACCTACCTGAGGATATGATTTCTGAAAATCCCTCGCTGCTGCTGGAGAAAACAGCTATTTTCTGGGGGCAGTGCAAACTACCCAAGAGATCACTGTCCTTTTAGTCTGTGAGTGTGCTTTGCACACCAGATATGCACCTACAGTGTGGTACACAAAGTCAAATGGAAAGAAAATGTGGGATTTTCCCTCAGAATTCATCCTAGCTTTAGATTACTGAAGGGTCTGGAGGACCAGGAGTGGCTGAGGGAGCTGGGAAAGGGGCTCAGCCTGGAGAAAAGGAGGCTCAGGGGGGACCTCGTGACTCTGCACAACTCCCTGACAGGAGGGGGCAGCCGGGGGGGGTCAGGCTCTGCTCCCAGAGAGCAAGGAAAGACAAGAGGAAATGGCCTCAAGCTGTGCCAGGGAGGTTGAGATGGGATATTAGGAAAAATTTCTTCACAGAAAGGGTCTCCAAGCACTGGAACTGGCTGTTCATGGAGGTGGTGGAGTCACCATCCCTGGAGGGATTTAAATAAGTCATGCAGATGTGGTGCTTAGAGATACGGTTTAGTGGTGGGTTTGGCAGTGCTGGGGGAGTGATTGGACTCGAGGATTTTAGAGGTCTTTTCCAACCTTAATAATTCTGTGATTCTGTGAAATGGGAAGTTTGAGACATCACTGACACCTCCTGCAGTCACTGAGAATGTGGAGGGGAGCTCAGCTCAGCTTGGACACCCATCCTCAACTCCTTTTAGGCAGCTGAAGAGAACCCAACCACATGGCAATTAATACTTTAATTAGGATCAGCCTGAGCAAATACTTAGGCAAAATACACTGCTCTGCCTGAAAGGCTTCAATCGGAGTTGGCATCAACGTGTGTGCAGAATTGTTTGTGCTGGATCACGGACAAAGTTATCAAGAAGCCAAATTCAAAGGAATGAATGGAGCTGGGCTGGGAGCAGGAAGAAGGCAGTGGGTATTTTTGCAGGCTAAAGACAATTGTCTTTAATTATACCCACTTACAAAAAAAATAGAAACGTTGCTGAGAAACACTCTCTTTCAGGCTTTTGTTTTCCAAACCTAAATAATGATTTTCATATTCATTGACAAGCTTCGTTAGCTGGAATTAGAGGGTGTTTCTTACACACTCTCCTGTTCCCCCATCCCCAGCACATTGCCCATCAAGAAACAAGGGCAGAGAGATGTTTGAGATTCCTGTGTCAGCACCTCGATGGGAAAAATAGAAGTGTGTTTTTCCTGGAGAATGAAAACCACTGCAATAACTTACACCAAAAAAAATAGCAAACACCCAATAAAATTTACTAGAGAGAAGAAAGGAATACCCTGAGATAATTTGTTTGGGGGAGAACTTAGCCCAACAGCAGGAAAAAATGACTAAGGCCTTTGTCTTTGCCATAACAGCGAAATGTGCACTGTGTCTAATTACAGTCGCTTTGGGGTTTTTTATGGGGCTGTTTCGCCGGCATCCATCCCCTCGTGCTGACGGGAGGTTTACACTATCCCAGCAGCATCTATTTGCGGCAGGGAAGGGATCGCGGTGCCAAGCGCTGAGTAAATGTCTGCTGCCCTCCTGTGTGCATCCGCAAAAAGACACACACGCGAGGATGCCGGAGCCCTGGATTTGCCTCCCGAGACGTCCAGCTCCCGGGGGAACGGCTGGCGTGGAGTGTCTGTTGTGTGTTTACCCCTGATTTGTGTCGCTGATTCATCCTCGAGTTGATCCAGATTTCTGCTAATGGATCCGGGCCCTTGTTCTCCCGCCATCTGCTTGTTGTATCCGCCGCTCGCCGTGTGTTGGGATGCCATTTGTTGCTCCATGTGTGCAGCGGGGAAAAAAGGGCTGTGGAAGGAAGGGAGGCTGTTCTGGATTGTGCTCTGAGAGAGCAGACACGATAAAGGTGGGTTTGGAACCAGCGCCGTCAGCCTCGAGTTGTCCAGAGGGCTTTTTCCCCTGGGGGAATTGGCCAGCAGTTTCCATCAGGACACTGATAAAGCACAGAAATCCACCCAAACCCACCCAAGGCGGTTTGGACCTCTCTCCGCTGCTGAAGGTGTTTTTTAAAAACACCTCAAATCATATTTTCAGGAACTGCTTAAGTGGAATTCACCCTTCCCTGGGGAAGCAGGTAGCTCACAGCATCACTGCCCCTCAGCCCTGTTCCCTGAGATTTATCTGTGATTATTTACTTGCAGCACAATTAAATGGAAACTGAACGTTCTGCGTGTTCATTTCTGACCATGAGAACTCTTGCACAAAGTTCCCTGCTTGCCTAAGCACAGATCAGGGTTTAGGGTGAGTGCTTTGATGGTGATCATTTGGCAGGTTATTCTTAGCATTGGTAAGAAAATAACATAATGTCCAAAAATACTATGCCAGCGAAAATGCCTTTTAGACATCGAAATAATCTATGATAGATATTAATTTTCTGCATCCTTTCAGTACTTAAATGTGGCTTATGAAAAACAAGGAGAGTGAATTTTTACATGGACAGATATAGGACAAGGGGGAAGTAAGAGAGAAGATATTTAGATTAGAAATTAGAAAGAAATTCTTCTCTGTGAGGGTGGTGAGGCCCTGGCACAGGTTGCCCAGAGAAGCTGTGGCTGCCCCATCCCTGGAAGTGTCCAAGGCCAGGTTGGACAGGACTTGGAGCAACCAGGGACAGTGGAAGGTGTCCCTGCCCATGGCAAGGGTTGGAACTGGATGATTTCTAAGGTCACTTCCAACACAAATCATTCTATGAGTCTGTGATTTTTTTTTTCTGGATAAACACAAATACACAAAAAATGTTGCATTACATAATGCAAAACAAATCTCTTTGCTCCCTATTGTTTCCTGAACACGGGGGAAATTTATTTTATTCAAGACACTTCCCTTCTGCATGGTTTCAGCTTTGGAAGGTGAGCAGGTTTTGAAGAGTTAATTATAAAGGTCCTGTTTCAGGAGCGTGAGACCAAATCTTGTTCCTCGACGTGCTACCCCCCTTAGCTTCAGCTCAGTGATTTCAATAGGAAATGCAGTCATGCAGGTGTAATCAGGGAAAAAAAAAGCACAGCCTAAGGGTTCAAGTGTCCTAAAATATACTTAAAAATTGCGACAGTTAAAAAACCCCAAAACCAGTAAAGCTGGGAACCTAAATATTCCTGTTTGCTCCTGCGTGGTTGGGATAAATTCAAGTGTTTCATTACAAATATATCTAAAATGAAAATAAAACTAAACTTGCACTTTTATTTTATTTTATTTTGGTCTCAAAATTTGTGGGTTAGAGGGATTTCTTTTATAGAATAATCGCTTACATGGCAGAGCTGTGCAATACACCCAGACCTGGCAGTTTGATCCATGCATTTCCTGAGCTGAAAAGCTTCCCTGTGGAATAAGATCAGGACAGAACAGCATGGCATTACACAACTGTCGTGTAGAGTTAAATAAACAGCGTGGGGATTAAATGCCATTTCTCAGATAGGACTAAGCTGTAATGGTGCTGGCTGCTTTCATGTAGGGTTCTTTATGAGTTGTTGGATGGAGAACCCAGCTGACAAGGACAAGTTTCCAGCTCCACCCCATTTCCTATTCGGCTGCTTTGGCTGAGGGAGTTTGCAGGGCTCTGCTGGGGCAGAGTTATGGAGCTGACACTTTCTTGGCTCCCTGTCCCTGCAGAGGGAAGGAAAAAAGAAATCAGGAAGTTCTGTGCCAAGACTTTGCAATCTTGTCACATCCCACTGGCACCTCTGCCAAGGGTGACAGGGAGGAGAGGGGTGAATGGAGGGGCCAAGGGAAGGCACGGCAGGGCCTGTCCATCTCCTCCAAGAGATCAGCCAGGTGAGGAAAAACTGTGAAAAGCCTTGAGAAAGACCCCCACAGGCAAGGGGAGCGAAAGGGCAGGTCAGCTACTCACAGTGGCTCCATCACTTGGTCCCTAGAATGTCCCAAGAAGATGAAGTGACACCTCTTTGAGCCCAGAGAGGCACAGGGATTGCCACAGAAGATCTTTGCCCTGGTTTTTTTAGGGGGTTTGGTGGGGCTGGCTGACGAGGGCCCCAACAGACCCTACTGCTGCTGCAAATATCCTTCCAGCAGAATCTGCCTGCACTGAGCTCAGAATGCAACTGAGTGAAGCAAGCCTGAAATCTCCAATTTACTCTTTTGTGCAGCAGTGCTCAAATTGAAATTCTGCTCTGAGGGAACCAGTCCTGAAGGAAAACTGTTCTGTGGTCGATGTGCAGACTTGTACAAGGGAAGAATTAAAGTATTGCTTTTCTTCTCCCAAGCACACAAAAATGTCCATGGGGAGTTTTCCATGGAAAATAGCAGTAAGTGAACTCTAGGGAGTAAAATACTGAATTCAATGGGCCAGCATATGTCATGAAAACCAGAGTTTTCATCAGGACATGAGATGTGGTGATAGGACTTGAGCCCTCTTCTCCATTTGTCAACCAATTTAGGATAATTTTGAATCAGATTGAGGGGAGTCACATGAGGAATTTGTTAAATGGCTCAAAACTGCTGACATAGCTACAGAAATAAGAAGGCTGGTTGGATTTCAGAAGGATTAAATTTTATTTATTTATCTCCTGCCTCCCCAGGAAGGAAACATCTCGATTCTGCCACCTCCTCTTGCTTGCTCACATGGTCCACTCTTTACTGGAGGGACCTTCCTGTTATTTTTGGGTGTAGTCCCACCCATAAGTCCCACCCATAATCCCCACCACATAAAGGACCTGAATCTTTCTCTTTTAAAATGTAATTACCCTATTACAAGGACAATCCTTGACTCTCAGATTGGTGTGGGGTTTCTCAACGTGACCGGCAGGATTTTACCACCTTGGGAGTGAAGGAGCAAGGACAGGACAGACTCTTCCACTCAGGGAAGTAGAAGGAGGAGATAAAAGCAGAAATGCAGACCCAGGATGAGTCCTAAAGGAATGGGTGGCTTCTCTCCCTGTCCCTGCTGGTGGGCACAATGATTGTTACTGGGAGTGGCCACACTTCAGCAATGGTCACCAGCCCAAAAGTCCTGGCTGTGCCTTCAGCAGTGGCTACTTTCCTACCTTCTTCATCCTAAACAAGTCCTCTTGTCAATTCTGGTTGCCTTTATTTCTGTTGGAGCTGGAAATACATGAATGGGGCTCTATCACATCCGCTGGGAACATCCTGTGGGGGTAGGGCATAGCTGAAGGCAATTCAGGTACTCAAAGGATGGTCCAGCCACATGAAAATAATTCCACCCATATGTTTTCTCAGGATGACTCCTTCCTCTTCCCTCTCTGCTCTGGTTTGAATAAGAAAAACTTGCAGCACAGGCCCCCCAGGGGGTTGATGTATTCCACAACCGATGGAAAGCAATGCCAGCATCTTCCCAACAAATGCTTTTTCCTGCACATGCAGCTCTTTCTTCCAGCAACCAGTTGCAAATAGGCTTTATTGCTCAATGGCTGGCTCAAGTAGACATTTAACAGGCTTTAATTCTTCATCAGTCTTCAGATTTTCCACCCAGGAAATCTTCCTCCTTTTTAGCGCCTCTCTTTTCTTTCCCTTTGTTAAAAGCGGGACATGACAGCCTGCAGGGTGATGTCTATTGTTGTGAGTTGAAAGATCTAGCACACTCCAGAGTCTGAGAGCATGAATGAATTATTAACATCCTTCCCCACTGCTATGGGTAATGTATGCAGCACTTGAAAAGCCTTTTCTTCCCGCCTAAAGCTGCGTAGATGCTTAGCAGCTATTCAAAACAGCCTGGCAGATGCTGTGTTAATATTGCTCAGCCAGGGCTTGACAGGAGTGAACTTCGGGTCCTTCCAGTTGAACGGGAGAAGAACCATGGCCCAGGAGTAGAAGCAGCAGCGTTCCAGCAGTAATTAAACAGCTTGTCCCAACAGCCGTGCTAATTGGTGTGAGAGGAGGAAGGGTTGCACTACCCAGTTTTCAACCACAGCTGCTGCTTTCTAACTTCCCTCAGATGACCAGGACAGGTTAACCAAGCACAGTCACCTCTAGATCACTCTGTGGTCAAAGGGGTGCTAATTCACAGAATCACAGGATCATGGAATGGTTTGGGTTGGAAAGGACCTTAAAGATCATCTCGTTCCAACGAAGGCAGGGACACCTTCCACTATCCTGGGTTGCTCCAAGCCTCGTCCAACCTGGTCTTGAACACTTCCAGGGATGGGGCAGCCACAGCTTCTCTGGGCAACCTGTGCCAGGGCCTCACCACCCTCTTGGTAAAGAACTTCTTCCTCCTAGCTCATCTAAATCTACCCTTCTTCAGTTTAAAGCCATTTCCTCTTGTCCAGTCACCACGTGCCTCTGTGAAAAGTCCCTCTCCTGCCTTCTTGTAAGCCTCCTTTAGGTACTGGAAGGCTAATTAGCTCCCAAAAATGTTTTACATCATTCTCCAGTTTTATCTGCCCCTCTCCACTGAGTTTATGGAGTCTCATTGTCACAACCTGCCTCCTCCTCCTTAGTGACCTTCTTGCACTACATCCCCAGCTCCTGCTCTGCTTCAGCTGTGGTTGTCCCCTGTGGTTCTCCTCTGCTGAGCACCCCTGCCTGTGGGGGTGGTGATTCCAGGGAGCCTGAGCTGGGAAGCATTCCTGGAAGCAGTGGTATGAAAGCCACCAGACTTAGCGTTGGGTTGGTTGATGTCCCTTCCATCAGGCTGCCATGGACACTTTCAAGGTTGTCACATCTCACTTGTTGAGGACAGAGGATTCCAAACACACCTAGAGCACTTTCTAGCATGTTTTGAAACCACAACATGGCAATTGTCTCACACATCAAGAAAGGAGAAGGTTGAAAAGTTTGTGTTGCAAGGGATGAACACAAGTGTTACCCTGTTGGTAGCAAAAGAAAATACCACGAGAAAAAGTGTCCCATGGGTTCTTTGTTCCTGAATTTCTAGGCAAATGTGAGATATAAAAAAAAGTAGCAATCATGATCTCTTCAGGGAGAATTATTTTGAATAAAGAAGCCTGATTTCTTGCAGTTTGGTGTCACTGGCATCACATTCTCTCTTCCACAGTCAGCCCAGTTTACTGCCCAATCCTCTACAAGCCTCATTCTGCAGAAGTTTCTTGCCTGACCTCTCCTACCTTCATTTTCTTCCTGCACCACATTTTTGCTCTGAAATGCCTCAGCTCTCCTCATATCCATGAGCTATTTAGATATGGGTTGTGGAGAGTGAGAGGAACGATCAGAGGGAAGCAATCACAGCAGAAAATCCAAAGTGCTTGTGTTCTTCTCTGCCCCCAGCTATGAACACCTGCAGGGCTGGTTGGTAGCACCTCTGGGGCTGCTCTCCCGGTGTTAAGCTCTGTTCCACCTTGCTGGTGGTACCAGATGTTATCAGGGAGGGCTGGCAGCAGATCTGTGCTCTGACAGGGAGTCTCTGCTCTCAGCCACATTTCTGTCAGAGAGAGAGATTAAAGGAGTTGAATCCCCCCAGTTTGTCTCTCTGTGAGAGATGCTGTTAGCTGACCTGCTGGACCAGAAAGTTTTGTTCCTCAGACCTTCAGCACTTCACTTCTGCCTGGTCAGAAACATTTCTGCTCCCTGGGCTTTCCTTGTACGTGGGAATCATTTAAACAGTTTGCTGAGAGATGAGGCTGGGAACGAGAAAAGAAGGAATCACAAGCCAGAAACAGCTACATTTTCTCCATGCTGTTTCTCATGCTGAAAACCAAATCAGCTCTGCAGCAGCTGGGTGTTGACTTGGTCTGTGATTTCACCTTGAGTGCTGAATTTGTCAAGGCCCCATGAGGGTTTAAACCCTCAGGGTGAAAGCTCTTGTGGTAGTGAAGGAGGCTGGTGTCAGACAGCAGCTGAGCTGGTGATATCTAGAAGGTTTCTTATGCTCATGGTGCCATGAAACAGGGTCCTGTTAGCACTGCAGTGCCCTGAACTCCCTCCCATGGCACAACCATAAAAATCCAGTGGTTTTGCTCACAGACATGTGGATCAGGATGAGACTTAGTGCTGGGGACAGGAGGTGACAGAGGAGGTGAGCAGTGAGGCTGACACAAGAGCTGTGACACTCTCCATTTGTCCTGCCCACAGGTGGGAGAATTACTGAGAGTCTCCCTCAACAAAACAAAATTGGGCTCTCCAGTGCTTGTTCATGGCCAAGCAGGCAACCCCAACACAGATATTCTGACACAGAGACAGAATTGTTCTTGTCCCTTTCGATGTCCATGAAGGTGCAGCTCCTCTGTGCTGCAGGAGGGTGACACCAGGTGTCACCGGCTTCATTGTGTGGGACAGTCTGGAGACACAAAGACAGACAGAGCTGGTGAGTGGGGACCCTGATACACCCCACTTTGGGGACCCTCTTCACACTGTGGACATTTGGATTTCCAGCCTCGCTGTGGTGCCTTGCAGATAGCAGTGCCAAAAGTGTTTCCTTCTCTTTCTAAAGAGGATATAAAATACACAGGAAAATAGGGAGGTTGTTCTTTAAACGTGCTCAGCCTTAAATCCTTGTTGGAGTCTCACAAATTCTCCTTCTCCATGCCTTGTGGACTTAAAGCTAATAACACACAAGCACTTTGTTAATAAACATCTCAACCATACTATGCAAAGCATTCAAATTTTCTGAAGAAATTTGGATTTTTCCTTCTGCTTCAGGTCAAATTAAAGCATTTGGTGGACACAGTTGCTTCAGGAAGGCTCCTTCAGAGTGCACAGGCTGTATGGGATGGAGCAGCACTGAGCTGTGTGAGATCAGAGTAAAGATCTGCTTAGCCAAGTTCTGCCTCCAGCAATGTCCAGCAGAAAATGTGTAAAGAAGACCAAGAACACCCTGGCAACCTGCAGCTCTCAGCCTTCAGCAGCTACCAAGATGATTTTATAAGTCTTTAGTGATGTTCTGTTCCCAGAATATGTTCTATCACTTTTTGAAACCTTCTAGGTGTTCTCACCCCCTTGTCTTTTGGCGAAGTGTTTCACAGCTGTGCTTCACCCTGCTACAAGAAATAGATCTTGTTTTTTCTGAACTAATCAGACAGTAAAGCTATTTGATGTTCCCCTCGGGTTTAGTGTTAGGAAAATTAGATACAAGTTCCTGTATTCATTTGTATCAGATGCCCTCTCAGCTACCTTTTTTTCAGACAAAAAGGATCCTAGAGTTTGTAATTCTTCATCATAGAGAAATAATTCTGTGTTTTAGCACTTTGTCACTCTGCCACTGTTTCCAGTCCCAGGATATTGTGCTCTCAGGTGGGGAGACAGGACAGCAATAATAAATAACAACAGCTGAAGGCCATGGAAAGATTGATGTAGTAGTGTAATAATCATTTCTGTTATCGTTCTGTTAGCAAAGGCTGCATAACAGAACACAAATGGCATTTTCTTGATCATGAAATTTTGTCTTAGAACAATTAAAACCCCAAAATTACTCTCACATCCATCATGGACCTTGCAGAAATACCACAATTAGTGAGCAGGAGTTGTGGTTGCCCATGAATTTCACTGGTCTATTCGAGAGTCCTCAGCAACCCCAGATGGTTCATTCTCTGCCACAGCAAGAATTCTGGATGAATAGAAGTCCTCAGGCAAGTGCAGCTCTGGAGCTTGTCTTCCCTCCCTCCCAAAGCTAGTAAAAAAAAATCTCTTTTTAATTAAAAAAAAATTTAAAAGGCATTTTTCATTAAGAAACAAACATCAAGACAGCATGCAGAAGAGCATAGAACTAGAAATCCTGAGAACACATTTCAATACCTGGACACAGATACACACAAGACAGTAATGCTGTGACTCTCTTTATTTTGTAAATCCCGAGGGCTTCATATTTTTCAGACAGCCCCATATTGTCCCTTTTGTCTGAAACATCAACCTTGTGTCTCATCAGCTAAAATGGCTTCATTTTCAGAGACATTGGGGGTAGGATTCATCCCTCCTAATATCATCTCTGTAGGTGTTAGTCACTCTTTCCCCACTTACAACTGAAGAAAAATATGGTCATTTTTAAGACATGATTCATCTGACCCGGTTCCCACGTCTGTGATTGTCTGAGTGAATGTGTTCTGGAAGGGCCTGTTTTTATATCTCAGGATAAAAACCCTAAACTGCAGTGGATGCTGAGCACCCATCAAATCCACGGGTTGGCACTTGCATTCCAAATTTGAACATCTGCATCTCTCAGGGCTCCAAAAAGCGATGCATCATCTCCTTTCGCTCTCTGCATTACATCCGCTTGCTTTTCCAGGTGGTTTGATCCTATTTCACCAAGATTTCTATGTGAGGAAAACAGTTTTCCCTGAAGCAAAAAAGAAAACCCACCCCAACTTCCCTCCAATGCACAGACCCATTCCCTCAGTGCTAATGCATGTTTTATGTCAGGCAGTAAAACTCTCGTGTGTCACTGTTTACACTTCAGCACGACGTACAGGATTAGGCTGTGAAAGGAACATGCTGATTTCGGTTCCTTTTGCCAACAGGGGTAAATTACTCCATATGTCAAGTGGCAGTGAAGTCTTGGTGTGCAGCATTAGTGGGACTATCCTTTAATACCTGTGGGCCGTGGCCAGGAGAGGATAAACATTTGTTTCTTGATCGCCGGGCAACAGCTGGGAATTAACAGAATTAGCTGTGCTCAGAGAAAGAAATATTAAAGGAAATCACAGGGATAAAATGAACACAGGGATTTTAATGGCATTTTCAGCTAATTTTTTTTGTTTTTATGGTAGGATATACAATCCAGAACAAATCCAAGCAGGAGGTGACATCAATCCCTCCCTGAGCCAGCCTGGAGCCACTGGCTCTTATCCACTGTCATTTATACTCTGGTCTAATTCTGAGCCAGGACTAGTTAGGAGTGACTCAGACCCTCTCAGTACAAGGGTTTTTTAATAGTTGTGAGCTACTGAGAGAAAAATGGGTGCATTACTCAGAGAATTGGGATAAACTACCACAAATTTGCTATGATGGAAAATAAGATAAAAGTACAACTTAAACAATCACAGATCCAACATGTGGCTCTGGCTCCATCAACACTGATATTCATGTATGAAATTGTCCTTTTCCAATCTGCTGAAGCTACATGTCCACATCTCAGACTTATTTCCATTAGCCATTGGCTCCCCAACAGTTATTCAATTTCTTCTTGAAATCTAGGAATGACTCTGGGAGCCCCAGCTGTTAGGAAGGCTCATCCATCCAAAGTGACATGAAGATGATATCCTAAAGGACAAAAAGCATAGGAACAAAGTGTTCCTCTTGCCCTTCAGGAAAATCAGTCTTTTAAGTGAAAGTGAGCCACACACATTATTAACATTCCTTTAAAGGAAAATAAAGCTGGCATGTTTCTGAGAAAGTTAGGGGCACCTAGGGAAGACCATGTTCTCTTTTTCTCACTCTGAAGAGGAGGCGACTTTGGATTTTGATAGTACATTTTTTTGACCTGTGAAATGCAGCACATCAGATCTGAGGCACAGTTTTCCCTATCAGTTCTCATTTTCTTGGATGATCACTAATATTCCATAGGTTTGTTTAGATTGTAATTAAATAGATGGCAATATAAGGGGCACAACATCTTTAAAGTTATCACAGGCCTTGCCTGAAGTTCAGGGCTCTCTAGTTCATGTTATCTGCTTTTGCTTTCATTTATAAAAGAAAACGTGACTGTGCATCAAGGAATTTACCTATGCTGTCTTGATACAACGCCTACTTTTTTTTTCTGCAACAGTGAGTGCCTGCAACAGAGTTGAAGAGATGGAGAAAATGATGGAGAAAAATCAGGAAGGTTGTCTGAAGAAATCAGTGTTAGGTTAGGAGAAAAACCCTGCTGGTGCTCAGTTGAGCTCCACACTCCGCTGAGCACTTCAATCCTCCTTTTCTTTGGAGACATCACCCAGGGATATTGCAAGTACCAGCTTAGGCAAGACAGAGGTGACCTGTGTGAGGGTAAAAGGAGATGATTCACTGAATCATGTTCTAAGAATGGGAATCCTGTACCCTGACAGTAGGAGATGTGGCTCAGACCACCAGCCACCCCCTTGGTGGTGACAACTGGTTGAGATCACGAGTATGCAGCAAGGTTGTCTCCTAAATATGTCAATGAAAATAAAATTAGCACTTTTAAAAAAATAAAAAAAAATATTTCCACCCAACTTACTGTTGGGTGTCTGGAACAAAGGCTGCAGAAGGGACCTCCTCATCACCTCCTCAAGTACTTTTGGTCTGAGGCTGGATCTGCTTTCCCTGTTCACACCCTGCACCAGTCCATCCACATCCCACTCCAATATCAGCCCAAGTATGCAGCCCCTGGGGCCAAAACTGCTTTAGGTAAATTGATTCCTGAGGCACCTTTTCTCTGCTCTTCTCTTTGTGCCTCCCTGGCATCTCTGAGAATACAAATGCTTCCATTTGCCACGATCCTTTCATCTTTCAGCGGGTGAGGCCCTGCTATTACAACCCTCTGCATGTTGTGTAATTATTGTAACAGCTCCCTTCGGGCTCGAGTCATTATAGCTGTCATTTGATTAGGTTTTTGTCACGGGTCTTTTAAAGAATGGCTGTACCCTTCACACATAACATATGTTAATTTATTTCCACAAACATCCAAGTGTCTCTCCTCAGCTTGACAGTGACTTGATCAGATTTTGTGTTTCTTTTGCACATATTACTCTCTTTTAACTGCTGACCAGATGGAAGAGACGATCCCATGCTTGATCATATTTTTGTTTATGATTTAGTCTTATCAACAGATCCAATGCATGCATTTAACCTACACACGTGAATCATCTTGGGTTCTTCAGACATCTCTGTAATCACAAGATTAACATTTAACAGTTAGCAGTTTTCCTATAAAATTTTATTTGTAGGAAGCAGAAATTCCTCTCTCTCATCTCTAAGCTATCTCAGTGTGCTTTTACAGGATGTTTAAGTTTCCACTGGCTTCAGTAAGTGTCTAACTCTTTCAGCTGTGGCTATCAGCTCTCTGATGGAGCCACACCTGGAACATCTGTAAGCAAAACACACTCCATTCCTACATTATCTTCTACCATGAATGTTCCTGAAGAGCTTCAAATGTTTGAGAAATGCTCATTTCACTTACACCGTCCTGATAATGATTAACCGACTACACTCTGACCACAATACCACTCACTTAGAAGTCTTATGGTATTCCTTTATCTGTGTTTGACCCCATTTGTTACTAAGGTGACAAATCCATCACAGGACTTATGCTGTCCTGACCTGTAAACTCAAGTTATTGACCTGTGGGGAGAAATTGTTCCTATGTTCCGAGCTGTTGTGGCCATTCAGTTTTATGTAACATTTTCTATTCAAGCAGCTGTTGCCAAAGAACAACTTGGATCAGTTCCCTGGTAGAAGAAAATAAAAGGAACAGAACTAATACCCTCCAGCCATCACTGCTCAGCACCACAACATTGTGACAACCACAGCTTGGTAAAAAGGTGATACAAAGTTAAACCAGATGGTTTGGATGTCTGGTATCATTCCCACCTAAGGAAAATACAGGCATTTGCAAAGTGACTCAGTGACTCACAGGGTCAATAACAGTCCAGACACTAAAAGGTGATGCTCCTGCACAAATGGCCAGGATGGATTTGCTGTTTCGGTGTCCTGCACTGCCAGTGACAACGCCCAGAACGACAAATACCCATAACTCAGGTGCATCTGCCTTTGGCTCCACGATGCCCAGGCACACCGCATCAGGAACGGGGAAATGCAGCAGGAATTTACAGAATGGTCCCTGCTGAATCTTCAGGCCCCCAAAAAGGGCTGAAGCAAAACGGTTCCTTGACTTTTCTCACTGATGTGGATGGGTGAGGCGGCAGCACTGAGGGTTTTCGTGATCTTCTCAGCTGCAGAACAAAAATTGTGGCGGCTTCCTGTAAAGGAACCGTCTGCTGAGGCAGAACACGACAATCCGTGCCCACTTCAAAAGCTGCACACTCCCTCCTGCAGCTTTTGTTCCAGACACCCAACAGTAAGTCAGGTGGAAATATATATTTTTTTTAAAGTGCTAATTTTATTTTCATTGACATATTTAGGAGACAACCTTGCTGCATACTCGTGATCTCAACCAGTTATTACCATTTGATGTTGAAAGAAAACTTGGAGGATAGGGGTTGTCCTTTCTTCTGGGTCCTGGGTGATGTAGAGGCCCAATAAGGGAGCTGATTACAGCAAATAACTTAAAAGAGGCCCTAGAAAGCCAAGACAACATAAACCCAAGGAATTATTAAGGTTGGAAAAGCCCTCTTAGGTCATCAAGTCCAACCATTAACCCAGCACTGCCAAGGCTGTCACTAAGCAGTGGTGCCAAGTGCCACCCCAAGTGCCACATGTCCTTTGAACACTTCCAGGAATGTCAATTCCATCACTTCCCTGGGCAGACTGTTCTGGTGCTTGACCACCTTTTTGACAAAAGCTAAACCTTTTGATGAATCTAAATCTTTCCCGGTGCAACTTGAGGCCATTTCTTCTCACCCTGTCCCTTGTTCCCTGGAAGCAGAGCCTGACAACCCCCGGCTGCCCCCTCCTGTCAGGGAGTTGTGCAGAGCCACAAGGTCCCCCCTGAGCCTCCTTTTCTCCAGGCTGAGCCCTTCCAGCTCCCTCAGCTGCTCCTGGTCCTCCAGACCCTTCCCCAGCTCCTGGTGCTCCAGACCNACTCGTGATCTCAACCAGTTATTACCATTTGATGTTGAAAGAAAACTTGGAGGATAGGGGTTGTCCTTTCTTCTGGGTCCTGGGTGATGTAGAGGCCCAATAAGGGAGCTGATTACAGCAAATAACTTAAAAGAGGCCCTAGAAAGCCAAGACAACATAAACCCAAGGAATTATTAAGGTTGGAAAAGCCCTCTTAGGTCATCAAGTCCAACCATTAACCCAGCACTGCCAAGGCTGTCACTAAGCAGTGGTGCCAAGTGCCACCCCAAGTGCCACATGTCCTTTGAACACTTCCAGGAATGTCAATTCCATCACTTCCCTGGGCAGACTGTTCTGGTGCTTGACCACCTTTTTGACAAAAGCTAAACCTTTTGATGAATCTAAATCTTTCCCAGTGCAACTTGAGGCCATTTCTTCTCACCCTGTCCCTTGTTCCCTGGAAGCAAAGCCTGACAACCCCTGGCTGCCCCCTCCTTTCAGGGAGTTGTGCAGAGCCACAAGGTCCCCCCTGAGCCTCCTTTTCTCCAGGCTGAGCCCTTCCAGCTCCCTCAGCTGCTCCTGGTCCTCCAGACCCTTCCCCAGCTCCTGGTGCTCCAGACCCTTCCCCAACTCCATTCCTTCTCTGGACTTGTTCCAGCATCTCAGTGTCTTTCTTGTCTTTCTTGTCTTTCTTTCTCAGTGAGGGGTCCAGAGCTGAACTGAGCACACCATCCTGTGCTTGGAGCAGTGAGATAAATAGGTCAGGACACCTTCTCTGCCCATTGGCATGGCCTGTCTGGTGCCTAAACCAAGCACACAAAGTCAGACCAACCCCTCACGTGCTAGGACAGCATGGGGAAGGTCTGTTTGGGATGGTGAACAGCTCTGCACAGAGCTGTCATTTAGGGACCATGGTGAGAAGGATGTTGCTCTAGTCCTGTGCGGAAATAATTACAGAAAGCTCGTGCCTGTGTAATGTAAATTGATTGTGTGCCAGACCATGCTTATTTCTCTCACCCTGCTTCGGTTTCACACATTAAAAAAAAAAAAAAAAGAAAAAAAGAAAGACCAAACACTCCTTTTTCTTAAAAGCATAGACAGAAAGTCTGATTTTCTGGGAGCTGCTTTTCTCCTGCTGTCTGTCCTGCTCCTCCAGTGCTGTGGGCTGCACATCAGGGAGGAGAGACCCCTGAAACCCCCAGAGGTGGGAAAGTTTGCAAGTGTCTTTCCTCAGGAGGCAAAGAGCTGCATTTGGGTGTTACATTTTTCCACCTCAAACCAGCCCTCGGTGGGCCCAGCAGATAAAGCTCCACCGCAAGCTACGGTGCAGCTCATGTGACAACTTCTTCTACTGAAGACGTTTGACACAGGTCTGGTTTTCTAACCACAGAGACAATATCTCCTTCCTCTGGGCTCCGTGGGGAGGCACAGGCTGGAGAGTTTCTCACTCTTCCCTCAACTCCCCTGAATCATTCACCCTCAGAGATACCCAAGCAAGAGGAAAAGAAACTCAAGAAGAAACCTCAGGGGCAGTTGGTTTGTGGTCTCCCATCCCAATCAGTCCCAGCTAAGTTTTGGGGCCTTGATCCATGGGGCTCTGCAGTTTTCCCAGGTGCAGAAGTCCCAAGCCCCAGTGAATCCATGGTATGGATCTATCTGCTGGTTTCCATTTTCCCCCTCATGCCTTCACCCCAGGGAAGAGTAATGCAGTGCAGGAGAGGCTATTGGGGTCTGACAGGTGCTACTGAATCATCATAAACAGGGTAAAAGAAAAACAATAAAAATGTGTTCCCATACTTCTTTTCTTTTGTTTTTACTTGCCACAGGAAATAGGCATCAAAGGGCTGCTCTGAGGCAGCAGAGTGAAAGCAGAGCTGCTCTCATAACAAAGACCCTTTGTGATTCATGATCTTCTGCTTTTCCTAGAAGGAAAGTCAAATATTATGGTTCTTGTTTGTGAGGAAGTTAAAGAGGAACCACCCTCGTGGAGGCCTGGTCAGAGGATTTGAACCCTGTGGAAAAGTCTGTGACTCAGAGACTTCATGCCCAAATTTGCCGTGGTCACACCGTGCCACCAGCCCTTGCATGGTCCCTGCACAAAAACATCAGATCAGAGAATCACAGAATATCCTGATTTTGAAGGGCCACACAAGATATTTCACTTGGCTCTGGGAATCATACTCCCAAGGGAGTCTTGAAGAGTAAAAAATGGGAGATCATCATCTCAGCAGAGGCACTGACTCTTGGTCCCTGGCCCAGGTCCCTCCAGACCTTTGCAGCCTCTGAGCCAGGTGGTACCAGTTCAGATTCATGATGAGCTGGATAGAAGTGGTGACTGAGACTGGTGGGGTGGGTTAGCAAAAGATGTGGAGACGGTCTCTGGCTGATGAGTGGGAGTTTGTGAGGAAAATAACAAAAGGAAAAATTAGGGTGGCCAAAAGTGCCCAGCAACCTGTGCAGACTTCAACAAAGAAACTCACCCTTCAAGAAAAGAGGAGTAAAAGTGTTAAGACATTTTATTCCTGCTTCTCTAAAAATGAAGTGTTGGGACTTAGAGCAGACTGTTTGCTCTGAGAAGTGGAGTTAACTGTGAACAAAAACCAACAGGGGGTTAAATACAGGGGAAATAAAAGAAACCGCTGAATCTGGTGAGGAACAAAACATTTCAACCTGACTTAAAGAGACCTTCTCTGGGCTGCTTTGTGTATTTCCAGAGAACTCTCCTCAACACCTTCTTTCTCTGAAATCATCTCTCACTCCCCTCCTGTATTTTTATTTTATTAATTTCATCTACTGAGCCCAGAAGTTTGTGACTGCCCTGGTTCTGTCCACTTCTCAACCCAACTTGAACTCCTTTTCTTTTGCTGCTGGAGGGGCAGCTGGGAGGTAAAAGCCCTTCTACACCTCTTCAAAACACAGTTCAGCACACATTCCTTTCCCAGGCCCATATGTGAAGAATGAAGAGCACCAACAGTCAATGCCAACAGAAAGCAGAACTTGAAATTATGGGAAATATTCATTGACTGTTGGAGTTTGGTTCAGTGAGGCTCTGGAGTCACTGGTCTTTCAGGTCTCCTGTGCAGTGACTGCACTGTTGCTGGTGGTGATATTGGTAAATACTTGTATTGCAGGAGGCCAGTGCATGTAGCTCTCCCCTTGGGATGTGGTAAATATTGAAAAGGTGTCTGGTGTGCAAAAAGAGACCAGATAAACTGGTAGAAGGAAAATCCATAAAAAAGTACTGAATATAAAGCCACAGCTACAGAAAGTCTATGAACAGCAAGTCTTGCTCTGCCCTACTCTTGGTTTGATTTGAACTTTTGCTCTTATGCAGATTCTTAGGAGTATTTATGGGCATCTCATCTGTGTAGATGGCACTGGAAGCCCCTCACTACATCCTCAGCTGGTCATGGGGATTCATGGTGTCAAGTGCAGGTGTCACAGTTCTGGCTGTGTCTCCCAGATTTTCCTTAATGTGTCCTACCCACATTGTCAAGGGTTAATTCTCAATCTGCCAATACTTTTCTCTTTCTGATGTTTTAGTTCCTGATTACCATCACACTCTGAGCTCCTATCAAGGGATCTGGCCTTCCACAAAGCAAGAATTTTTTTTCAATCTCAGATCAGTCATAAAGTCTTCTATGTCTTCAGCTTCTTTTGATAATAGCTGGTTTAAAGGACCACTCTCATATCTTGATGTGGAGCGCAGTACTCCTTCCATCCCTTCTGCACACTTTTGTTGTTAACTTCCTCTGCCTGAATTAGCTGAAAAACATTAAAAGCATGAAGTGTTTCACAGCCAGCTGCTGTCAGAAATGTTTTCCTTTGGTGGCATGCTTAACTTGGTGATGCAAAATGAAGAAGTCACTCTCCTCTCTCCCTAAAGATGCATTTAGTGTTTATATCCAGGCTCATCTTCCAGTGCATTATTCCTTTTCATTACTTTAGTTTACTCCTTACACCATTAAATGCTCACTAATCACTCCCAAGGGCTGTGCCAGGGCCCTGCTTTCTCCAGGGTCTGAGTTTCAGTTATTTCTCACTGTGGAACCGGGGTGTTTTCACACTTGAGGATTGCTATGCCCTGTCCTGGTACCACACACCAGCTGCTTCTGATCGATTGCTTGTGTTTCCATGTTTTCCAGTTCATGGGAGCTTGCCAAACCAGAGCCTTCCAAATGCAAGGCTCTTTGCTCCCTTAATTTAGAGCTACCTGAGGTGTCTTGCTCATACCTGGTGGTTTTCAGCAACTGTGATGTGGCTACATCTCCGTGTTCATCCAGGAATATTGATTCCAGGACAAAGGCTCCCATTGTTGGGAAAAACGTGTAAAAGTCGCTTGGTGTATTGATTGACTCATTACTGTCTTGTGAAATGAGATTCATGACCTGACTTCTGCTGCTGTGTTCAATGCATGTGTACATGAGACTGCTGCTGGAATAATGTTTGAGCTGCCTGCCAGCCCTGTCAGACAATAAATCAAGGCCAGAAGAGATCTCAAAATTTGCAAAGCTGAGAAGAGTTTCAGTCCTTCATTCCCAGTTCCTCAACCCCTGCAGAGTTAATCTTCACAAGGATTCTCCTGCAGCACATCTCCCAAGATCTGACAAGCTGCCAGTGTTCAGGGAAGTTTCATTTTTGGGTGCTCAGTGAAGAATTTTAAGAAAGCCTCATTTTCAGGGGTTGACACTCAGCCTTTTTTGAAGTTTGTCCCTATCATACACTCACAAAAATCCATCAGCAGCTTCAAAGTATTTCTGAAAGTCCTGTCCTAAGAGGACAGCTCGGGTTCCTACGTTTTTCCTTGACTTCCAGGATTGGAACCCTGGCTCTCCAGACATGTTTAACAAGAATTAGTTTGACTCCAAGTGAAAAAGTCTCTGACATTTCATGGTCTATCTATTTCAATGACAATTTAAGTGTGACCTCAGTGCTGGTGACCATGTCTGTTTAATGCTGCCACTTCCTCTCTAGTGCCCATCTTTCTGAAACAGAACATCACTCACCATAATAAGTTCAAAAAGGAGACTCTCTCTCTCTTTGCTAGGAGAGAAACTTTATAAAAAGTTCAGAAAGCAAATTAGTCATTTACATACTGCAGTAGATTTTTCATGCAGTGCTCCTTTGTCCCATTTAAATTTAGACAAGTTAAATATTACCAGTTTTAGGATTTTGAACTCAGGATTAACTGCTCACAGGCTAAGAGCAAAATTTTGTTACGGTAATTGTAATTAAAACTTCTCTTAATTCAACATCCAGAAGTACAGACAGTCTGCAAGCATCTTTCATTTTCTGTGGTGTTGTTTGGTCTGTAACTCGGATGCATAATTTCCATTAAATGTGACGTGGGCTGAAACCTTGTGCTGCCCACTGAAACCCACTGTGGTTCCCATCTACAGTAATTGCTCTTATTTGTGCTGTGCACAAATATTTACAGAAAAATATAAATCCAAACTCAGAGGTGGTGTGTGTTCAGAGAAATCACAGAATCACGGTAAATTAGGATCTGAAGAGATCATCTCTTCCATCATCTGTCCCAGAGGGGGATTAACCCTGTTTCAATTCTCTATGGCACAGAATCACAGAATGGGTTGGGCTGGGAGGAACCTTAAAGACCCTCCAGTCCCACCTCCTGCCATGGGCAGGGACACCTTCCACTATCCCAGGCTGCTCCAAGCCCCGTCCAACCTGGCCTTGGACACTTCCAGGGATGGGGCAGCCACAGCTTCTCTGGGCACCCTGTGCCAGGGCCTCGCCACCCTCACAACAAAGGATTTCTTCATAATATCTACTTTAAATCTCCCCTTTTCCCGTTTGAAGCCATTCCCCCTTGTCCTATTGATGCCTTAGGTTTTAGCTTTTATATTTTTCAAATTCTATATTCTCTGTATTCCTGGTGTGCAGCTCTGATCTGTCTTGCAGCCTGCTAGCTGCTGCTCTCTTATACTAAGATAGACATAACAAAGCCTCTCCAGGCTTGCTCTTCAAGGACACTGAGACCGTCCTAGGCCAAAATGTGTAAACCAGCATCTTGAGAAAGGGGGGCAAGCTGGGAGGGCAGTTACATTATTAGCTAAAGTTTAATTGGCGAATTTATGCTGATATGCAAATGGACCAAACTTACAACAGTGTGAAGAACTCGTGACTGGTCATCCATCGTGGTAGCCTTTGGCCTGCCAGGGTGTACCTCTGAAGGCCTTTTGAATAAATATCTCCTTTATTCCTCTACCCTGTCTAGTCTCTGTTTCAGGTTGTCCTTTTAGGCATCACTATCACTGCCTGACCTTGCTTTGTTCCTCATTCAACTCTCCCACAAGTTTTTGTACACGTGCAGGTTCACCTGACTCGTTCTTCAAACCTCAAGGGATGGTGCATCTCCAACAAACCTGGTCAGATTGTCTTGGTCACCTCTGATGAAACAGCCCCAGTGTGTGCCCTAATTCCCCCTTGCTGGAATTTAAACACATTGCAGCCACTCCTGTCCCTGTCATTGGAGCCAGTGAACAGACACCACAGCAAATGCCCTGAGGTGTTTTAGGGTAATAATTGTCCTTAGTGTGGATCCTTTTCTACAAAGGAAGGATATATAATAAGGCACCATTTCTTCCTCTTAAGCACGTGCTGCCAAAGGGAGACAGAAAGTGATACTCTGACAGCAAGGTGGTGTGTAATGCATTACCCCATATGACTTCTTATTTAATTAATAGCTCCATCCTGCAAACATTTGCACAGTTTTATTCCAGTAAGCTTGTGGACACATAAATATTGGCAACATTCATTCAAAGAAACATCTTTCTTCCTTTTTTATGATTATGTGCCTTTCATGGGCTTCAGGCCTGATTTATAAGTCCAAACAGCTGAAGTCTGAATTGACCCTCATATTTCTGTAGAAATGTGCTAGAAAACAGCCTCTCCTTGAATTATTGCATTAAAAAAAAAAAAAGAGAGAGAAGAATATCCACATTTATAAAAAACCCTACATGAATAATAGGTTACCAGGATGTGCCATTATCCAGTCAATTTTAGAGATTGCATCATCTGTTTTATTTTGGCATGTCATACTGTCAAACAATCTTCAAAATTTCACACTCGAGATCTACCTCAAGCATAAATTCTCTTTAAGTGGTGCATTTCAAGAGTCTGTCAGAAAAAAACAGGATTCAATGTGTTTTTAGTGAAATTCAAATGAAAGTACACATCCATACACAGGCAAACACATATATATGTATATGCATAGAAATGTGCGTATATATATTTAATTTATGCAGTTTGAAATCCAGATTTAGACATAAAAATTCAATTCACTGCTTTTCTCTTTGTATTGGAAAAGATGAGCCAATCATCAACCCAGTGCATGGGTCTGAATCTCTTCTCCCCAAATCTGGCACAAACAGAAGTAACACAAATGAATTATTTGGAGTTACACCAACATGAAAGTATAGCAATGGAGAAAAGAATAACAATCCTCTGTGCATGAAGCTGAAGGGGTTTATTTTAGTTTCATTTATTCCCAGGCTTTTCAGCTGGGAGCACTCGGGGTTTTTTTTAACTTCATATGGTGTAACTTGAGGCTGCTGTAAAAACTGCTTTATTCTTTCAAATATTCTTTCTTCTGCCTTTGTAGCATCTGTAACCCTTGACTCTCTCATGGAAAATGTGTCCCTCAAAGACTCCTCACAAGAGGGATGGATTTGAGGTTGGCTCCATCTTGATTGCATTTTGCAGGACAGGGAATATAAGCAACACTGACCTAATCCTGTGACCTGAGGCATGAAAAAACAAATAAATTAAAGGGAAAGATTTGCATTTGGCTGTTTGCCCATGAGGTCAGTTTTAAGGACTTGATGGCCCCACATCCTGCAGGACCTGGGAGCAATGTCTACATGGCTTTTGCATAAATCCAGGTCTGGTTTATCCAGTTTGGATCCAATGCACCCAGGGCAGATATCCAGAGCTCAGCTCACTCAGCACCCTGCTGTTACCTGGTTCATCAGCAATTCCCAGAACTACCAATGTCACCTTCCTGCAGTTACACCCCCTTTTTTTAAGGCCACTTCTGCAATTTCAGGCCAATATGTCTTGTCCTCAGCAGACACAGGGAAGAGATACAGCTGTTTCTTTGCTCCTATTGACTAATTTGAAAGAAGGTGGTGTATTCTGCTTTACTGCTCACTTCTCTTGATCTGAACATCCTCGATAGCTTCCATCTATTTCCATGGCCATGTTCCCTACACCCTGATCCCTGTTACCATCCTCTGGCCTCCTCAAAAACACATTGGAGCCCACCTGGCACTCACTGCAGTCAAAGGGAAGATGACCCCTAGATGGTCCAGCTTTTTAATACAAGTTTCCCAGTCTGTGTTAAAACAGCAGTTTTTCCTTTCCATGGAGCCTGTTTCAGTGGCATTTATCCACTGCATCCAGCCTGGCTGGATTTTTACTGTTCAAGCCACAAACTAAGCTTTGGTTGAAAGTATTTCCCTGATATTTTGCTTTCCTCTTCTGCTCCTGACCCCTCTGTTTATTTTGCTTAATTTAATATCTCAGGATGATTCAGGAACTCACAGGAACCCAAGGGATTTCCAGCCACCAAGACTGATCTGTTGCAGCAGCCCTGGAAGCAGCACAAAGCACCAAATGAGTGTTGTGCTGTGTTCCACATCCTGCCCTCTCTTCCTGCCTGTTGCTCTGTTTCCACCAGATATTCCCATCCCTGGAGCAGAGTTGGTGGAATGAATGGCAGGACTGCTCCTTATCCTGTGAAATCATCCTCTGAAGTGATGTCATCTATTCTAGAAATCTCTAAGCTGTGGGGTAGGGTGGCAAGACCAGATGGACTTTTTAACTTTTGAAAGGTTTATAATCATAGAATCCCAGAATGGTTTGGGACCTTAAAGAGCATTTATTTCCAAGCCTCTGCCAGGGCAGGGACACCTTCCACTAGACCAGGTGGCTTCAAATTGTTTCGATACAGCATACAACAATAATTCATCCTAAACATCAGGAAAAAAAAGCCAAAGCAGAATCTTATTTCCAAGGAATGTGCACTTTAAGCAAATTCATACACTGTGGATCTTTTTTCTTTATTTACTATATTTTAAAATTCCATTAATTTTATTTGTTTCTCTTCCAACATGACATGCTTAGAGTATGACATGCATTTATCTCATCACCACTTAATACTCAACAGTGCAGATGCACAGATCTAAATTTGTCAGCATGAGGATGCCACTATGACACTGTTGGAGGTGCAAAGTGGAATCAACAGAGTAAAGTCAGTACAAATTTTCAAATGAACACTCATTTTGATGCAGGTAATCTTCTCTGGCAGAGTAAATCCATGAAAAGAGATTAATGGCAACCCAAAATACATCAGCCTGTCAATGAAAGACATGCACCATGCCAGCAGCTTGTATTGACAACTGTATGAGGTTAATTAGCTCGGTAGCCAACAGCACTGCACAGCTTTTAACCTTTGCATGGAGCTTCTTTTCTCTGAAAAAAAAAAAAGGAAAAAGAAACGTTGGGGAAAGATGTCAAATCTTGTATGACTCCAGCTAGAAACTGGAATATAAATAAGTTTGTACCCACAAAAACCATTCTTAAAAGGGTTTTAAGTTGGGCTTCTGTGTTGGTATGGTTTAACCTGGCAGGCAGCTGAACAGAGCTGCTCGCTAACCCTCAGAGGGATGGGGGAGAGAATCAAAAAAGGGGTAAAATTAATGGTTAAGATAAAGACAGTTTAATAGGACAGAAAAGGGAGGTAAAATAATAATAATAATAATAATAGTAGTAATAATAATAATAATAGGAAGAAGAATATGTACAAAATGAGTGATGCACATTGCAGCTGTCAGCTCTTACTGACCGATGCTCAGCAAGTGTTGGAGCAGCAGCTGCCACCCCCTGGACAGTTCCCTCCTGTTCAGTTTTCCTGTTCAGAGTGGTGCTGTATGNCACCTTCCACTAGACCAGGTGGCTTCAAATTGTTTCGATACAGCATACAACAATAA
Organism: Aleadryas rufinucha; assembly: GCA_013397815.1. Classification (NCBI taxonomy): domain Eukaryota; kingdom Metazoa; phylum Chordata; class Aves; order Passeriformes; genus Aleadryas; species Aleadryas rufinucha. The sequence continues at coordinate 258,108 of VZTH01008782.1, read as the reverse complement.
TTCATCCTAAACATCAGGAAAAAAAAGCCAAAGCAGAATCTTATTTCCAAGGAATGTGCACTTTAAGCAAATTCATACACTGTGGATCTTTTTTCTTTATTTACTATATTTTAAAATTCCATTAATTTTATTTGTTTCTCTTCCAACATGACATGCTTAGAGTATGACATGCATTTATCTCATCACCACTTAATACTCAACAGTGCAGATGCACAGGTCTAAATTTGTCAGCATGAGGATGCCACTAGGACACTGTTGGAGGTGCAAAGTGGAATCAACAGAGTAAAGTCAGTACAAATTTTCAAATGAACACTCATTTTGATGCAGGTAATCTTCTCTGGCAGAGTAAATCCATGAAAAGAGATTAATGGCAACCCAAAATACATCAGCCTGTCAATGAAAGACATGCACCATGCCAGCAGCTTGTATTGACAACTGTATGAGGTTAATTAGCTCGGTAGCCAACAGCACTGCACAGCTTTTAACCTTTGCATGGAGCTTCTTTTCTCTGAAAAAAAAAAAAGGAAAAAGAAACGTTGGGGAAAGATGTCAAATCTTGTATGACTCCAGCTAGCAACTGGAATATAAATAAGTTTGTACCCACAAAAACCATTCTTAAAAGGGTTTTAAGCTGGGCTTCTGTGTTGGTATGGTTTAACCTGGCAGGCAGCTGAACAGAGCTGCTCGCTAACCCTCAGAGGGATGGGGGAGAGAATCAAAAAAGGGGTAAAATTAATGGTTAAGATAAAGACAGTTTAATAGGACAGAAAAGGGAGGTAAAATAATAATAATAATAATAATAGTAGTAATAATAATAATAATAGGAAGAAGAATATGTACAAAATGAGTGATGCACATTGCAGCTGTCAGCTCTTACTGACCGATGCTCAGCAAGTGTTGGAGCAGCAGCTGCCACCCCCTGGACAGTTCCCTCCTGTTCAGTTTTCCTGTTCAGAGTGGTGCTGTATGGTCTGGAACATCCCTTTGGCCAGTTTGGGTCACCTGTCCTGGCTGTGTCCCCTGTCACCTCCTTGTGCCCCCCAGGCTCCTCACTGCCAGGGCAGCATGAGAAGCTGAAAAGTCCTTGACTTAGTGGAAGCACTGCTCAGCAGCAACTAAAACATCAATATGTTATTAACTCATCTCATCCTAAATCCAAAATCCAGCCCTGTACCAGTCACTAGAAAGAAAAATAACGCCATCCCAGCCAAACACAAGAAATATGTCCACGACTCGGTATTTTTTTTCACCTCTTTAAATCTATCCATTGCTCTAATAAAAACATTACCTCTCTCTACAAACCTCGTGTTACTGATATCCTCAGGACATCAGGGCTACAGAAACACTTCTAGTAAGAAGTCAAATGAATAATACATTAAGGAGAATTTCTCTGTAAATATGTCTTTCAGGTCTTGTGTTTACTGACTTGTAAAAAAACATGAAAGAGAGAGCTTTGCTTTACAGCTCAAGAAAGGTGCATAGAAAGATGACAAAGAAGATAAAAAAAAATAACCTTGGACTCACTTCCAGACTGAGGAGGTGGCTGAGGAGTACAAAAAGGGTCTATCACACTTCTATCCCTCTGTTAAATGCTTTTCCCTTGTTTGACATCAGACTGACACACTGCAAGGAGCACTCCCACAGCATCTCCCCTGGCTCTGCAGGTGTTGTAAAAATGAAAGAGGGCCAGGGAATAAGCTCCAGAATGGGCTGCTGCTTGCCAGCTTCATGCCCACCAATAATATATCCTCATGCCACATCCCAAGGGACAGAACACTTGCTGACCAGCTCCTGCTGTGGAGCACAAGTCTGTAGGGCTCCACTGCAGCCTTATTGCTGTGATCTTGGCCTGAAAACAAGACCCTAAAGGGACATCTCAGAACCACAGGAACATAAGACATGTCATGGAGAAGAGCTAGGGCCAAGTGTGGACATAGCCAGGAACATTCCCAGGACAGGCAAACAGTGCCTGGTTTGGTTAGGTATTAATAAACATTTTTAGGTGTTTCTCCACAGAGCAACAACCTCAGCTGTTGTCTGGGAGAGACCAGATTCTGGTAAAAAAAAAAAAAAAACCCTTGGTGAGGCCAGTCTGCAGCAGAAAATAGCTTTTATTCCCCTCCCTGTGGTGTGAAGACTCTGTTAGGTGCTGAAGTTGACTCCCAGCTCCTTCTTCCAAGCCACCACTATTTTTTAAATGTTGCTGTCCTGTGTTTCCAGACACTTCTATGTGTGCTACATTTTGGCCATGCAAACATTTTGGCCATGCAAGCATTTCCCCAAGACAGACCAAAGGTCCTGTTTTTTTATTTCAGTCTCATAAAGGGACCTGTAATACTGCAGCAGTGGAAACAATTCATTATCACAATTAAATCAGTGTTTCATTTCTCAGTTTAATCTAATTTTTCCTGGCCTGCAAAGGCAACTCTGGGATTTATTTCAGTGTTGGACACGGCTGAGGAACATATCTTTGCCGTGTCCCTGACTTAGAGGGCAATAATGCCTCTGGAGCACATGCTTGGAGCCATGCCTCAGCCTCATTCCATGTAAAAATGGGGCTCATGGAGCCACATCTTGTGTTTATCCCTTGCTCCACATCTTTGGGTCAGTTTGAAGATCAGACTGAGGGCTTTAAGGATTTCACATTTCACAGAAAGACACAGACAGTGGAAGATGGGGACCCATCCCCACCAACAAAGGTTGTAGTTGCAAACACAACCCTTATCAGACCTTGGAGAATCCACACAGGCAAAACCTCTGTGCTGCTCCTTGAGCCCTGCAAGTGGGTGAAAGAAACAAGTTCCCTACAGCAAATCCACAGGTAATTCGTGGAATGACTTCTTTCCTCCTTAAACTGCCAGCTCTGAAATAACCCAGCCCACCAATGCATTCTGCTTCAGTGGGAAAGGGGGAAATGGGAAAGGGGGAAACTGAGGCAGGGATCTTGCTCTGTGCTGTTGAAGGGAAGAAGACCCCAGATTTCCTGAGCTGGGTGCTTTATCCCTCACCTCATCCCACTGTGCAGCACCTTAAGTTGCTCAATTGCCATCTCTGCTTTCATGGGACAGAGGTGCAGGGGGCGGTTATAGAGAGGAACAGCCCCGAAAACCCCTTTTGGCAGCTCTCGTGTCATCTGCCAGCACCTGGACAGCCCACAGCTTCTCCTGTCTGAAACAATTCCCCCACCAACATCAAATACTGATTTCCTCGAGTGGGGTGGAGGCCAGCTGATCTTTGTGGAGAGGAGGAAGGCAGTGTGCTCGGCTCGAATGGGGGAGGAGGCCGATCATGAAAGATCGTGGTAGAAATCGTGGGTGAAAACCCAGAAGAAGACGGGATGTTATCTTCACCAGACATGGGTAAGAGCTTTGTTTGGATGTCAAAGAATTGGTCAGTGAGTTTTTTGCCTTCCAGGAAAATTGTGCTGCAGGATTTTGGTTTATACCTGAGAAAACAAACGTATTTCTAACTGCAGGTGTAAGACTGGAAGGTGTGAGGGACATATGAACCAAAGCCATATCCTGAATATTCATGGAGTATCAGGGAGACTCTGTGGGAGGGAGTTTGTGCCATTCCCTTCCAAGACTCTCTGAAAATTAGTGAGGACAGGCTAGAACCATAATGTGGGGAAACACCTGGAGATGACCATTTCAATGAAGAACATGGGTCATGCTTTAATTACCTTCTTTATTTCTGTATTTCAGTGAAATGCTCCTAAAGCAATCATTAATAAATTGAATTCTCATGAGACAGAGGCAAGGTTTTTTTCACTGACCTAAACTCAAATGCCTGGAACCATCTGAGGACACCTGAGACATTCAGGTGAGGCTGGCTACGTGGGACCTGTGCCTTTCTGGACATGTGGCACTCAGGTAAATCTAAAATTGCACCAGACACCTAAACAGAACAGTCTGGCAGCTCCAAAGTCCAGGCCCAAGGAAATCATCTCCATTTTCTGCCGAGAATGTGACATTTCAGTGCAATGCAGCAAGTGCTGAGCCTCTAAATGCCGAGGAGAGTTAAAGAGCAGTCTGGCACTTCACAGCCAGCCAGCAAATCCCTAAAGCAAAGCATTTTACTGACTTTTATTTTAAGCTTTCCTTTAGCAAACATAGCATGTCTGAATACAAATTATCACAAAGATCAAGATGTTCAGATCTGAAAATACCTCAAAACAACTGTCTGCTTTAACCTTTGCATATTTTACATATTTTTTCCTGATAATCAGATTCCACCCACTAAAGGATTTCAGAAGCACCGGAAGGCAATGCTTCTACAGAGGGTAATTTTTGGAACATAATACCTTCTATAAAAGGTAGCTGGGAATTATTAGATAGTATCCTGAAATAAATGTTCCTCATTAGACCCATGCTAATTCAGAAGATCATACCATTTTTAAACAAGATGGTATATGCAAGTAACATCTGTCTCACTTCTAGAAAACGGTCCCAAGCTTAAAAATTCAAGTCTGGATCTAATCTTACATCTCATGGACTATCAAGAGCTCCAGGCTTGGGATCTTACTGAATAAAAGAAAAAAGAAACAGAAATAATATTAACACAGAGGTCCCAGCTCTCGAGATCTCTAATGAGCCCAGCAAGCAAGGCAGGTCTAGAGGCACAGGTACCAGATAAATTCAGCCATCAGGAGTTCATTCATTGAGTCTTTCTCAGCTGCAAGAATTAATTGCAGATGTGCTGTACCCTTCTACTGGGTCTTTCCCCATACAGGTGATATTTCTGTCCCAGTACACCAGACAGATTTACCAGAGAAGAGGTGATATGTGGTGAGAACAACTTGAGGTGGGTGGCCACATCTTCCCAGGAATGGAGGGTAAATACCTGGTAAATTCACAGCACTCCAAATCTCTCTCTTTTCTCCCCCCATCAGAATGAAAAAAAACCAAACTACCCAGAAGGTGAGGCAAATCTGTTGTTTGTGCCCATGGAGGGTGAGGCCAAGCCTGGAGCCTGCTCTTTGAGAAAGGTATGGAATAGGAAAGGATGTCAAAAAAGACCTCAGAGGCTAAGCAAGCATCACCTACAAGGAAAAGCAGAACGAGTTGGAACAATTTAGTGTTAAGACAAGACAAATTCAGTGCAGGCAAGAGGGTGTCCAGTCTCTGAGAGTTACTAATGCCAAATGAACTAAGAAAAATTATAATAAGCCAAACAGACACATTTCCTTCAATATTCTCAGCCACGAGGAACTTGCATTTCCAGGATTTCCTAAACCAGAGAGAGTCTAATGGAATTTAATAACCCTCAATGGATTTTTATCTGTGTATTTGTCTAAGTGCTTTTTGAACCTGCCTAAGCTTTCAGTGGTCACAACATCCTCCAGTGAGAGGTTTCATAACTTAATTACAGGCCTTGCACACTGCATGAAGAACTGCATCTGCACGTTTGTCTGAACCTATTTCTTTCATATAATTTGATGGTAATTTGGTGTTCTTGTGCTAGAAAAGATGGTGGGCAATCATCTCTTACATGTCTCAATGGCACTCATGATTTTTACAGGTCTGCATCACAGGATAAGAGGTCAGAAGCTTATCATGATGGATTTGGATTGCATGTTAATGAAAAATTGTCTTTCTAGTGGTAAAGAGAATGAGATGGCAAAATAGATTGTATGGTAGGAGGATTAAGCTTGATTGCATGTGTCAAGAAGGCAGACAATCAATGCTGTTCATGGTGCAGTTTATCCCATTCTGAAGTAAATGTCCACATTCAGTCAATTAAATTGCACTTTAAATTCCACAGACTATTGACTGGATCTCCAGTGACAACCATGAAGCCCCAGCAGCCTCCCTACAGGAAGATAACTAAAGTTAGAGGAGAAAAATTCCACCCATTTGACTCCACCCAGGCAAAGCAGGACTGACAAACTTTCATCTTTAGCAAAACTGTGGAATTATTGGAAGCTACAAAAATGCCATGACGATGAATCGAGTTATTGCTACAAAGACTTGCTTTTCCTGTGTGCTCTTTGATGCCAGGCTCACAGCACCAGTTCAGCTCCCAGATATTTTGACTTTGCAAATTGTGCAGAGCTGCAGAAAACAGCGGCTGAGCTCTGCCAAGTCAGGGAGTGGAAGTGAAGCCAAGGTGATGCCTTTCCTTGGTCTTAAAATCAAGAGCCAAACACGGTTAGCAGGGGAAAAAGGGATTTTACCTTGGTATTTATTTTAAGGATCCTCGGTGCACTCCATCCAGCTGGAGCACTCTGGAATGCACATCCGAATGCACACCCAAAATGCACCCCTGTGAGCACCCCCCGAAATGAATACCAACAATAGTTTGGGTATAACATGATAGGCCTTACCAATTAGCATATCTATCAAAGATTCCCCAATGAGAGGCTGGGTGAACCCCCCTCCCTGAGGAACTTTCCCCCCTGGACAGGCCTATCTCAGTTTATAAAATGTGTTCCAGAGAAGCCCTCGGTGTCTGAGGCTTCTGAGATGTTTGGTCTCCTGGCTTGATGGAATATTGGGTCTGTGCTGGGCATCAAACCTGAAGAATTAGAAGTGTGTGGGCTAAAAGGCCCTTAAGAATACGTAAAAGTTATATAAAAGAGTATATAGAGGGGGTATATATAAAAAGCAAAAAAGCATCATGGCATCAAAGGCACAGAACTGTGGCAGGAAAAGATGGAATCAGGTGAGTTCCTCGTTCTCAGCAGCACCTGTAACAGGAATTTTTCCCATTGACAGTCAGGTGATGTGGCTCTGCCCACCAGGGTGCTCCTTCCTTTCCCAAATCTCCAGAGCTGAGGGATCAACAGATGACCTTCCCTCAAAGGGGCAGGCACTGACTTGGGGAGGGCTCAGCTCACCCAAAGTTATTTCCATGGTGGAAATGACTAAAAGATGGCCTTGGCTTTGACAGGCACCACCATCTCAGCCGTGCCACAGCCATGGAGCTCAGCACCAAGGACTGACCTGGGCTCCACAGCCCACATCCACACGAGTGTTCGGGTTCCTAAATCAGAGCTGCACCCAGAGCAGCACAGAGGTGAAGCCTCAACAGTTCTGTGTCCGAGGTCCCTCACGGAGCCGATTCCTCAGCCAGTGCCATCACTGTGGGTAACTCCACACCAGCTGGTTAATTCACCCCCTTTCCACTCCTTCCAGGTGCATTTTAATATCCCTACATCTAATTAGCCAGATCTAAAGAAATGCTAATTTTTTTTTTTTTTGGTGAATAATGGCCACTTAAATCTGTGTACCATAATAATGACAATCAATTTCAACAGGCCATTTAAAAGCCATTGTACTGAGCTGAGCACAAGCCAAATTGACATGCAGGAGCCTTTTATAACCTGGTACTCTCTGCACTATCATCAATTATCTCCTAATTAAACAACAAAATTCCCTTGAAATGCCCTGGTTAGACATCATTACTAAACATTTTGCCATCACTTAGTGGATTAATGTGTCTAATTAAATAACTTGCAGCGTGGAGGCAGGATCGTGGCATGATACTCGAAATGAGGTGTGTAAACCTCTATAAATTGTTAGAAGTCAAAACCTGCTTGGCTTGTATTGACAGAAAGGATTACTTTAAAAATCAATAGTTTTATTCTGGGTTTGGTTTTTTTTTTTTTCCATCTGGGTGAATAAAAACAAAGAAACTGCCCACAAACTCCAGTGACAAATTGCCATTGGAAATGTTGGCTTTTCCATGCTCAGAGCTCATTTGTTCAATGTTTTCAGGGGTGAGAGTCTGAGGATTTTACAGCAAGGATTTTCCAATGAATTTTCCATCAGTGATGGAATCTGAATCCTTGAGCTTCACCTATGCACCTTCTGGAATGTTATTCCATACTGGAGCCTAACCTTATCTGTAATATGGAATTCCTGCACTGTTCATATGGTACTGTATACACCAGAAAGAATTTGGGGATGATCTTCTCCTGGGAGTGACCAAACTCAGGCTACTACTGCTGTGATTGCAGGAATATTTCTAGATCCAATCTACTTCCAGGAAACCTGGGGGCTTGCAGGACCAGCTTCAGCAGCTGCCAGCTTTCCAGTTAGTGATGCAGAGTGTAAAAAAGCTCTTTTAGGATGAGATTCCCCTTTGGAGCTTGGGACTATTCACATGTCCCAGTGACCCTGTTGACAATGTTGACCCTCAAATCCATGACAGCAAAGGGCAAACCCAAATCACTGTTCCTCTATGCTATGAAGCAATAAACCAACAGCCTGTCAGTGAAGAAAAAATCTGAGAAAAACATGATTAGGTGGTAAGGTATTTTTTGTGTCCTGAGCTGTGTCTGAGGATGTGCAGAAGGTTCAGATTTGTATTCAGATAAAGTGATCACAGTGAAACTGAAACTCCCTGCATGGTAACTACTTCTGACTAATGTCAAGGATGTTGCCTGAATTATTATCAACTCTGAGGCACCTACCAGAAGCAAATTTGTCCCAGATGATGGCTGATTGGATGGGGCTCTGTACAACCTGGTCCAGTGGAAGGTGTCCCTGCCCAAAGCAGGAAGCTGGAAATAGATGATCTTTAAGGTCCCTTCAAAGCCAAAGCATTCTGTGATTCTGTGATTATGTTGTTGGGTGGCACTCCAAAAATACTGATGAAATGGCTTATGCACTCTCCACCAGGAGACAGACATTAAATCCCTTTTAATTTGCAGTTGATGACCTTGAATTTTCACTTCATCTGCCCTGCTGGGTTGCACAGCGGTTCTTCTGTTCTTCTCTTTCTGCCAAATTGGGCGCAGAAGGATTCAGAGTGAAAGTCACACACACACACACACATATGAAAATGATCCCCTTGCTTTTCCTGTGGTCTGCAGTTTTATCAATGAACTGCTTTGGAAGATTGATTGGGACAGGAATGCACCTCTGGCAGGCTGGATGGAGATTTCCTGTTACCCCTCTCTGTTCTGCTGTGGTTTTCAGCGTGCCCACTGCCCTAGGATGCCACCGCCTGCCCTCAGGCCAACGTGGTCATAGGTCACATGAATTAGAATCAAACCTACTCATCTCCAAACGAGCACTTCCTGCCTTCCCTTCAGCCTCACATGTGTCATCCTCTTCTGCTTATTATAGTGCCCAGTGCTCGGTCACAAGTGATCACTTCCCCTTTCTCCCCTCACACTGCAGATATCGCACAAAGACAAAGCCAGGCCCTGCCCAGAGGGGACAAACTGGCCACAGGGAGCTTGCATTTTATTTGGGCAAGGGGTACAAGCTCTTGCTATTGGGCTTAGTAGAGAAGCCTGATGAAAAGCAGGCAAACAAACCTGTGCAATAATAAAAGCGATGCCACGGGGTTTAGGCTGGAGGAGGGAGGTCACATCCAGGCTGTGGCTGTTGGAAGTGTAAATCAGTGGCACAACTCCCCCAGCATGTAGGTGACAGCCCTCTATTTAGTCAGCTGGAGAGACAGTGCCACATCTACTGCAAGGAACCTGGAGAAAATGGTGCGAAAGAGAGCTGGAGAGGGGCTTTTTTGCAAGGGCTTGTAGTGATAGAACAAGGGACAATGGCTTTAAACAGAAAGAGGGGAGATTTAGATCAGATATTAGGGAGAAATTCTTTACTGTGAAGGTGGCGAGGCCCTGGCACAGGTTGCCCAGAGAAGCTGTGGCTGCCCTGGATCCCTGGAAGTGTCCAAGGCCAGGTTGGATATAGCTTGGAGCAATCTGGGATAATAGAAGGTGTCCCTGCCCATGGCAGAGGGGTTGGAACAGAATGGTGTTTAAGGTCCCTTCCAACCTAAACCATTCTATGTTTGGGGACACTTGGGCTGGTTAGACAAGAGCAGTCACCTTCTCCCCAGCCCCACAGTCCTCAGCAGGAACAGCAAAAGCAAAATTACATCAATTCTGTTCAAGTGGGAAGAAAACAGCTGTGCAACTCCAGCCTGGAACAGAGCTATAGCTGTTGGTCCTCTCCACCTCCTGCTCCACATCTTCTAGATTATCTCCTCAAAAGCAGACTCTCACCTTCTGAAATGTCCCCTACATCATCTCTAGCAGCACATGGTTGTGCCCATCTCTGCATTTTTTCTCATTTTCCCTTGTGTCCCTCAGTCTCCTCAGCTGAGGGACTGGAGCTGACTCAGACACTGTGCTGAGGCACTGGGTTAAAGGTTCAAGCATGGAAGAGTCACTCCATCCACTTCCACAATTCTTTCACATTAGAGAGGGGAAAATGTCTGTACGGGAATAACAGCCTGGAACAGCTTCCCTGGCTCTGTTATGTCACTGGCATGGCACAGCACGTCCCCCTGGCTTCCAATATCTGGGCAAATGCATGGAGAACATTTGCAAAATTAATTGTGAGAGTGGTGGGGAATACAAATAAACACAGGCACAAACACTCCCACGGGCAGATGGGACACAAGACTGTTCTGTTCCTGCAATTCTCTTCTATCATCTGGGCGTCTCTTTTTATATCTCTAACTTGTTGTCACCTCCTGCCTGCCCTGCTGCTGCAGGTGACAAGGCCCTCTCCTTGGTTTTGGATGCAGACACCAGTGGTCACACCCTGGGGTGTCTGGGGGTGTTTATTTGTAGGATCTTCTGATATCCTGTGTAGATTATGCCCCTGCTACATCCCTGAATCTAAACATTTCTGCAGAGTGCATATGGATATGGCTTGGCAGTGTTAGGTTTACAGTTGGACTCGATGATCTAAAAAGTGTTTCTCCAACCTAAGTGACTCTAGGCATGAATATGGATTTGCATGCATAAACATCTTGGGGTTTGTTATTTGTATGCCTCTAGATTAATGCACCATGGTTTCGATATTCAGTTTTCTGGCTCTTAAAAAAGCATGTTTTTTACTCTTAAGTTAAGTTCTTAACCTTAACTCCTAAATTAAGCTCTTACTCTTAAATTAAGCTCTTACTCTCTCAGCATACCTCAAATACAAACCAGTCCATGTGACTTTTGGTTCCAGCACATTCCTTCTGTCCCCAGACTCAAATGAAACAACCCCTTCCACTGACACTGAACTAAACTCATACAAGTACTTCTCTTGATCCAGACTTCTAAAACAATGGGAGATGTTCCTGCTGTGGTTTAAATGAGCACAAACCTCCTCAGGTCAATGAACTTTTTCTGATTTACAAAGAGCTGCCTTTTTGACTTCACTTTCTCGACAAGTTGGATCTGAATTAGACTGGCAGTTCTTCATGGAACTGAAATTCTACATGAATTTCAGAAGGCAAAGACATGATTCCTACAGGGAATATGTGCTGCCTTAGCATCACAGTTGTTATTTGGCATTCGTATTTCACCAGCACCTTGGTGAAAAGCTCTCATGCTAGGATGTGTCCAGACCTGTAGAAGTGAAAATTGCTGCCCCAAAGAACTCAAAGATCCAAATCAGAAAGAAGAAAGGCACACCACTGGAATGAAATTACAAAAATAAATGCAGTCTTCACACCCAGCGCTAAGTGTAGTGACATTACAAAAAGTCAGGGCCCCATGCACCTCATGACCTTCCAATTGCCATAAGGAGCTGATTCCCCATTACTGAACGTGCAATGGCCTAAGAAATAACATGAATTAGGAGTTTGTGCAGTGACATTTTTAAACATTCACTGACTTTTAGGGAAAGCCCACAATGAATATTAAACAAGCCCCTGCCTTTCCTAGGGTTGGTGGGTAAGACCTGACTTTCTCAGTTATGCGCGGTGACCTTTCAAAACCATTTTTGTCGCTGCACTATTCCCCTGTTCCCCTGGTTCTGCAGCTTTTTACACTGGGACTTCAAGAGAATTAAGTCTCTTCTGTTGCTAATAAATGGAGCCCTGCATTCCCTCACCTGGAAAAGGACTTTTGACAAATGCTGCTGTGCACAGAAGAGTGCTCAGGAATTATAAGAGCATTTGAGTGCAAAGCAGAGGCACCAATGAAAAGAATTGCTGATTTCAATTGTTACATTTAGTGCTACAGCACCTTGATGCCCTACACAACACCCAGATTAACTCCAAATCTGCAAGGCTGTACTGAAAGATAAAACACAAAGCCTTCTTATCACCAAAGTCCCACTTGAGCCTTCAAAATAGACTTCAGGTACAACTGGAGTGCTACACTCAACTCCTGTGTGGGGGACTCTCTGTAACACAGTCATTTAATTTCAGGGCATGTTTGAGCTTTTTCTTATGTGTCCTGAAGGAAATCATAGGATCAACCACTTGGGATGAGAATGCAGAAAACAGATTGTAGTTTTGTTTTTCCTCTCCATCCTTTGTTTCTCCTCTCATTAGCAGGCACTGCCAAGCAGGCTTCCAGCCACCTAATCCTCTCTGAGAGCTCTCTCTAAGAATCAGACAAAGCTGGAGGTAAAAACTGATGCATACACAGTTGTGTTTGTCATTGTCTGGAAAGCAAAGTGTTCAAATCCACCAGAGACAAAACAGCCTGAGCTGACACCACAATGACCTACTTTTAATAAATGAATGGTTCAGAACTGTGGTTTTGGGGTGTGAGGCCTCTAGAGCACTGCTAGGAGATATCCTATAGGAAGGATGCTCTGGGATCTTTTCACCCTTCAGGTTCTGACCTTCTCCAGAAAGAGATGGGACTAGATCATGCAGTAGTACCATGGCTTTCATTTGTTGCCGACATACAACAAGAGCACTGAGGGACAGAGAATCATTAAGGCTGGAAAAGACCTCCAAGATCACCAAGTCCAGCTTTCAATGAAGCAGCTCAGGATTTATTTCATGCCAGGGGTCAATTTGCAGCCAGCTGTTAGCTTATCCCAAAGTTGCATTTTCATTGCTGTAGTGACAAGGACAATATACAAAGATTGTGATCCAATGCACAGATACCAGCAATCAACCAGCCCTTCCTCCACATCTGTACTATCACAGAGCAGCTCCCTGAGCAGCTACAAGAGCTGGTTTCAGCTGAGCCCAGGTACTTCCACACTGTACTGAGGGCAGCAGCAGCACGGGCATCCCCGAAACCACCCCAAGTGAGGTGACATCCTCTGTGTTCACACCTGCCCACAGCAGTGTCCCTGCTGTGTGCTGCCCCAAACCCTCACCTCCTGCACGGGAGCTCTGCCTCTGCCTCCCTCACAGCCCTCTCCTCTTCCCATGGCTTAGACAGGGTGCTGAAGGTCACCTACAGTGAAAACGTACCTTTAATTTCTTACCCTTTTTTCTCCCCCTGGTCTCCTAACAGTAGGAGTGTGGAGTTTTCAGTGCTTCTGTCCACGTTGCCATACCCCTTGACCACAGTGGACACCGAGATGAGTTGTGTTTCAAAGGGGTTGATGGAGTGGCCTTCAGCCACCCGTAGGAAAATAGTAATGAGCAGTGAGCACCAAAGCCATGAAATGCCTGGAGATTTCCCTTTTATTTTTACCTTTGCTGAAATCCCATTTCTACTCCAGCTAGCAATGCTGCAGGCATCTGGGCACCTAGGTGGGTCATAATCAGTTGACTGTGGCCAGTGAGAGAGTGAGAGGATCATTGCTTACTTTAACTTCAGGTACCTTCCTAAAGCTGGAATTGCTGAGGACATTGCCCCAGGTATCTCCTCCTGATCCTAGTTGAGAACTCTGGAGCATCTACCTCTCCTGGCTGCCAGAGCTGGCCTGAGGGCACTTGGTTTTCAGGGGGAAGCTGACACATTTGACACCATCTAATTTTGTTATTTTTCATGCTGCTGAAAACTGAGTCAGTTTTGTCTCTTTCTGTGTGTCCCAAAGCTGAGGTCATTGATGGAAAAAGTATCCTGGACACCCAGTGTCTCCCAGAGAACAGAGGGTACTGTGGACAGTCATCATTCGGAGAATTTTATGGCCATAATAGAAAGGATCACCGAACCACAGAACCACAGAATCGATTAGGTTGTAAAATCATCAACCTATGACCAATCAGCCCCTTGTCAACATAGAATCACGGAGTCAATTAATGCAGAGTCACAGAATCAATTAAAATGTATGACAATGATGAGACAGCAGTTCCCTTAACCAGACCCTGACATGTTTCCACCAGGCAGCCCTGATGGTAAATGCGCTCACATCAGACATTTTCATTGCACCGAGAAAACGTTCTGACCTTTCACCTTAACCACTGAGAGAAAGCAAGCCAGCAAACCCACTCCTCACCCAAAATATTCACCACACAGAGGTCAGGTCTGAAATGTTACCGTCAGCAGCCTCTGCTCGCCCTGACTTACGTTAACTCTGCAGCAGAGAAGGACGATTTCTGGGAAACTCAGAAGGAGCACACCACAGCACCCAACTGAATAACTCATTGTTAGCAAAATTTCACTGGGAAACGGCGCTGTCTGGCAGCGCCCTTGCTTCTTGTGAACAGGGCACTTCACAAGAATTAATAAGCAAGCTCACGTGAGAAACACAGAGAGAATTCAGAGAAATAAAACAAGCGCCTTCACAGACCAGCTTCGGCTCTCACCTGCCCATGGGAGGTCACGGAGGAGAGGTAGAACTCACAGAAAGGGCTGGGGTTTGGGTGGCTGGTCCCAGCTGAGGGGTGGCACTGGGAAAGCAAGCACAGGGGGCAGATCAGGGCTCATTTTGCAGCACCAAGAAGGGGCCAGCATGGCCTCAGCACACAGAGGGGTAGCGGAACGGGAGTGGAGCAAGGGGCTGCTCAGCACCCTGTGTTGGGTTGGGGGCAGGCAGAATGGGCTGAGTCAGTGTTAGCACCTTCCAAACTCTGTCTCAGTTTCACAGACCCATTTCCTAAACTACTGATGACTTCCCTCAAAGCCTTTCTTGGAAAAAGCACTACTGAGGCTGTGAAGACCTCTAATGAGCACCAGATAGCATTTTGGTGAAGGGATTGGCTTGGTGCTTACATCTTCACCAGTGCTGTGTGCACATCTACCAGCCCCTACTACATCTCCTCAAGCTTTTCCCTTGCTAAATCAGCTCTTCCTTTGCTTAAATCTTCACCACCTGCAGCAGTTTCCCTCATTCCTTATGCAGAGGGTGGGGAGGCCCTGGCACAGGGTGCCCAGAGAAGCTGTGGCTGCCCCTGGATCCCTGAAAGTGTTCAAGGCCAGGTTGGACGGGGCTTGGAGCAATCTGGGATAGTGGAAGGTGTCCCTGCCCATGGCTGAGGGGTTGGAATTATCTTTAAGGTCCTTTCCAACCCAAATTATTGTGGGATTCTGTCATTAACTTATGCCACACTTCAGGAAAGACTCTCCAGTGGGACAAGTCTTCACCTTTTTCCTGTCAGGCCTGACCTGTCAGTTCTCACCACATGCCTTACAGACACGTCCAAGTGCAAAAGACACCTGGAAATAAGATGTCCTGGGACTCAGAAAGTGGAGATGTGTGACTGATTACCCAAGAGTTTAGAGACTGATTACCCATTGCCTTTCTGTTTCCCTAGGCTTCGATCCCTTGCCTATTAAAGAGGAAAGGTTGATCCTTTTCAGGGCACAGCAAGGATAAATGCAATAAAAACTAGGAGATATTAATATAGTGGATGTGAAAACCTTTGGTCCTGCCTTAAACAACTTCTTCTGTCTGGCTTTCCCCATTCAGACTATTCGCTGTTAGAAGTTGGTCGCTTTTAGGACCCAGCACAAGGTGTTTCTGTACTGGACATGCAGCACTTGTGAATTATGAGTGATAAACTGCTTTGAGTTACTGCAGTATATACCCCAGAATCAAAGTTCTCAGGCAAAACCTCTCACCTCCTCACCATTACATGAGATGGCAGGCATTTAAGATCCAAATTTGGTGTCTTATTGCTCTTTCTGGCAAACTATTTTAACTGTGTGTCTGCTGAAATTGTAAAGCGAAAAACAGTTTCGGATTCCTGGGAGGAGTTTTCAAACCTGCTGTGAGTGCACTACATCAAATTCAAGAACCAGCTTTTAGTTTGAAGGAGGCGACTTTGTCTCCAAGAACCTCTGTCCCACCTCTGCAAGCATCAGCAGCACCTTCCAGCCATGATGCTCCTTTCAGATTTGTTATACTGCAGCTTTAATCTTGGTAGTGACCTCAGACCTGGGGGGATACCATGGTGTGAGTTGTCAGCAGAAAGGATCAAAAGTCAGACACCCAAATCTAAAAATAAAAATTAAAAAAAAAAAAAAAATCACCCTCCCAGTCATCTTGCCTTTAGAGTACCCTCTAGAGGGGTAAAAGGATAAGAAAGATAAATGTGAGCATACTGGAACTCTTGCTGATCTCTTAACCTCTGTGACCTCCCTGGGCAATGCCTTCTACTGATTCCAAATGAAACTAAAACATCTTTTAACTGGCAAGACAGGGGATGTATAAATACAGAACACCACAAACCCAATGTCATTCAGATGGACTCTCCATCCTTGGAGACATTCAGAAGCTGCCTGGACATTGTCCTGGGCAGTCAGGTCTGTGTGGCCCTACTTGAGCAAAGAGGTTAGACAAGGTGACTTCCAGAGGTCCCTTCCAAGCTCAACCATTTTGTGACTCTGTGACTTCTAAGCTGATTTTTGTCTGTTGATTTTGCTTCAGTTTTCCCTATGCAATTAGTTAACATTATCAAAAGAGACAGGAATGGTCCTGCAACCCTCAGACCAGGCACTTTGTCTCCAAGCGTGGTCAAGAGTAATGTCCAGTCCAAGCCTGTAGCTGGGTTTCCATGATCCCCATTTCAGGGAGAATTATTAGGGGTGGTGTTTCAGTACAGAAGTCAGTGGGGGGATATTGCTTTCACACAGAAATGGGAGGCTGTTTCCAGGACAGGAGGGGAGCTTTCAGCCACAAGTGACTTTGGCAGTTTCAAAGCAGCTCACCTCTCATGCAGTGTCAGCTGGAGTGTGTGCTCACACACCACGAACTTTTTGGAAATGGGGAGGTTTTCACCCACTCCCACCCCTCCACCCCTTTCCCCCCACTCTGACCACTCAGCCCTTCATGTGGCCATTTCCTGTGAAAATGATGTCTCTCACAGGCAAAGGGCAACCCCTTTCTTTTGTTTTTGTTTTTTTTTTTTTCCTTTTTCAGTTTTGCTTTGCTCGTGTTTCTTACATCCAGGCTGTTGTGCTGCTCTGGCTGAGAGCACGATGAGGTGATGGGTTGAGTCAGCAAAGTGAGGAAGTCATAGCCTGGAGTGGGGAGGCAGGAGACAGGCAGGAGTGAGGCAGAGTGTGGGAACCAACAGGAGAAGGCAGGCAGAGGCTTTGCCTCCCTCAAAACTGACCTAAAATGCATTTTATACACCTGCTCAAATTGATTATTTTGAGTGTTGCTGACAAACCATAGTATTGAGACTGAAATGACAGAGAAAAAGCTTTGAAACTTTATAAAATCACAGCTGAGCAAACTTTATGGGCTGGGAACACATTTAGCACCATATGCTCTGTTGATCCTTGGCATGAGACTAACAGCTGTTGAAGGATATTTTAACACCACCAGCAATAGGACCAGCACCACAGTTGATTTATTTCTCTCTATAGCTTGAAAGGGACAACACAAACCTCCAGGAGATATCTCAAGGAGTTCCAAGGAAGTAAAGTCAGGCTGGACCCTGTAGAAAGATTGACTCAAGGTTTTCTGGTGAAACCTGGGAGATGGGCATTGTCACACAGCATTTTGCAAGTGGTTTGATTTGCTCACTGCATTTCCTGTCCTCTTCTGGGGAGGCTGGGGAACTCCTGAGCTGGAAGTGTGTAACCTCCAGCTGGACAGACATCTCATGGGAACGGAGGGTTTGGGAAGTGCTGGACCCACTGCATGGCAAAAGGGATGAAGTGACCTCTCTGCTCCTTTCTAAGCCTTTTTCTAGGCTGCTAGAAGAGACTGAAATGTAAAATAAACCTCATGGTAACATGCAGTGCACACTTGGGGCAGAAATAGAAACCTTTGAGGGGGAAAAGAAAAAAAAAACAAAAAAAAATACCAAAACCCTGAAAATAACCTGATATATTTTCTTCTTTATTTTTCAAATGCATTAATTAATTCATTCCAATTAATTCAAAGCACCAAGGGGAATATTATATCTGCTTTCACAGCAGTTATTAAATATGTTCCCTTGTTACTTCCCCCACCTCCTCCTCTAAATCAACAACAAATTACAAACAACTACCCTTAAAAAACAAACAACAGAGACCAAATATTTTGAGAATGAAACTCTTCAGAAAGGCCCAGGCAAAACGCTCAATCAGTTTTGGATTTTTTTTTTTCTTACTGAAAATGTGGGTGGTTTTCAAATACAGGAAAGAAAACACGATGGCTTGTGGTGATATTTTCCACCAGAAAGATGCAGCTTTAAGGGCTTTTGGTTTCCAGATACCTCCACCCACAGGAGTGGCCTCGTCTGTTGTAGAAGGCGACGCCTGATTTGTTGTACGAGTCAAGTTAAATGACAATAACAATGCACAGCAGCCGATGTGTGCTTCAGTGGAAGCTCTGTGTCAGCTGGGCAATTATCCTGAGTCTGGGTAATTAATATGGCAGCTGCCTCCCAGACCAGAGCTTTTAAATATGATAAAAAGCTGCTGTGAAAAAAAAAATAAAAAAGAAGTGAAAAGAAGTGGAAAATCTGTTTTCTGTATCCCTGGTGGACAGGATGGAGTTGAAGATGTCCCTGCTCATTGCAGGGAGTGTGGGCTTGACACACTTGACTGGTTTCCAGTCCAAACCGTCCTATGGTTCTGTGATCCCATAACAAATAGTGTAATGCAACTTTTTTTTTGCATATGGGTGTTTATCCTGAAGAAATCACAGAATCATAGAATGGTTTGGGTTGGAAAGGACCTTAAAAATCATCTCATTCCTACCCCCTGCCATGAACAGGAACACCTTCCATTAGACCAGGTTAGCCAGAGCCCCATCCAACCTGTTCTTCAGCACTTCCAGGGATGGGATCTGATCTATGTGGGTGAAGCAATGGGGTCAGGGAATGGGGGAGAGACCATGGGGTTGCATCCCAGCTTGCACCCCAGCCTAAGTGCAGGTGGATATGGTCCCCCAAGCATCAGGTTCCTGTGCAAATTTTAGCAACATCATCAGCAACAAGTAGAACTGAAAACTTCAGCTTGGGATGGGAATACTTGGCATTTTAATTCTTTACAGCTCACCTTCACTTGGGGTGAAAGAACCTGTTCTGTATGCCTGTGGTATCAACAGCCTGGTATAATGGACTTGAGGCAGACAGGAAGGATGGATGTGTAAGTTAATGGGGTGTGAGCAATTAAAATGCAAAATCATCTGCCTCATGAAATGTCTTTTTCTCTCCTGCCAGTGACAGGAATAGGTATTACAATCAGCCCTAATTGTTCCAGAAAATAGGAAAGAACCACTCTTGGAAAGCAATTCATTTCTCCCAATTTCCAAAATCCCAGCAGCCTTTCCCTTTGCCTTGCCTCCCTTTTCTTTGTTTTATTGCATACATTAAATTTTAGAGATCAGCATCAAGGGCAAAATAATCACAATAATATTCAAAGAACCTTCCCAGCCTGTTCAAAGTGAACACTTAGAGGCCCTAAAATTTCTAAACACCTCATTTGGGTGATCTCAAACAAAATATCTTTCACAGGTCTGGCAAGTGTCCTGTTCTGTACATTGACCTTTTAGGGAAACATTATTTGAAATTCTTCACTGGAGCCTTTGGAGCCACAGAAGGTGGCTGAATATGGCCTCGTGTTATCTGTGGGTACACCAGAGGGGTAAACAACATCTTTAGGTCTCCTTGCTACAGATGCAATCATGTTGGTTTGGTTGTCAGAGAAGCCCACAAATCTCACAGAGCTGGTGTGGCCCTGGAGGCTGGGGGATTCCCCACTGTCCTCTCCAGAATCTCTTGCCACCACATTTTTGGGGTTTCCTTTCCTTCTTGTGGCTCCTTTCCCATGTTCCTGGGCCAGTTTCCTGCTCCAGATCCACCTGTCTGTGACCGCCAGCATCACACCTTGTCTGACAGCACGGGAGGAAACCACGATTCCTGGGGAGCTGAGAAGGTTTCCCAGGGAATATCCTGGGCAAAACTCACTTTTGATACCGTCAGCCCTTGAAAGGGGAGCACCAAACAGGTACCACCTGTCCTTCTTCCACACAACAACCTGGTCCGAGGTTNGAGCCGGGCTGAACCGAGCCGGGCTGAGCCGAGCTGGGCAGAGCCGAGCCGGGCTGTGCCAGGCTTAGCTCAGCAGAGACGGGCTGAACCGAGCCGGGCTGTGCCGGGCTGAGCCGAGCCCCGCAGAGCCGAGCCGGGCTGTGCCGGGCGGAGCTCA